>CM035304.1:4246685-4286823 GCA_002900995.3 Ganoderma boninense
TGGAGGCGAAGGGGAAGAAGGGGTGCCCGTTTCCACGTTGTGGCGCGAGTCTATCATTGTACAGCGCGATCCGTCGAGCTGGCGAAGGGGGTGCGCTTAGCCCTGGTCGTGGGGGTTGCCTTGTCTGGTCTAGTCTGGCAAGTGTTAATGAGAACAGCCAGCACTAGAGTGCGGAGAACCGAATTGGGTGGGGCCGAAGAGGCTATTCGTTAGAGCTCGTCGTGTATCCACGGCGTGTTTTTTTTCGCTGCGCCGGCGGACGTATTCGTATTCCACTTACCACGGTCAGATTGTGCCACCCTTCTTGACAAATCGCGTCCCAAACTCAGACCTGTTTTCTCGAAAGGTTCCTTACTGCGTGCGAGAGCCTTTCAAGTCCGCATTCGCGCGCGAGATCTAGGGGGACTGAATGCCTGCGGCAGGTTGCGAGGCACGCCGTGACGCCAGGACGTCTGGGACGATGGCTTGTCAGGGACCAGCTTGTCGCGCAATGGCACCTACAATGAATCGCGGGCAGCGTGCATCAGGCAGGCAATATGCGACTGGGCGATGACGTACCTGGAGCTTTGCCGAAGGCTCGCTGCATTGCGCGCAAATTGCCCAGAGTCGTACTAAGCTTCAAATTGGCTGGGTGGATCGTCCTGTCTGATTGGCTCGAGTGAAGGGGTATCTCCCGGAGAATCGCCAGCATGCGGAGGGCGAGCTCAGTCCGCGATCGGCATTCCCACACTCAATGAGCGGGAAGGTCGGATCGCACTCTGTGCCGAAGAGGGCATGCATATGAACCTATGCACGTCGACAGGGTGGGTGGCAGGGACCCAAAGAGCGGATCGGGCCAGGGCTCTGTGTCTCTGTCTGTCAGCGATGTGCGCGCATATGAACGGTCACGGGAGAAGTCGAGGGGCATCGGAGTCGCTTGCCGTACGTGGGTACGGATGTACGCGTGTTTGCGGGCAATTGGTGCCATAAAACAGCAAGCATACAGGCAGTTGATTAAGCCACAGCCTAGTGCGACTTCCGCCGCCCTGAGCGTCGATACGTGGGAGGGAAAAGCAGGACAAGAAGACACGATGGACCATCCCTGGTGGGCGGTTCACAACGCCTGCTGCGCCATATGGCGGGTGTCGTGGGGGATGGCAAGACGGGAACACACGGATGGGACATGGACGTGTGCACCTTCCAGGGCCAAGGCTGAGACAAGGATGTCCCCATCCAATTGTTTTAGGAGACGTCATGGTGAAGACACAAATTATTCGCACCTCGGTAAGCTCTGCACTGCCTGCGAGAAATCGAATTGAGGCCCATGGTGGCCGCATGGTGTAGTAACCAGGAGACGTGTGCGAATCCTGGGTCCCCTCGCTGCGCCACGTCGCAATCCGAGTCGTCCCCCACGACTCGGACTTGAAACAGAAGTCTTCGATCAGAGAACCATTGAACTATGCATTATGCTCCAGATAGGGATACACTTACCTGCAACAACGCACAGCGAGGCAGCCCGAGATGGTAGGAAGAATGCGGCGGAGAAACAACCACGAGCTTGTTGACTCGCCGGGCGACGCCGACGCCGATACCGCATAGTACTCTCGGAACATCGGCCCGGACATATTCTGTGACTTAGCACCCCAAGGCCGAGCTTAGCCAAGTCCACATCTTCGGAAAGGTGTCCCTCTTTCACTCCTACCATTCGGTACTGGGGCACGTAGTCTACGCATTCGTTGACACCCTACCGGCCCGATGAGGCAGCATCAATCCAGCCAACGATGCCAACTGAGCGTATTTTGCAACTCGGATGCGAACATACAGTACACTGCTGAACGCACAGTAAACCCAACTGCGTACTTTCTATCATCATGCAGTCGCATACGGTCCCGTATACGCATGGATGGTCTCGTCCGCGCACCCCGCCGGAGTCTCGTAATCGTACGAACCCAGGTTGATGTACACATCCTTGTTCCCGTCCTCGTCCGGGCACACAAGCCACGCCTTGCCCACCGACGTCAGCAATCTCGCACAAACAAACAATCACAGACAATATGGACGTAACTCACGTTCAGCTGTGGCCGCGAGATGCTCGCGATCGACCACTCGACGGTGTCCCCGCTCCACATGAACGTGCCCGCCGCGTCCCCGCTCGCGGGCGTGTCCTGCCATGACATCTTGAGCTTCATCACCATCGCGTCCGCGCGGGGCTCGACGGCCGCGTACAGGCTCGAGCCGTCCGGCAGCAGCTGGATGAGCTGCCCGTCCGTGATCTGGAACTGCGCAGCCGTCGACGGGTCCCCGAGCACCGCGTCCGACGCCGTGTTCGCCACCTCGGACCGCAGGTACTGGTGGAAGTTCGGGTCCTCCTATGGACGTATGCATATGTGCGCAGGGCGGGAGCGGCGAAGGGAATGCGGCGTGAAGAGAGATGGGTCAATGGTTTATTTGAACGTGAAGCGAGAAAAAGGTGAGAAGGAACGTACGACGGCGCGGATGAACGACTCGCCGGGGGTCAGGGTGACTGTTGCGCTGGGGGACGAGCCCGTGGTCGACGTGGGTGAGCTACCGCCACTTGAGGTGGCAACGGTGCTCGTCGGCGTCGATGCTCCAGGGAGGCATTGGGAGTAGTAGTCATTTAGAACAGAGCACCCCCACCCATCCGGGCACGTCGTAGCGCCAGTCCAGCCAATACCGCCGCACTGTCAATTCCATTAGTCCAGGATGAAGTTCTAGCAAGTAGCGAAAGTATTTCGAGACGTACCTGTCCGTACTGTGGCGCGGTGCTCTGCGCTGCAGCACCCGCTGCCAGGGAGATCGCTCCAAGAAGGATAACCGTCGACGACACCATTTGATCTTTTGGGAGGAGCTGCAGAGTGGACTCCAAAGCCCAGCGTACTTGTACTGCACACCACGGATCAGTGTGTTAATAGCCGTCAAACCGTACCGAGCATAAGCCTCTTCTTCGGGCAATCCTCCAACGTCCCCGACATGCGCTGCGGCGGTGGGGAGGCAACGGGTAAATGTCGGAAGCACCCGAGGCTCTGCTGGGGCGCATCTCGGTCTGCGAGCGAGTCTGCTGAGCACAATGTTGAGGTGCGACGAAGCAAAATCTCCCGAGATAATCGAGGCGTGCGGCCAGGCCATGTGGAACAGAACGTCCCGAAAAATCGTGATCAACCTCGGAGGACGGGTATAGGGAGCGGTGAGCATGGCCGGGCGGAAGTATTACAACGCCAGTGAAGCGCTGTCGTTAACAATTAACTTCTCCCCTGAGCATTGTTGGACGTGGCCTCGGGGGTACGGGAGCTATTTCGTATATGCATCCTCCGTAGGGTGTTCACCGACCAACCCTAGGAAGTCGGCGGTCACGGATATACGCGCGAGTTCTGTCAAATGCCGACGTAGAGAACTAATCGTGGGGACGCCGTCAAACCAATGTCATGACAGCAACGCATCAAGGACTCACCTGAATGACCCTCCGGACCTCCCCACGTCCCTAACTTCTGTGTGCAGGGTCCAGCCGGCGGTCGTCGTCCAACCACATTCCAGGTCCACGCTCACCATTTAAGAGCATATACACAGGGTGTGGTGGAGGCACAAAAACCCTACTTACCCGAGCCGGCGGGCGCACGATCGCGTCTCGAGCCCAGTGCCCACCTCCGCACGCGACGTCCATGGACCGCACGTCTCGACCGCCGCGACCCCCATCGTCATCGACATGCACCGGCGCGGAGATGATGCGGTCGTTCACGACGAGTGTCCGGAGCGGCGCTCCTACGCGAGCGAGCGGAGTGGGTGTCGCCGTGGCATCCGTGCCCGTATTTACGCGGTTGCTCCGAGGACTCGACATCCGACACTCAGCGACTCAGCGACGGGTGCGGTCGCCAGCCTCGTGTCCGTCCTGATCGGCCTCGCCTGGGAGGACGCCGCCGGCTCGCATGTGATGGCTAGGAGGTTCTCTACCATCGACGAGGGCACAGGAAGCCCCCAGCTTCTGGGCCGGATGGCGGTGACGAGAGAGAGAAGCACGGAGTTGCAACGTGTATCTGGCGGGGAAGGTGAGTAGGTGGGTGAGGTTAACATTTCAGCGGGGTCTGGGCCGTGTGGAGCGCGTCGTTGGCGCGACCCGTCTGTCAGGGACATGGCTAAGGCGAGCAAGTGGGCCAAGCAGAAGGGTGCTTGATGCCCTCTGATCCGTCACAAGGCGGACGAGAGAGGCTGTCCCTACTCGCTCTCTGGCGGCAAGCGGCGACCGACCGACACTGTGACGACCGGTTTCTCGAGGTTTGACATCAAGACCCACCTCGATGCTCTCCCGCGCCAAAGCACCCACAGATGACCATCTGTGTCTGGAGTTCGTCCGGAGCGTACTACGCCCAGATTTTCTACGGAGATTAGTGTCGCGGTTGAAGAAGTGACCGACGGAGGAGAGCTCACCAGAAAAATTAGATCCACCGCTCAAAGCTCCTGTGACACCAAAGATCTCTTGTTCCGACCAGAAAGTCAACATAGGTGGCAGCGACCGGTCACCGGGTGGATGAGATGGGGGAGTAAATTATGTAAGAAGGTAGCAATGCATCGTAAGTAGCGAAAGCCAGATAACCCTAGACCACCCAACAAACAACAAAATCGGCCAAAAGTCTTCCTCGGTCACTGCCTATCGAATCTGCCTTCCTTCTCGCCGCGGCCGTGGCGGGATGCACGCCTGTGCAGCCAGCGAGTCCGCAATCTCGTTCCCCTCGATGCCCCTGTGTCCCGGACTCCACCGGAAAGTCACCTCCACGTTCGGATGCCGCTTCAACAGCGCGTCGTACCGGTGCAGCACCAGATCCGCCAGCCTCCACTGGCCCGGCCGCTCCGCCGACGAGCGCACCGCGTTGAGCGCGAGCCTGCTGTCCGTGTACACCGACAGGCGCGTCAGCGCGGGCTCCTCCGCCGCGAGCGAGAGCGCCTCCCCGAGGCCGACGATCTCCGCGTCGTGAACGTTGTACGGGTACGGCGGGATCTTGCCCAGGTGCACGCGCCGCGTCTTGCGGCGCACGGGGCGCCCGCGCTTCGTGATGTGCTCGAGGACGACGCCCGCGCCCATCGAGCCGTCGATGTGCTGCGCCCCGTCGCTGTACGCACGAGTGGGCGCAGGGTCCGTCTCCCACGCGCGGATGGCGACAGCAGGGTCCTCGGGGACGGCGAACTGCTCCAGGCGCGGGAGGACGCTGCGGTGGTCGACGGTGGGGACGCGGTCGAGGAACGCGAGCGCGGGGTCGGTCATGGCCTGGACGCGACGCTTGTCCATGTAGCGCTCGGCGAAGTGGTCCGCGAGGGTGTCCGCCATGGCCTGGGGCGAGACGAGGGACTCCGAGTACGCGAGGTGGCGGAGGACGCTGGCGAAGAGCCCAGCGCTCCAGGGCTTGCCGTCCTCGGTGCAGAAGTCGGTCGAGGCGGCGAATTGCGCGCGGATCTTCTGCGAGCTCCAGGCACGTGGCTCGCTCGCGATGGACGCGATGATGCGGTAGCGGATCTCGCCTTCGATGGCGGATGCTCCGCGCACGGGGGGCTTCCAGTACAAGAGTCCCCAGCCAGCGGGGAATGTGACCGTCTGATCCGTCATGGAGGCGCGGAAAACGACTTTCTGTGGAGGCGGGGTTCTGAGGGCGGCAAGATCAAGAGAGGATGGTGAATTTGTTGCATCCGAGGCGCTCTTCCTCAGCGGCGGTTTGAAGAGGACAGCCATCTTAGGGCAATCGTCTGGGACGAAGAGGACATCTGCAGCGGTGAGCCGTTTGGGCTGTAAGGTGTGAACAAGGCCTGATTGGAACAGATCATCGTCGTTAAAGAGGCTGTCCGTGTGGATATTGACCGGCTGTGTGGGCTTGCGTCTGTTATGGGCGAAGAACTGGGGAGAACCGTGAGGGCATGGAGTGGCGTGGATGGAACGAGTCCACGAAATAGGGCGGGAGGTGGTGCGAGTGAGACGGATGAGACGGAGGGATGCGGGGGAAACACGAGATGGTGTTAGCATCGACCCAGAACCCCGCCCCCGCTCGAAAACCGGAGATGTTGAATGCCCTCGTCGACGTCGTGGCACAAGAGCCGCCTCAAGCGCCCGCGGCAGTGCATTCCCGAAACGTACACTCCCGCTTTTGGTAGTCTAGACGCGCGAGACTCCGAAAACAGATACCGGCGCTTGTCTTTTTGCTACGTCGCGACTCGATCGCGCTCCTCACCCTTCCTCTGGCATGGTCACTTACAACAGCTTTAGGCGAAATCCTAGGACATCAAGTACCGCTTCCAGCTCCGCCGTGGCATGCATCAACCGCACACGCCCCAGGGCTGCCACAGCTTGAAGTCCTACTAGGCTTGGTCGGGGGCCTGGGCCGGGCCACCCCTCTGTTGCTATCCAAATAGGTTCTCTTGCATTGCAACTGAATACAAAAAGGTTTGAGTTCTCCATACCATAACCTATTCCTTTTAGCAGCCCCGAAGAGCTCGACATGATGTGAGTTCTCTTCTACCATCCTCAAGGTCGTCATCCGAATTGCGGTTGCACGCAATCAAAGAGAAAAAAGATGCTGCTATTCAATTCGTCGGGGCTCGTCCAGTTTTCTCCGGTCAGCTTACTGGTGCCAGAGCACGCGCTGTCGCACAAAACTCTACAAAAGTTCTACAACAATATCCTGGGACCTATTGCGGCTTTCCCGTCCGCGCGTTGTCGTAGTTCTGCAAGAACCACTGCACCGTCTCCTCCAACGCTACACCCGCAAAATGTCCAGAGTCAGCATCCATCCCACTCTCCATGCAGGCTACGACGACGACTGACCTTGCTCATACGGCGTGAACTTGAACCCTGTCTCCTCGACGAGCCCGAGGAGCTTCTTGTTCGACGCCGGCTTGCGGAACTGGCCGTCTGCCTTGGTCGTGTCGAAGCGGTACTCGCCCGTGAAGCCGACGGCTTTGACGACCGCGTCCGCAGCCTGCTTGATCGACACCTCCTCGTCCTCACCGACGGAAAGGATGAGCGGCTCGACCGAGTCGTAGTTGCGCAGCATCCACACGAACAGCTTCGCGAGGTCGCGCGAGTAGATGAACTGCCGCAGCGGCTTGCCCGAGCCCCACACGACAAACGGGCTGTCGTTCTCTGCACATGGGTCAGGGGCAGGGGGTGATTAGGGGGGGAGGGGTGGCGCGCAATGGCATGGAAGGCGGTGGACGTTGCGTGGATCGGAACAGAAGCATGGGAGGCGCGACGTCAATCTGTCAGCGAGCTTCAATGCGGCGAGCAGGGCGCAAGGCGGGAACGCACTTTTGGAGAGATAACACCTGTGTATGAGCGCGGGAAGGACGTGTGCGCTCTCCATATCGCTGGAAACAATTGTCAGTGACGTCGCTACTGAAGCCAGGGCATCCCGCACAAAGTGCGGACTGCCCTCAGGGTGCTCACAAGTTGTCATGAGGGCCGAACACGTTTGTGGGGATTGCAGACGTGAAGTTGTCGCCGTACTGGTCCTTGTATGCGCTATAACCCCATGAGCATTAGGTTATTTCATTACCGTACTGACAGTTGAAGAGAGCACACCGGTTTTGAATGTCAACCAGACGCTTCGCGTGCGCGTAGCCGAAGTTGGATTCGTGAGGGAGGCCAAGGTGGATCTTCGTCTCATCGAGCGGGTATTCGACCTTGTCCGGATATACGCAGGTGGAGAGGCAGGAAATGACTTTCTTTACTTTGAACTCATGCGCGGTGTGCAGGACGTTGTCGTTGATGAGGATGTTGTCCCGCAGGAAGTCGAGCTGCCCGGACCGAGTTTGATTAACGAACAGGATTGGCGGGCGTGAACACGACTAGGACGTGACGCACCTTCCGGGCCATGTTTGCGAACAAACCACCAACTGTAATGTGCAAGAAAGCCCATATTTCAGAGGAGAACACGACGCGAAACAACTGCTAAGCACACCAAGCGCGGCAAGGTGGATTACATGGGTCGGCTTGTACTTCTCGAACAGCTTCTTCGTCTGCTCCTGGTTCCTGCGCACTGTTTTACTCCAATCGCGCCTGAGGCGACAGCAAGAGAACTCACCGCAGGTCCGCCTCCGAGGAGCCAATGAAGAACCACTCCTCTCCATCGCGCTTCCCGAAGTGCGAGTTGGCGGGCTCGGTTTCGATAACGTACTTGATGCCCTGGCCGACGAGACCAGTGCCGCCAGTGACGAGGACGCGTACAGACATGATTGGATGTGAGCTAGGTGGTTGTGAGAGAGCAAGGGGCTATCGATGGAGGAAGAGGGGGAGGGAGGAGGCGTGGATTGCGGAAGAAGGGGCGTGTGTCGCGCATCCGAGATCATCTAAGACCGCCAACAAGCGCTTGTCATGCCTATCGCCTCGCGAGCGTTGACTCTGAGGACTTCTGTGTACTTACAGTGCGCGCACTGTACTAACCGCGCACGCCCTCACGCGGCGATCTCTGCGGCATGGACTCGCCGCCTTGTTCAGCTGTACTTCACTGAAGTACATCTGATGTCGTATCCATGGAACAGTCGCCTGCGCGCAGCTCATGCGTCTTTTGGCCGCGCCGCTCGCGAAGAGACCAAACGCCCCCTTGAGCGCCCCATACGCGCGCACTGTGAAGCTGCTTTCACGATGGGCAATCTCCAGTTTTGGATGGTAGAAAAGGCGTAGAAAAGTCCTGGCACGAGTTTGCCCTTTTTGTCGGATTTTCTCACAAATTTTGTCTGAGAGGATAGGGAACATGCGCGACGGCTTTTCTTTGGCCTGTCGACGGTGGAAAAGGTTTCCAGCTTTCAAAACTGTTCCTCAGCAGAAATGTTATGACTAGGGTCTCCTGACACACGGCTTTTCAACGAGAGAAAAGGCGTTGTCGGACATTGCCCATTGAACCACTTTTTGCCGAGAGGAAAGTGGCTGTGCAGGTTACCATTTTAAGAACTTCTCCGCGCCATAGTGCCAAAACTGTGGCTCGGCGTGACATGTTCCATCATCCCTTCCTTCTCGACGATAGGAAAGGCGAGGGCTAAATTGATTACTCGTTCATCGCGTTTTCTCTCGAAGAGAAGTGTTCCCCTCTGAATTAAATCTCTGGGGGATGTAAGGCTGTCTTCCGTAGGATTAGAAGTGTTTCCTTTTCTGACGTGCAAAAGTTGCGAAAAAATCACAAGAACCAGGGGGAACGGAAAGTTTGGACTGCGGAACACTGAGGTACAGCACGGACGAGGTGGGAAAGGGAAGCGCGGCAGGGGGGGAGGGCGAGTCAACGCAACAGGGAAGAGTCAACGCAACAGGGAAGGGAAGCAATGTAGGAGGGTCCGGAGAGAGAGTGGTGTGCGCAGAGGGAAGTGAGAGGGAGCAACACGGGAAAGTGTGAAAGGGAAGAGACGCAGGAAGGTGTGGAAAGGGAGAGACGAGGGAGGGCGTGTGGAAGGGGAGTGACGAGGGAGCGGAGCGGCGAGGTAGGGGAGCGGTGAGGCCAGGAGTTTTGCACGCGGTACGAGCCCAGAAAAGCGCATGGAAGGAGGACGCGCAACGGGTGCGACGCAGGAAGGCCGCAAGAGAGGTGAAGGGGGGCGCGAGACAGAAGGGAGTGAGGCGGAGTGCGAGGGGGCGGTGCAAGCGGGGAGCAGCATGGACGGGAGCGGCGTGGATAGTAGCGATGGGGAAGAACTCGGCGAAGTGCGACACAGAAAGCGCGCTGGCGGGGCAGGACGCGGGGACTAGGACGAGATGCGAGAGGAGGGCGGTGCGGAAGGAATAGCAGGGGAGCGGCGCGGGAAGGACGGAATGCGAGCGACGTGGACCGGAGCGATGCGTGTGGGACGGACTCGGCGAGGCGCGACACATGAGGAACGCGCGCGCGCGCGCTGCAGGTCGCGGGGGGTACGACCTGGAGGGATGCGAGAGCACGGTGACGCGGGAGGGGAGCAAAACGACGTGGACCGGAGCGATGCGTGTGGGACGGACTCGGCGAGGCGCGACACATGAGGAACGCGCGCGCACGCGCTGCAGGTTGCGGGGGGTACGACCTGGAGGGATGCGAGAGCACGGCGATGCGGGAGGGAAGTAAAGCGACGTGGACCGGAGCGATGCGTGTGGGACAGACTCGGCGAGGACCAGGGAAGCAGAAACATGTGCGCATCCTCACTGTCAGTCCTAATGGGCGACATTAGGTAGATGGAATTGATTGCAGGGGAAACAGTGACGTACTCGATTCAGAGACCGCACGATGATACACTCTTGCCCGATGTCCTTCGGCGTACAGACCAGTGATGCGAAGTGGTATTTGACATCGTGAAGACGAAGTAGTCGGGTTGATCAGAATCTGTTGTAGAATGTACGCGTCTCTAGGTCGTCATATGCACGGTAGGGGTCCTTCCTTGCATCTTCCTGAGCCAGCGGCATGAACTCGTCGACAAGGAGGAAGGGTTCGAAAGTGACCTCCTCGTTCACCTGGCGCCCATGGATAAATATGTCAGATATTTGCCCGGCGCAAGGGAATTCTTCCGTAGAACGAGACAACTCGGAGGAAGATGAGAAGAGGATGAAGGAGTTACGCTTGCCGGCCTTGCGGGTAGCGAATGTCATACCGTCCCTCTCGACACTACCGATTGGATGGGCTGCGGTGTGCAGTCTATCCAGATGAAGGAGCCGGCAAAGGGAGTCGTAGACGTGCTGATTAAGCTGTGATTCCTTCTTTTCGTCGTATATAACTGCGTATTTATCCGTCTGTGAGTTGTCGATATCGCTCACGATTGGGATGAGGTCGTTAGCTTTGATTCCTCGCAGAGACACGCTCACAACGGCCTCCTGGTAAGCTGCAACCATCTTCTTGAAGGACGATCCGCTGGGCCACTTGGTTGTGTTCATCAACCAGCGGAGATTGGCTCCGATGTAGAAGTACCGCATGAAGGTTGAGGCCATCTTACCTGTAAGTACATTAGCTTATTCAGACTACCGATGGCAGGGCCAAATTACGCACTGGGGTTGTTGTTGGTGTTTAATTGTCCAAGCAAGCCATTGAAGCGCTCAAAGGGGAACGCCCACCAAGCATGCACAGGCCCAAAGCGGAGCAGACACTCTCGTAAATGCAACGACAGGTGATGGTTGGGAACAAGTTGATGGCCGAACAAAGCGCGCAGCCCGGTCAGATATTTGAGCATGTAGTCATCGAATTTTTTGGCCCGCCGCGAATCCATGGATCGGCGTGCAGCAAGATCGACGGCTCGAGTAAGGTTGAGAAAGTTGTCGAGGAGAAGACGCTGTCTGGGAGACGCCGCCGTCGAACCCCACAGTCGACAGAGTGTGATAACCAGGCTCACGGTACAAACCGTCCTCCACTGATCGGCCTTCAGTTTTCCGTGCGACGGGCTGCCGAAATTTTTGGGGGGCCGTTCCATCCATGAAGGAAATGAAGTTGCGGCGATATCTGCGCGTATCTGGTCAATGGTAGCTTGATCTAACACACGGAACCTTGAGATGTCATGGGGTCCTCGTGCAACGTGGAAATCTGCAGTGGCTTCCTCGAGGATAGGCGGCAACTTGATCGGGCTCGTCGAGTTTTTTGCCTGTAATTTATGAGCGACGGAGCTGCAAACGGAGTGGACTAGGAGGCTCACCCAGGACACCAGTGCCTTCGCATATGCAGCTTTTGTGAAGCTTCCCGCCAACGGCGAGACTCCGTTGACTTCGGCTACAGCAACTATGTACCCCTTGCGCACCTTCTCCACCGCACTTATCGAGAGCTTCTTGAGTCCTGCTACGACGCGTTGGAGTTGGACTCGCTGCTGCTCCGGTGTGTGGGGATCCAGCTTCTGCGAATCGCCGGTCTTGTCCTTCACGTCGAGTCCCCATACCTCCCTGCAATGGTGCCGCAGCTCACCGAGGAACAAGTTGTGCATAGCATCGACGACGGCGAAACGAGTGGGGTCCCAGTATTCCAGCCTGAGAAGCTCGCTCCAACGAATGCCATGCTTCTTAAACTCGGCCTCACGAGCGGCTTCCGTTGGAGCCTCCCGCCAAGCATGAGCGTAACGGAGGTGGTCTTCCCAACTATGACGCTGCCACTTCGACCGATCAAGATTGTTGATCTGATCCTTAGTGAGCTCACAGAACGAACAGAAGTGAGTCGACATGTGACCTGCGAAGCCAGCCGTCTTGCGAAGGGCAGGGACATCGCAAACAAGGGGTATTAGAGCCGCCTTCACGAGGAGTGGTGGTTCCATTGGAGATGCCCCAGCAAAGAGCATACCGCAATGCCATAGTATGAGTAATTCGTCGACGAGGGGTCGAAGGAGGTGGTTGAGTTGATGAAGCTCGGGTTCGCGGGGACCAGGAATGACCGTGAGTAAACATATGTTCTCGGGTCGATGACGTAGATGAATAGGGAGATTGTCGCATATCAGGTAGACCGCGCCGACCGAGTGGGATTTTCCGGCTTTCTTGTTGCCATATGGGTTGAACCAGTCGACAAACAGGCTGAAAACCAGATGCACGCAACCGTCCGGCTGAGAAGAAAAGAGAGTATGACCATCTGGCCCGGGGAAGGTCTGGAGGCCAGGCACGTGAAAGAGATCCCCCCACATGGAACCAGGCGTAACGTTCCAGGCGTTCTTCATCATAGCCGTGTAACCAGGGCGGGCTAAGAGATCCCTGAGCCAAGACTGTATTTTGCGGTATGGAGCCACTCGGATGGGATCGAACGTGACAGACACCTTGCCGCCCTTCTGGGTTGGGGGGTGCTTCTGTTCGAAGACAAGGGCAGCACCACAGACGGGCTTGTCTGTCTCTTGTGAAGTGCATGTGTGAGGGTAGGGATCGTCGGCATTGTCGGGATCGGGAGGATAGACGCTGTAACACTTCGGGCAACAAGCGTACCGTGTAGTTTCAGGTTCCAGACCAAGTGATGATAAGACGGTGCGCACGTCGTCAGGGATAACCCCCAACAAAGATGTCTGTGTAGGCGTGAGATCAGATGTCCAGCCGGATTGCATGTTGCACCAGACAATCGCGCCGTAGAGCATCGCTTGTACTGCTGCAAGAATGTATCGCGCATATACACGGGAGGTGGCAGCCAGCGAGTGCAACACGACGACCATCAGGAGGGCTGCAAGGGCGAATGGCTCCAAAGATCTTGCATATGAGAGCTTCGAGGAGCCTGATCACGGTGATTCAGTAAAATCGTACACTCGCGTCGATATGCTGAAGTACGAACCGCACTCGACTACTTGTGGACCCAATTTGTTGTGCGTGTGGAGAGATCGCAAGGCGGTCTCGAGGATGTAGTGGTTCCACTCCCGTTGTTTTATCCTATCAAGCCTGCTAATGGCCGCGGTGATCGTACGTAGCAGTCCGCGTTGTCGCTGATCCATCTCGTGATGACCTAGAAACGGAATCTCCTCGACAAGGTACCGACGCTGCTCGACAAGCCACTGATAGGCTTCAATGAAGCTACCCTCCTTCGGCTCGGGAGGAGATGAGGCCCCAGAAGGTTCGGTTGAAAACGTTAATTTCATGTCATAAGGAAAACGACCAGAAATACGATGGACAGTGCTGTTGATGTTGCTTAAGAGGTTCTCCCGAGTGCGAATTTCAGCTTGAAAAGTTGGCGCGGATGATGGGTTTGCATATTCCTATTACACAGGGTGAGGAGCGCAACCAGCGGGGCAAAATACTTTCAATCTCACATCAGATTGTCCTTCCTTGCCTAAGTGAGACCCAGCATCAGAGCCCACTTCCATGGGTCCAGCACAAGCGTGGCGATGGTCACCAGGCTTCGACTACAATGAATCAGTGGCTCCAGCTTCAGAGTCAATGCAGCGTGCTCACCACTGCCGCGTTCCGACCAGCCGTACCGCTTGATGAGGGGTCAGACTCGGAGTCTCGCCTACGTACAGGCAACGATATGGAACTCTCGCGAGATAGAGGTCGCGAGGCTGCGGCCAGGAGAATAGTGTTTGAGATGACATCTTCGCGCCAAGCGTCCGCGTCGACATGCTTTTTGCGAGTCTTGTCAGTGACCATTCGACCATTAAACTCCTCGCCGTCCTGATAGAAAATATTCTTGACACATTTGGTGCACGTGCAGTGGACTTTAGCTTTCATAGACAAGTGTGTGGCTCGGAAGTGACGGTAGCTGGTGGAGGAGTGGAGGGCGCTAATTGATGGGCGGTTAGGACTTTCTCGTCGTTAACAAGCGACAAGAATGGCATTTCTGGGATGAAGTAGTACAAGATGCGCGGACATCCCTCTCTCCGAATAAACGTATATCTTACATGTCAGCTCTAGCACTCATGGCCGTGGAGACGACGCCCATTCCCACAGCGGATGTTCGGGAGTAGCTATGGGAGTAAGGACTACCACGCGAGGGAAGCACCCAAAACAGCACACGAGAACAAGAGTGAGAAATGTGGTGAAAAGATACGGAGAGAAGAGTTCCGAGAGCTGGTGTGAGTATATCAGTGTGAGTGTTCCTGGGATAAGCAAAGTTATCTTACGTGGAGGCAAGCAAAGTCTATCTTGCAGAGGAGCTGGGCGCACCAGAGATTGCGAAGTTCACGGACATCTAAGCTGACCTGCGCTGTATCATCAGTGCAGCGCGAAAGAGATGAAAGTGCATATCATACCCGTTCTAAATGTGTGCAAATAAGATGCGCAGCAACCAGGTAGCCCCGAGCAGGGGGCACAGCTGCTCCAGCGGGGTCCGCGCCGCGAGACGCGCTAGTCTCAGTCTCTACCCCAGCACTTGAGCGGGAAGTGCTTGCCACACGAGGGAGGACCGTCATCGGGCTCGTAACGACGCTGGCATAGGTACCAGAACCCTTGTTACCGGTGAGGATGGTTTGCTGGCGAGCTCCTGCGCGTACTATCGAGTTGTCACTAAGGGGTCGTGCCTTCCGCCTATCGCCGTCGTTGGGAGCGTTCTCGGAAGCTTGCGCGACATCCGATAGGTGGGATTCACTGTCGTCTCTGGCTGACATGTCCCTTCCCCGATCATCCTCACCCTCGCTTGGAGTCGACATCTGAGCCCGGGGTACGTCCCTCCCTAATGCTTGATCGGACGGAAAACGATTGGCGACAGCGTCGGCGGAGAGGGAGATCAATTGGGTTTCGCCACGAGGACTCTGAGGTTGTAGATCCGAGCTCGAGGTCTACAAACGTCAGTGCGAGCTCAGCGAGCAGCGACCGAGACTTACGGAGACCGAGGTGGCCATCCCTTGGGGAGAATACCACCAACCATCACTGTTGCGGATGGGAAGAGGCATGTCGAGAATGGGCGACGGCGATGTTTGTTCATCATTCACTGGGTTACGAAGCTCCAATTCCAAAGACGAAGATTCTAGACACATGTATGTGAGCGTAGGGGCTATCATTTCAAGGCAAGCCTCCGTACCACTCGCGACCCAACTCTCACTAGATGTCTGGTGGGTTATATCGTGCATATCTTCCTGAAGCGTCTTCACGAAGCTCCAGATGGTCTCTTGTCTCCCATCTATTTGGCGGAGCTGTTCAGTCGCCTGGCGAGCTAGATCCTGCGTAGGGTACAGTTGCTCAGCCAGGTCCTCTAGCGTTTTTTTGTTAGAAGACGACTGCGATTTTAAAACGGTGAGATCGAGCTCAGCTTTGGTCAGCGACGCCTGCATCTTGTCAAGCCTGCCAGCCAATTGGGTCTTAAAGTCCTCCATTTCCTTCCGCTCCTTTCGCAATACACCTACAGGGAGGTTGGGTTCGCAAAGCACACACAGAGGGCCAGAGACGAACCTTCGGCCTGAGCATAAGACGCTTTTGCAGGAGCCATGAGATCGTGCAGGGTATCGTTAAGACTCTTGACCTCGTCTTCCATTAGCATGGCCCGTTCGTCAACAGATTTCTGGTCGAGAACGCCATAAGAGTGCGGTGCCAACAACGAGGGCGAAGTACACACCTGAGTCCGTTTTATGGCTAACACGGCTCTAAAAAGTGTTGCCATCATTGTCTCCACGCGATCCAACTCCCTCAAAGCGTCATCGAATTCTTGTTCTAGATAGGTGGAATCGACGGGATCCGTGCTCCTAGAAACAGTCATGCATGATCGGTCCATGAAACGGAGCAGAACTTACTGGAGTCGTACTAGCTGGGTATACGCGTTGTCAGAAAGGACTCCTCTGAGGGATGAGAGCGAAGATGGCGAAGATGGTGGGTGTGGAGGACGGGATTCCTGCCCGGCTGGCTCCATAGTTACGTCGGGTTGCAATGCGAGAGGGTTGGGCAGCTCGTCGTTGGAAGGGTGGTTGGATTGGTGTTGGAGGAGGGAAGGCTACCAATATGTGTGTCGTGATGTCGAGAAACAAGCATTCTCGGTTCAATGGGAGCCATGAAACGACAAGTAGCGCAACACGTTTGCGACTATGGTGGAGGACAAGAGCAAGGGATGTGGCGCTAAAGAGAACTTTGGCAAACGATAGCAAACGTCCGCGAGTAAGCGCGCGCTTTCCGACATGCATTGCTCCAGAGTCCATGTCGGTCCCACAGATTAACTACAGCAGCGATACATCACGCTCACGGGGCGCGGTAAAACAATACACTATGATTTCCAGGAGAACGATTACACTCGATCTGGAGGCCCACGTCAGCTACACCACCGTAAAACAACCCTTCGCCGACACTCACTCTGCGCTCTCCGTTTCATGAACCAACTTCGTTCCAACCAAGAGGGAAGCTTGCGCTTCTCTGTGAGGCACAGCACCCTACCATCCAGGCGTGTATATCCAACGTGAACCGCCTTCCAATGTAAGGACCGCCCGTCCTCTGCGTTCCAGATCCACATTTGAACGTGCTCGCCGCCATTAGTCAGCCATTCGCCCCACCTGTGAAGGAAGATGTCCCCTTCTGCTAGCTCCTTGCGATTGGTGAGGCTGGGGGGGCAAGAAATGCGCTCCGCCGATCGCGTCTCCCACCAGTATACCTTGAAAGGTGCGCCATCAGCTCCCTCAGAGGCGGCGGCAGTCCTCTCTTCGCGCGCCAGATAGCCGTTTGCCTTACATCAAAAGATCAGCTCAAGTCAACGATGCGAAGAAAGGCATGCCTTACGTCCAGTGATGAACACGGCCTGATGACGCCTTTACCTTTCGCGAGTGGAACGCCCCCGGATTGGGCTGGGGTGGGACTGCCGTCGTCGGACGAAAGTCGAGACAAGGAGGATGACCTTGACCTGGTATTCTCCGTTGATTCGCGCGGCGTTGGAGAGGGGGAACGTGCAACACCAGATGGTCCGGACAACGGCGCGTCTTCCTCGCGTAAAGGGTATCCGCCACGAGCAGATGCCGAAAGGATCGGTTCAATGTTGAAAGTTATGCCAGGACGGCGTCTGAAGATACCCACACCGTCGCCGACACGGGGTCCTGCAATGCCTTCCTTGACATCCGCAGATGCAGGAAGCTCGGGGTTGGCAGGCCTATCGGGACAACGGTTTAGCACGGACATAGACGATCACCGAATGAGAAAACACGAACTCTGCATTTCTGCTCAACAACTCTTCGGTAAAGTCCCTCAGAACTGTAGGGACGACTCCTGACGTTGGAGGACGGGTGACAGGAGCAGGGAAAACAAGGTAAGTTGGACCAGGAGCTTCGACAGTTGCAGTGGCGGAGTAGATATAGGTCAGCGTTCGCGTCCGACGAGCGTGCGAGGGCTGGCGGTTACGATGGCCAAGTAAGACCTTAAAGAGTGTGAGAAGCAGCGCAACAGCGCAACAGAACACGCAGAGAGCGTAGAGCATAGTAGAGCATGGACGAAGAGTGTGTGTATGAGATGTGTCGTTGGGAGAGCCATGACGGTGAGAGTAGGCACGATAGACGCCTGCCCGCGCAGAAAGAGTTGTTTGTTTTCATCCTGGGGTCGTTCCGCACTGTCGAGCCTGTTCTTCTGTCTCTCTCGCCTCTCGTCAGTGCCGATCATAGAGTCAGCTACAGCATCTAGATTGTGTGTCAAGGAACATATAGAATGTGACATAGAATGTGGACATATCCAGAAACAATAACGTAGACAATTTGTACATGAGACGCTCTATAGCACGACCTATGCTCCCGGCATAGAATGACCTCATTTGCGCACCAGCGCACCCACGTCGAAGACCCTGATAAAGCGATCCCAAGTAACCCAGCCAGGTACCTTGAGCTGGGGGGTAACGAGCAGCCACTTGCCATCCTCCCGCTGATAACCTACGTGGACCGGCTTCCACCACAGCTGACCATTGCTACCAGCGCACCAGAGCCAGAGTTGATAGGTGTCGTCTCGCATGACATAGTAGAACAGATCGCCGGGGGACAAATCCGCGTCATGGGTCAGGTCAGGCGGCACTTCGATAGGCCCATCCCCGCGCTCACCCGGCTGGTAAAACGAGGTCACGACCGGTGCTGGTAAGTCGCAGGATTCCCCGTTGACCTTTGTCCGGGGGTTGAACTTCCGCACATGCCGCGTGATAGGTGAGTCCTATCGTCGCCAGCGTAAGTTACAGCTCTCGTGGAGACCAAGATAATCGACTCACCATCTTGAAGGGCAACGTGGGACGTGAACAGGACCCCGGCATCGAAGGACCAGATGTGGCATTGCGAACGATGGAACGAGATGCGGAAGGTTCCTGAATGTCTGAGTGGGATGTAGCGAGATAGCGTACGTCGGCATGAGGTGCGGAGGGACCAGGAGTAGGGGGGCGGCATGCGTCGAGATGAGGAGCAGATCTGGAGGGGCCCGGAGTAGGGGGCCGACGTGCGCCGAGGCGAGGAGCGGAGGACCCGAGCGAAGATCCGTCCTCAACGTCCGAGCGCGCATACGGATGATCAGGCAACCTGAACGAGGTCTGCACCATCGCATCCGCGAGCGATCGATGAGAAACCTGGCTCTGACGGGGGCGCGCCACAGCTGATCTCGCTGGCAGCTCGTTTTGACCAGCACTTGAACAGAATGTGAGACAGTGCCAGGGGAAGAAGAGGAGTGCGACGTACCGCAAGTTCACAGGGTGTTCTCCACTAGCCACACTAACTTGGACAGTGCGACGACGAGCCCTGCCAGCAGGGTTGCGGGGAACGGAGTTGAGTTGGGTGGCCTCCAGACGGGCCAATCGCGCCCGCCAACTCACGAAGAAGTGATACGTCACGACAGCGCCGAACGCGGAGAGAGCGAGAGGGAGGAGTAGCGCGAGGACGACGAACAACGTGAGAGCCATGTCGAGTGTGGATGGGCAATCAGAAGTTTCAAGCTATATACGAAGTAAAAAGCTCAAAGCCCTTGAAGCCTCAAGCTGAAGCAGGCGTACCTTGCATTCTCCACCTTTGTTACGATCCCCCCATTTTCCATTGAGGCCGCCGTCTTGAAGGGCACTTAGTCTTGGTAGGCTGCTTGATGTTGGTCGGTAGATTGCGACAACCAGAGTGCCAGTGGTAAAGGAAGCAAAACAAATTGGCAATAGTCGTCGTGAATCGTACCTTCGGCTCGCGACTTGCCAGTTGCATTATGTAAGGCGTGGGGAATCTGTATTTGAACCTGTTTGATGTGTGGCCACGGCATGTCCGGCATGTCCGGCCCTCCGCGCCGCCCCCGCTCACGGCCACTGGGGTTCGATCAATTCCATAGGTCTGCTATTGTTCTGCGGAAACATACATGACGATATCTAGGGCGGAATGTAACAATGAAATTGCCAGCAGCCGCTGATGCGATGAGTCGCAGTTTGATGTACAGTGAGGTCAGGAGAGGTAGCGGAACATACGCGTCTGCGATCTATTCGAGCGCAGGAAATCTAATTTCTAAACGCCAGATTACTTCTATTTTCGAGAGGTCTGAGGGTTGATAGCCTCGACGACGAGGATTAGGATGCCACAGGGGCCTATGCGTTCACCTCATTCGTCGCTGGGGAAGGCAATGGATTGAGATCAATGCTTGCTTGCGGGAGTTGGTCAAGAGAGCTTACCGCCATGATGCATCCCAAGCTCTCTCTCGCGGACGGCCAGTCTGCGCTTGTTCACCCAAGAGGGCTTTTGGAGACTTCCCGTGAGCGTGAGGAATAGGCCCTGGCGCTCGTAGCCCCACGACGCTTCCTCCCAGAACGGTTCTCCGTTGTCGCCAAGCGTCCAACACCAGAGCTGGTATCTGCTCCCAGTTCTGTGGTAGAAAATATCACCGAACTGGAGCTCTGGATGCAGACGAAGGTCGGGCGGGTATTGAAGCAAGGTGTCAGACTTGGAGTCGAACCACGCAGTAACGACTTGCCCGGGAGGCCGATTTTCGTCGTCGTTTTCCGTCGCCCCCTCAGAGCCTGTAGGGCGGTTGCTACTACTTTTAGGCTTGCTCAGAGGGCGGCGGTGAACTTGGCGAGGATATTTGACTGCGATCTTGGGATAGATTAGCAATATTTTCGTGTGGATCGTCGTCGTTGTAGCTAACGCACCTCAGTAAACGGGATCACCGAAGAACCTAAGGGAGTCGAGGCGGCGTGTGGCGTACGGGAGCCTCGCGGAGAAGAGGGAGCCCTTTGCGGTTTGTCCTCAAAGTGACGAACAGACTGCGGCAACTGTTCGTTGGATGGTTCCACGGATGGAGAGCGGGATGCCGAAGAGGTGATAGAAGGAGCGCCAGGCGCAGGAAGGGGTATGGAGCGAGCGCCAGACGGGGTGGAGGTTGCCAGCAGACCACGAAGCGCGGAAGGTTGGGCAGAGGCAGCGCGAGGCGTGGACGGGTGGACAGAGGCAGCGCGAGGCGCGGAAGGTTGGGCAGAGGCAGCGCGAGGCGCGGACGGGTGGGCAGAGGCAGCGCGAGGCGCGGAAGGTTGGGCAGAGGCAGCGCGCGAGACGCGGACGGCGGTAGCGGCTGCGTATGAGACGAACGCGCAGTGGCCGATCGTACATCAGCATTGAGGGAGAGAGCAGGTGTTGAAGTGCGCGACGAAGGAGGCTCGGGATTGAATGGAGAGTTTCGAGATGACGCGGGTGGAGTGTAGACGTCGGGAGTAACACCACGACGACGCGAAGGAACTTTGGGGGGCAGGGGGGCAGAGGCGGGGAACTTGCTTTGGGAGAGATCGCCCATCAATTTGTCTTCTAGCAGGGGAGATAAGAGGTGGTGTGCAACCGGAGAGGAGGAGCGATGGGGATCAACGATACTCTCTCCATCGCATCCTTGGGCGGGGGCCGGAGGAGGGGTATTCCATCGATCCCTCGAAATCGCGCGAGATCGGGATGCTGCAGCCGCAGAGTCAGAGGTTCTGTTCTGGCTCACATCCGGGTGAAGACTCCCTTCAGGAGGCTTGGACGACGCGCGCGATGGGGTGGACGAGGCGAGATTGCGAGAAGCTGAGGTGGCTAAGGTGGAATGACGTAGGACGGGCACAACTTGGTCTTCTGAGAACGAAGAAGAACGCGCCTGATGGTCTACGTAGGTTGCTTGGTCGCGGGACTCTCGTTCGCAGGCGATTGGACCGGGAGCCGACTCCAGGCCATACGCATCGTCGTCGTATTGAAAGTGCGTGAGTGCCTCGTCCAGCAGTGCGCCGGGGAACACGGGCACCTGTCCGGCGCGCGGAATACCCTTTGCCCGTTTATACATCGGCGTCTTCTCGCCATCACCATGAAGGTCACGGCCTATTGCACTAGCGACGTTGAAAGACATGAGTTTCTGCGAGGGTGCAGGTTTGCAACATGAGTAGACGTACCGCTCACGATTATGATGCCGTGGGTTTGTGCGAGAGGAGGACGCGTGTCCCCCGGGTACACTCCCCGCCACCTGCTCACGCACGGGTGTGGCGCGATAAAACATGTGGCGTGTGGCGATGAGCAGGGCGAAAGCAATCAGGACCCCCATGGGGACGATAAGTGGCTTGAGCTCTTCAGAGGTATCATACATGTCGAGTGATCCAGCAGTCGAGATGAGGGGGGATGTTGGTGGTATAGAGGAAGGGGAGGATGGATGGGGACAAAATGAAATATGCCCGAGGCACGACAAAGAAACAAAGAAATCGGATCAAGAGGGACGACGTCCACGCGCCGCCCGAGTCTAGCAGGCTCGCTGGTGAGGGTTCTACTGTGGGTGGAAATGGTGGGGGAAAGGAAGATAATCGGACGGAGAAGAGAGGGATACAAGTAGCATGGCAAGATAGAAAGGATAAACACGGGTTCACCGGAGCGTCTACGAGGCCTGTCCTATGCGAGGGAGCTGCACGTCCAATCTCTCCTCCCGGACACGGAGGAGGCTGCGCTCGATACTAGCCAGGTGCACTTCAACTGGTATATCCTCGGCGTCAACGGTAGCGTCCACGAGTCGATCGCGCAGTTCAGACAACTGTGCGTCGACAAGCAGTACGGTCTGTGTTGTTGCGGCTACGTAGGCAACGGCAACCGCTCGATACTGCTGGATCTCCTTCAGGACCGTCATCCGATGTCGCAAGTCGCGCAACTTCGAATGATTCCCGCCAAGGATCGTCCAGAGTTCCCAAAGCATATCGTCCAGCTCTATGGCCGTCGTGAGGCTCTCCTGGATGCAGAGATCGTGGATAGTGAGCAGGCGCATCTCCAGCATGTCTAGATTGGACATGACCGCCGTGGCGTCCAACATAACGCTTGTGATCTGGGACGAGAACGCGTTCATCGACATCTGGAAGGCGCGCAGAATGGTTGAACTGGCTTCAGCCGCGCTCTTCTGCTTGACTGCGTCGATGGCGCGGAATGCGTGTGTGTTGAACGAGATAATGCTGCAGTTCAAGGGATTCAGCAGGTGGCGAAGACTGTAGATATGAATGATCTAAGTACCTGTCAACCGCGCCGTTGATTCGGGCAGACAGCCTCTGAAGGCTACGGGAGGTAGTCCTTGCGTCCGTGGAAAATTCGACGAGAGCCTCCCCCAATGGCAACTTCACGGACAAGTTGCTAGAGCGAACGACCACGGCGAGATCCTTCACGGCGAGTTCGGCGTGTTTGACATTCAGGGCCATGTCCTTGCCGCCAGCGGAGCCCGTGGCGAGGTCATCCAGAACGACGTTCTGAATTTTTATCAAGCTCGGGAAGTCGGCGTGGTCGAAGGCGGCGTTACCGGACATGTGCTCTAGGCCAGGAAAGCCGATCGCACAGACGGACAGCCGCGAAGCAACAGGGAAGTCGCAGAAGGACGGCAAAGCCAGTGGTAAGATATACACGATGAGATTGAGGCATGCAACGAATAGAGAGATGGTGAGAAGGATGGCGAGGAGCACAGCAAGGGGGAACTTCATGAGCTGAAGGGCAGCCAAAACAACGTCCAGCGTATGTTGCACCGCTCCACGGCAATGAGGCTCGGGTTGTCTGTCGATCTTCGCGGAATCCTATGGGATACAACGCATACATAAGGAGAGCACTTGCGCGTGCTTACGAAGGTAGACGCACCGTGGCTGAAGCGGGTGATAGCAGAGGATTCATCGGCAGACGTGAATGGAATGGTCAGTGGGTGGGTAGAACGCGTAACACGGGAGTGAGAGGTGTATGTCCAGCGATCGCCCCTGCGACTTTAAGCCAAGCCGACATAAAGGCCAATATCGATCCAAGCGAAGGACGTCATTATCAAAAAAAAAGCCATTGGGTAGGCTACGTCAGTTGACCAAGCTGAAAACTGCAGCAGTAGCTAAGCAACGTACAGGATGACGAAAAGGCATGCGTTGAGACGAGAGCATTTGCATGCTGCGATCTTGTTCATGGGCACGGGGATGGCGGAGCGTTGATCCTCTACATTGCGGCTGAGGACGAGGAGGATGCCGTTGAAGATGCTGAAGGTCGGATTCAAAGGTTCCAATGTCAGGGTGTCGATGAGCTCTTGAATGCACATATACTGCAGGTCAAGGTCTTACCTTGAAATGGGAGAAAGGAAGCACAAAGCAAGGATATGACGAGCTGCTGGCCCTTCGCTCGAGAATGATTTCCGGTGTGTGACATGGCGCGGATGGCGGTGGGGGAGAGAAGGTTTTCCTGGGGCCGGGGGCGCTTAAATTCGGGAGCATGCGGGCCAGACTCGTGCGCTTCAATTTCAGACACAGCACCTGCTGTCTTCCAAACTTCCTCTGCTGCCACACTCTATCTAGGTCTCGCGCTCTACCCATGTCTGGTCGCGGGTTCGCGGTAACAGCAAGGTAGATATTGATATCAATTTTTGATGGTATTGGTCTCTTTCCTGATGTTCCTTTCGTCCGCAAGGCAAGATATATAGTGAACTCACGACATTACGCACACCACACTCTCCGTTTCTACGGATGAGAGTAGAGGCACCAGAGCTGGAGTGTGGGCAGATTCCGCTTCTAAAGCAATGGATGCCAGGTACGCTTTATGTGTATTCTCTCAGCACAACATAGCACGCTCTTTTTTTTCGTCCGAAGCCTCGCCCCAAACTACGCCCCTCTTTCCTCGCTGCCGCGCGTCGACCTGGACGCTCCGCCGCACATTCCTGATCATGGTACGTGGACAGCACATGTACATTATTGCAGACCAGTGGTTGACTATGCTCCTGCACTCCCATCCGCTCCTCCCGCCGCGGATGGACGGCCGGGCGTCGCGCGGTGCACTCCTGGCCGCACCTTCCGCCATCGCTCGCAATGCTCCCAACCGCTCCTCCCGCCGCGGATGGACGGCCGGGCGTCGCGCGGTGCACTCCTAGCCGCCTCCCGCTGCACTCCTGGCCGCTCCTGGCCGCACCTTCCGCCATCGCTCGCAATGCTCCCAACCGCTCCTCCCGCCGCGGATGGACGGCCGGGCGTCGCGCGGTGCACTCCTGGCCGCACCTTCCGCCATCGCTCGCAATGCTCCCAACCGCTCCTCCCGCCGCGGATGGACGGCCGGGCGTCGCGCGGTGCACTCCTGGCCGCCTCCCGCTGCACTCCTGGCCGCTCCTGGCCGCACCTTCCGCCATCGCTCGCAATGCTCCCATCCGCTCCTGCTGCCACGCATCGTCACGCGGTGCACTCCTTGCCGCACCTCCCGGCTCACTCCTGGCCGCACCTCCCGCCATCGCTCGCAACGCTCTGCACTCCCATCCGCTCCTCCCGCCGCGGATGGACGGCCCGCGTCGCGCTGCGCACTCCGGCGCGCTTCTCCATCCACTCCATGCCGACGCGGTACGTAGCTTGCAGGAGTTGAACCACTGACGCTTCACAGATGACGCTCCAGTCGTTCTCCGCTGTCCTGCTGCTTAGATGCTGTTTGGAATATCTAGGCGTATACATGTAGATGATACTGCATTACTATTGTACATCTAATTCCCGCCGGGACGACGCGAGGTATCAAAGATCTGTCATCTTCACGTCTCCCGCTACCACAGGGATGAAACCCATAGACTGGCGGAGCAGTGTCTGGATTTCCTGGCGGCGCGCAACATTCGCCAGCTTCGTCTCGACCAGCACTTTCAGCAACCGCCAGAACTCTTCCTCGATCTGGAAACGAAGGCTACAGCGAAGGCGCTCAGTAGTGAACGTAACCTTGAGGAAGCTCTGTGAACCATCGTGAGAGGGGTTGATAAATACATAAGTGCTGGATGAAATGGCTTACCTCGTCGTGAGACGTGTTTGGAGTCTCCCAAATGAGAAACATCACTGCTGGTGTGGCCGGCTCGGCGCATTGAGTTCCGTGGATGAGGGGTGTCGCACTCAGAGAGTCTGTATGCGGGCGACGTAAGCACACATCCAAATGAGATCAAGATCAAAGCTCACATATACCGTGCCCAATCTCCGCGAGAAGGACGTGGACCTTAATTTCCTTGAAGAGTGGGACAACCGAACCCCGAGGATGTTGCTCCACAACCAGTGTGGCAGCATTCGTCGCGAAGGCAAGTTTGGCGTCACTGGCCACAAGGAACATATGTCCATGAACCCCAACAGATAAGGAATTGGAGTACGTACGGGTGTAGAGTCACTGAGGGATCGCTCATGGTTACTGAGTTGGAATGCGTGTATGGCTGGAATGCGTGTATGGCTTCAGAGGTTGGTGAGTAACGAGAGCGAGGCAAGCAACTTATATGGCCTGGCCGTCGCATCAATCCTGATTAAAAACAAGCAACATTGATTTTTTGAACACGCCGTCTCATGGTAAGATGTAATCATACATCGCACAATGGCCCCCTAACTAAACCAGACAATCAGCGGAGCTTGCGGGCCGAGAACCTATTGGGTGTCGGAGGTGGAGGAACCGGCGACGGCAGGCAAGATCACGGCTGTACTTGCGGGCGAGCCGGTCACTGTAGGTGACGCTGACCCTGGCGCAAAGCCCAGTTGATCAAAGTCGCCTGCAAGACAATCAGGTAAGAAACCAAAAGTGTCATGCGCTGAGACTGGAAGGACAATACCGGTATGTGCACTGTCTTGACACCACACGTCGCTGGCAGGATTTGCGGAGTGGGAGGGTACAATCGTCCGAATCTCACGGAGACGCGCCATGAGGCCTGCAAGACGGTTCTCCTCTTCAGATCTCGTATGGGAGACAATGTCCATTACGTTCCAAAACTCTTGGGAACTGTCGAAGCGCAGATGATGCTGGGTCAGATCGCAAGTAAAAACGATACGACGGGATTGCTGTACAAGGCCGTGGGATGACCATCAGCCGCGAAAGACGTCAAAGAGAAGGGAGCATACCTCGTTGCACTCAAAGGACGCTAACGGATTGGATAACAACATCTCCACTACGGGTGGCGAAGCGTGACTCGTAAGGCCACAATCAAAGACATGGAATATCGCCAGACCGTCTACGTGGACAGGTCGGGGTGAGATGATGCTCCTGAGTTTTAGTGGAGGAGTGAACGCACATGTTTCGGTCGTCAACTCGGCCAACACTACCCTAACCTTCTGCCACTCCGTATCATCCACTGGGGTCTCGGCTCCGATAATTGTTTCGGAATATAGGACACTGGCTGAAGAGAAATCGATGGGTGGCCTGCCGAAGAATGAAGTTGAGGAATAGCAGGACCTGGGGACCACGATTTCACTTACGCTGACATTGCGCCGTGAACCGTCAATCAGGTTGAAGGGAAACCAACGGCTTGACATTGAAGTGATTCAGCGCCGAGAGCCTCATGGCACATGGATATTGGGACAGGACAAAGGTAGAAGATTATCGACAAGGTCGAGGAGTCGGCACGGGTAGAGACGCAACCGGCAGCTCCTCTGCGCTCCCACGTTGCAGTTCTGCCGTGCCGGTCATTACCGGTCATTACCCTGGGCCAGTCCCAAACCTCATCCTCCTCGGCTCCAATACACGCTCATGGACCTTGCTCATTCTGTGTCTCCTGTACAACTCTCTTCGCTTGTGCGTCTACTAGATCGTCAACGGGTTAGTTCACGGCGATGGAGCTTCAATACGAGCGAAAGCTTCGGTTCTTGTACGCCCCCTTCGTTCTTTCAGCTCAAAGCCTGTCCATCGAATGTCCATCCTGATTGTCTAATAGCGTAGAGGGCATATATGAAGGCCCTCATGCTGCCCTTTCCCAACATACAGCTAATTCCTCCGCCGCCTCCGCACATCGCCGCGTCTTGCTACCTCTCGCGCCTCGCCTGATTAATATTCCTTTCGCCGCCTCACCCCTAATTCGCACAACATGTCGTCTGTTTGGAAGCTTGTGTGAGTCGGCTTGAATGCTGGTGGTTATGGCCATTCAGAGACTGACTGAATATTGTCTTTCAGGTTTTCTGCCCTTTACGTTACCGTCCATGCCTGGGGCCCTCGAGTTGTCGACGAGTTCGGAGCCTCCGATGCCCGACTCTTTGTCCTGTTGCATGAGAATGGCGCAGGTACGTGTAGCGTGCTTTCTTCGTGGTCTAATTCTTGAGTCGCTTACGCGATGCAATAGCCTTCATCGCGGTTGTCGGGAGGGATCCGAGCCATGTTCTTCTCTTCAACTTTGGCCAGTTTTGGCTTACCTCGACTTGTAGTCGTTGGGTACGTCGCGGTCTTAGTCTGTTTTTTCACCATTCATGCATTCATCTTTTACCTCCAAGACTGCCTCTACGGTCACATATCGTGCCCAAAATGCCGGAATATTCCTCATCTTCTCGACCGCGGCTTCCCTGGACCAGTTCGAGGAATGCTGTGACAGAGTGCTCCCGGCGAACATTCTGACGTCCGCTGCACCGTCGGATGAGGATCTGCATGACCTCGGCATCATACCCGCTCCTCGGGTTGTCGGGGATTTCCTTATGGGGTCCTCGGGCTTTGCGTTGGGTCGCGAGGGTGACTCCGACGATGAGAAGTCAGAGTTAAGCAGTCCCCCGACGCTTGTCGACCTCGATTCTTCCCTGTCTAGCCTGGACTTAGAAGACATCGATGAGCTTGCAAGCGTCATGCTTGAGAGCGATTTTGCGAGAGTCATGCTCGAGGATGATGGGATCTTCGCGTCGGCGATAGACGCTGAGTATGTGTGGTTCGAGGAGGGCATGTAATCGACTTCTCGACCATTACCGAGCGCCATGTCTCAAAAATGTATCTTACTCACCTTGTGCCAGTTATGCGTATAGAAATGCAATAGCATGTCCGTGTTTCTTTTTCGAGTGTGAAAACGACCACACTGAAGACTCTGGCTTGAACTCAGACGACGTCCACTACGTCCCGTCACCACGACCACGGAGCATATCCTCCGCTGTACCCAGGCCCGGGCATTTGCATACATAGTATACGTTGGGTGAACACGCAGCCGCTGTATACCCCCGAGCAGCTGAGTCCGGGACAGGACGTAGCCGTCGGCGACACATGTGCATGGAGTAGCGGACCTGTTCAGTAAAACAGTCCGAAGAAGCGATAGAGAAGTGCAAGATGATTTGTAGGTCAGTTTTGTGCATTCTTGGCTTCTTCGCACCCTCACTTCCACACCACGACCGAGGAGGGAGGATGAGCTTCAGCAGGGGGGACCACAAGGACGTGCACCGTGTCCATGGTATGTTCAATATCATCTTGAAGGAATTCACAAACCCACGCTCGACGCATGGTTCCACTTTTTAAGTACCTTGCGGTTCAGTAGTTGCAATCCGATAGATGCGATACATGGGGGGAAAGCCATAGGGGAAGGGGAATGCACAGTTCATGAAGTAGAATGTACGCCGACTACGTCGCGTAATTCGTCAGATCAACTGGACGTGTAACTCGGGAACTGAAAGAAAAAGTTCAAGTGCTACCCGCTGGAAAGTGAAGGAGGGGCCCCAAATCCCCTAACTACGCCATATCAGTGTGCTTCCAGTTTGCGATCTAGTGATGAGAAGTGCCAATGAAATTGATACCGCTCCGATGAAGAGGCCGAGGAATAAATACACGGTGATCTGACATATAACCGTAGTTAATTAGAGTATACGTATTCCAATCTATAAACTTACGTTGAAGCAGTCAGAGGCTGACCATCCGCTGCGCCGGACCCCCGGCGAAGCCTTTCTTCCAGCACCTGAATCGGAGGTAAAATTTTCAGCGAACCTCTTACCAACAGAGGCTACCTACCATCCTCGGCGCACCATAGAGCTACTGCCGTCGATGCGTCTTGATTAGCGATTCCGGTCGCGATCATGAAACGATCGTCATTTGAGTCGTAGTATGCTGCGAGAGCCAACACGATGTCCTCGGCTGTGAGCGAGCATGAGCTTATGAAAAGGATGGATAAGATTAGACTATACCACGGAGCCTTAAGATTTGGTGGAGGCAAAGTGTCGAAACGTTCCATAGATGGACCTCACCGACACTACTTCCAGCAATAACGGCGTTGCCACCATGTACGAAGAGGACAGGTACCGCGAACACCCTTCCGATAGGATGCTTCAGGGTGCCAAGAGTGTTGCCAGTGGCAGTCTCGTAAATGTCGACTCCGGAGGTCATGTTCGAGACAGCCAACTTCTGACCATCAGGTGTAATGCTGGCACTTGCACTACGGCAATCAGCACTGTTTGCAGACAGCTAGCCAAGAAACGCCACTTGCATGTAACCATTAAGGGCTAAAGTGAACAGCCGTCTCCAGTCCCTCGTGTCATATATCCTGCAGCGTTATTAGCGAATACTGTCACTGTACGGAGTGCTTTTCACTTACGCATAACCGTGGTATAAGTACGTCACCAACAGAATGGACTTGCGATTCTTGGACCGGGTCCAATGAACGCTTGTAACCAATACCTCGCTGTGCTCGTTGGTTGAATTTTTGGGAGGGTGCGGCAGATCTAACAAATGGCTCCATCGATCTGCTCAACCAATAAGTACTAGAGATCCTACGCATGGGTACCTCCGCACCGTACCGTCTTTTCTAGTCCAAATCGCCACTTCTTCGTGCGAACCGGATGCTAGACGATCGCCCTCGGCCGCTAGATGTTCCACGGGATAATTGTGGCTTCTAGGCAAGCTGATGGCATGGATCCGAGACTTCCTCGTATTAGCTACATCTCGATAACTTGAAGCAGGGATAAGGAAACTTACTTGGTTGACGGAAAGCACGAGAATGCCCCCATCTTGCACACCGCAGAGGATGAGACCGCATGAGACCCAGGCAAGTGATAAAACGGGGCTATTGGCAACGAAAGTGTGCAATAGCTGACCGTTGGATGTCTGCCATATACAAAGTTTGTGATCGAGCCCTCCAGATGCAAGGAGGGCGCCCTTGGGACTGAAGGCGACCGCGGCAACGCCACCGCTATGGCCCACAGAGTCCGATACGATTTTTTTCTTCTCGTATCGCAGGGGAATAGGTGCAGACATTGTTTATAACTAAAGGAGGAATTGGGCTGAGATGATATGGAGCAGAATATCGTTGCGGGCGGGGATGGCGGTTGACGGCAGTGCTGACTGACGCTCGGCACCAATGGCTCGAAACCCGGGCGCTTCACACATCCCTTCTGCATTCCTCCACCGCCACTGCTACACCCCCATGACCGACCCGTTCAGCCCGAACAGATTCATCCACGAGGTGGAACCTTCTTCAAGCACGGGAGGTGAGTTCCTCAGATGCCAGTGTCTGTCGCTCTCGACTCGTCTGACCCCCTCAGCTCGTCCAGGAGTAGGCCTAGGCGGGCTTCGGCCAACTCAGTCTCGGAGGAAGGAGGGACACACCGTAGATGGGGGCCTTGGGGGAGTCTCCGACCTCGGACCGACGCCATCTCACCCTATTCCTCGTTCTCGAGCAGCCGCACAACCCCAGTTTCACCCTACGGGTATGGGCCCCACGCACTCCGACCATCCATCGCGTTCCTCGAGTCCACGAAGCATCGCTGTCCTATCTGGTGTCGTGATATCTATTCTGTTCTTCTACCTCTCCCGGATTTGGAACTACCCGTCCCTGGAAAACCTTCCAAGTATCGACCCAGCGGTGAAGGCGTACATCGACCGCGCGATCAATCGAGCCCTTCGTGACCCTGTTGGACGTCGAGACTTTGCCCTGCTCGCGGACGGTGCTATAGTCCTGGCTGAACTCACGAAGCTCATCACACCAAAGGGAACAGTAGACTTGCCGTCGAATAGCTTCCCGGATATGGCTTTGAACGACGACATGCGAATCGGGAACTGCTGGTTGGTCCCCGGTACCGCAGTGCAGCTAGGACTTCGCCTATCCGCCATGATCCACCCCACCCACGCTTCGATAGACCACATCCCTTTCGAGATAGCCGCTGAAATCGGACATGCGCCTCGATCAATGCGCCTTTGGGGAGGTGTTGACGGAGCGGCAAACAAGGCTCGTCTTCGCGAGCTCGAAGAATCCCATCCCGCCCGCCGTCTTCGTGGGCGTGAGGGTCCCAAGATCACCCTCGGCTACGATTTCACCCTTTTGGGTACTTTCGAATACGATATACGTGGTTCGTCCCACGTTCAAACATTCGCTTTGGAGCCGTATTTCGCGGAGTCAGGGATGTACTTTGGAGTGGTGGTGCTGGAAATCACGAGGAACTGGGGAGGTAACGCAACCTGCCTGTACCGCCTTCGCGTGCATGGCGACACTTACGCCCCAGAAAATTAGATGACATGGTGCACGGTTCTAGTGGTTTGTATTCTTGTTGAGAATCTATATGCTGCTACCCTGCTATCACTCGCACTTCTGCGTGTTTAGCGCGTGCTAATAGTCAAAGACTGAACTGCGGAAGCAACATACAATACCTTTGTTTCCCGCCTTACAAGGGACATTCCAGCCAGTCATAAGCGACTATGCGTGTTCAAACATTGGACGCTACACAATCAGCTAAGTCTGTGCTATCTATATAAGTCTCCAGTTTTTGACGTACTGCGTCCCTAGACTGTCTCATGGAACCCCCTACCCACCCCTCAGAAAGCGGGCATGTATCCCTGCCGCCGCCGGCGACGGCACATGGCAATGCGCTACCAGAAGCCAACACGTCGCCCAACCCGCTCTCGGAGGGCGGTGCCCCGCTTCGTCCTCCGCCGCAGGACGGCGCTACGCGTAATCCAGACTGTCAACCCGACCGTTTCACCGGCAGGTTCGGTAACGTACCGCAGGTCATCGGGGCGAAACGGGAGGTTGAAGGCACCTATGCTCACCACATAGACAACGGCAAAGCGAGACGATCGGGCAGGCTCGTAAGTCTCAGTCCCAATCGCAATTTTTCGGGTCGAACTGTGCTCATATAGTGTGTAGCTGCATCCCCCTCCACACCAGCTGAGCCAGAAGTACGAGGTACGTGCCGTTCAGACCAGTGTTACGGTTTAAAGAGCATCACTCATACAAATGTGCCTTGCTCAGCGAGAGATCAAACCGCCACGAAAGAAGCACCTGCAAGCTTTAATGGAGCGTCCTGCTAGTCAAGTTCCGACGCAACCTGTACGTTCTTATTGGCGTTATACGGTCTTTTGTCTCATGCGATCCCGGATCAGCAGCCCGTCTTCCACCCACAGCCTGTAAGTTCTTTGAATAGCCTCTGGATTAAAACTGGGTATTCACCGCTTATGATCAGCGTCCAAGTGGCCCAACAACGACTGATCGAAGAAATTTGCCCAACACCTTCGGTGCTTCTGGCAATTCTCTTTCTTTCTCATTGGCCGTTCCATACGTGCAACCTACCGCGGGTGAGACATCGACACTTCAGGTATGACCTGTCTTACCCTTGCTATGAAAGTTTTTTCTGACTTAAATCTGCTGGTCGATTAGCAGGGCGGCGAAGATGGAAGTTCGGCAGATAAAGCGGACGCATTGCCAGTCGAGAACGTACACCCAGAGGTGATAGCGGCAGTGAAGAGCGCGACATACCATTGGGTTGGTCACGATACGATCATAGTAAGTTTCACCCACTTTGTGTCACGATTCTTCAGCATTGAGCGTGACACATGGATCTAGGACGACATCATAGCAAGCCAGATGTGGCTGAAGTTTACAGAGGACGAGCGAAGACGTGTTTTGGAATTCTACAACCAATCCAGAGTCGGCGACACGGTCGAGCGTGGACGAGAACCCTCAGCGCATCAGCCACTCGTCCTCGATATGGATGAAGACTATATCATCCCGACGTCTAGGGGAACATCTGCTACAGGACTAGCAGAATTGGCGCAAGGATCGACAGAGAACTCTAGCCGCGTGCAAGACTTAACTTACCTCCCAGGCGGCGCATTCGGCGCTGCATGGGATGTGCCATGGACCGCTGAACCCGCCGTCACCTCCAACCTCGTGGCGACCTTCTCTCAAAAAGAGCCATCTGTTGAGACCTCCATTGGAATGTCTAGCTCGGTACACGTTGAGCCGCAGCGACCATATACAGACGCGTTGGCCTTCGCGCAAGACGGAGCTTCAGGTTCTACGGCCCTGTCAGCATTCGCGCAAGGCGAGGTCCCCAGCTCCGTGCACACCCAACCCTCAAAAGGCGGAACTCCCACCTCCATGCACACTCAGCCGCTACATATGGACCCGTCGATCTTCCCGCAAGGTAGCATCGCAAGCTCTATGCACGCCTCCCCACAACCATACGTCGATCCTTCTCCGTCGGGACACAGCGGGCACGTCCAGCCCTCCCAGCCGCGCGCGGGCGCGTCGGTCTTCGCGCAGGGTGGCGCCTCGAGCTCCATTCACGCACCATCGCGAGCTGGTGTCGCAAGCTCCATGTACGCCTCCCCGCAATCACACATGGATCCTTCTCCCTTCGCACAAGGCGGGACCTCAAGCAGCGGGCACGTCCAGCCCTCCCAGCCGCGCGCGGGCGCGTCGGTCTTCGCACAGGGCGGCGCCTCGAGCTCCATGCACGCACCATCGCAAGCTGGTGTCACAAGCTCCATGTACGCCTCCCCGCAATCATACGTCGATCCTTCTCCCTTCGCACAAGGCGGGACCTCAAGCAGCGGGCACGTCCAGCCCTCCCAGCTACGCGCGGGCACGGCGGCCTTCGCGCGGGGGGAGAACTCCTGCTCCATCCCAAAATCGCCACGACCGTGCACGGACCAGTCGACCTTTGTGCAAGGCGGACCACTAGCTTGGGGCATCCATGGAGACTGTGGTTGGGAGCACACGCCACGCTCCCAAGCAGTCTTACACCCTTCATCTGTTCACTCTCCTGCACCTCTGAAACCTGTCAATACATCGACGATCACGTTGAGCTCATCCCCAGGTCAGCGCGCGGGTGGAGAGCAACAGGTCATGGAAACTACGCAGCGCGCTTCGCCTCCAAAGGCTGCAGCGCAGCATCATTATGATTGGTCTCTTCCGTTCGAAGAAGATCTTGTGAGTGATGCCTTATTTTCGCATTTGAGACGTCTTACAAACATGCAGTATAGGATCTCGGACCGACTCCCGACAAGGGCAAGGTATGTCTGGTGCTATGTTGGACTTTTAAGATCTCACACGTATTTTGTCCAGAGCCGAGCCATGGATGTCGATGTTTCCGCCACGAGTTCTAGTCCAGATGAGATGGTATTTGAGGAACCAAACGATGAGCCACAGCTTCGCCCACGCTTGTCGTTCATGGTGAGCTATTTTGAGGTCATTCGTTATGTACGATCTGACCCTCCAGCAGGATGGTCCTCACGGCGATCTATCGGGATATATGAACCCCAACTCGACCTTGCTCTTCGCCCAGCAGATACAGGGTCTTACTTCTGCGATTGAAGATCAGACACAGGAGTTCAGGGACTTCCGGGATCAATTGGAGCCACTCCTCAACACCCAGGAGGCGTCGACCGATTCACCCTCTCCGCCGCTGGAAGCTCGTGCGCCGACCAGCGGGAGCGTGCGGGAGCGTAAGCTTCGAAACTCATCTTCACGGACTCGTAAGCGTCAGCGCCGGATCGAGAAGAAGGTCGCTCGTCTTCGAGGCACGAAATCTAGCTCCTGCGCCGCTTTTAATGAGGACGAGACTACGCTGAACGACGAGACGTCGAGTGAAGACCTGAATCGGCTCAGGGTATGTAAAAACTTAACGCTGTTGAAGTTGACACTTATGCATATGTGTAAACTCTCAGGCTCGCATGCGACGTACCTTCAATGAGTTGTTGCATATCACCGACTGGGACGACGTTCACCATCTTTACCCACCTCTCACCCAAGACGAGCTGGCCTTATATAAGGCCAGAGACGCGAGTATCGTACCCACAGCGACGAACTTTCGCATCGACTTCTACCACGGTTGGAAGAAGCCCTTCAACAAAGAGGCACGCGAGGTTTTCATCGACCGGTACCTTGAACGCGTTCAGAACGGCGCCTATGCAAAAAACCCCACTCCCCCTGCGTTACTGACTCGAGACTTTATCGGCGAGATTCTAGATAAGCAGATGCCAAATTACCGGCAGAAGTGGAGACGTGCGAAGACTCCACTGTCGGCTGAGAAGAAGGCAAAAACCGCTCGGGCAGCTTGCCAGCGTTCTCGCAAGAGAACGGTGAGATTGGCCTGATTTGTCTCGATGATGCTATGATTCCGCCCTCATGCTGACTACTTGTTCTAGCTGCACGAATCTCGAGAGGCGCTTCTTCTGAGGCGAGGTTACCCCCGTCACGTCAGGTTCTTCAAACTCCTCGAACCCGCCAACATGAGTGGCGATGAAACGGATGGCGACACCAAGACACATCCTCCAAAGTGGCGCATCCTCATTGCTCGATGGCAGAGTGCCGAGCTGAAGAACTTCCTATGGGAGATTGATCGTATGTATCGGGATGACTGGGGTCACCCTGCGCACAAGAGAGCCACAGGTGGCAACCCTCCCCGCGATCGAGTGCATCGCGGGGACTGCCATGAAGACGGCGTCGCTCCGATAGGTCTGTGGAAGAACTGTTATGACGAGACGTGGCTGAAGGCACAGGCACCTCATGTGGTACGCGAGCTCGAGATCATGGAGGAAGACTACGATTTCAAGTTGTGAATCTCCTCCTAGGCTTTATTTCCGTTCATAACCTGTAAAATATTTTGTTACCCCCACTATCTTCCAACGCTGGTTCGTTCCTGGGATGACTTGTACCCCGCTGGGGACTATATTCCAATTACCATCTTAACAGTCGCACTCGAGAGCTTCCCTCCGTTCCACTCCGCTCTACATCCTTGATATTCATCAGGCTTGGCGCATGTCATTATCTTCACTCTGCGGCTTCAAGATCACTTGGCTAAATTTTGGGATGTCTGTCGAGAGCAGGTGGAAACGCCCTGGAAAGCGCTCTTCCGAGCGGTCAGCGCTTAACGTATACCAGACGAAGTTTGCGAAGCTGGTTTTCTGTGCTTGCCCTCATCGCTGACCTTCATCACTTTGCCTTGTCTCCGAGCTCGCTCCTCTCCCACTCACGCCTCATTATTACTCCTGATACAGTGTCGGAGGCGTGTGGTGCTCCAAAAATGAAACATGACCCAACAAAGGGCCATTGTCTCGATGAGGGGTGGCGAGTTTATATAGACTGACGAGATTGTGAGTGGCAGCTTCATCCCTTCTTGTCTTCCCTTCATATCTGCCTCCCAAGCCGAGCCACTCTTGCTATCCAAGCATCTCTCCCGCATCCACGCCCGACATGCAGAACGTCAACGACCTTGTCTCTACCCTCGATACCCAGGTGGTTCGGTACGTCGTAGTCTAGTGGTGTTGTTTGCCACTCAGCTGATACCGTTTCACATCAGCGTGTTGGACTCTTCCAACTTTTCCGATTCCCCCACGACATGGGGGAACGAGGTCGACGAGATCTTATCCGATATTCATGCGTCCGCGGTGCGCAAGGCGAAGGAGGACGTTCGTGTTGCGGCTCGCCACTTCCGTACTCAGCATCGGACGACTAGCCTTGTATTCCATGTAAAGGATTTCGCTAGTCGGACTAACACGATCCGTCTCATGCTCAGTACGGTACGGGTTATGTTCTGACCGTCGTACCATGTTGAGCCTCATGCGAACTCCCAAATAGGTGGACCTTCTTACTCTCGCCTCGCCTCGTGTACCTCTGCTGGACCCCCAAGAGCAGAGTCGTATTCGCATGGACATGCCCGCCCTCCATAACATGGTGCGTTCCATCTCGAGGAGGTTCTCCTGCTGGCAGGACGACGTCGAGGATACCATTGATACGTTCTGCATCCTGGAGGAGTCGGAGGTACGTCGCCTTGTTTGAAATCTGTGTTGTCTATCCATTGAAGCCCATTTGTAGCAGAGTTTGGAAACCCTGCTCGCTTCGCTGTCGGATACCATCCCGCATGTGTTTCTCGATCAAGGCAGGGATCTTACCGATCAGTTGGTACGTCTCTGGGCCGAACGCAGGACCATAGTAGACCGAGCCACCAGTTCCGCTCCCGACAGCCACGAGCTTCGAACACTCATGGATCGTCTGAACAATCAATGCGAGGTCCAGGAAATCCTCATCAAGTCCTTCGCGGTGAGTACGCGTGACAACGGACGTCATCCTCATGGTGCTGAGATCGTGCTGCAGGGCTTGATTACTCGAATCAACAACGTTCCACCCTTTCGCATCCTCGACCACTACTTCACTCCCCGCGAGTTAATTCAGGCGGATTCGGTTTACAGGAATCTGTGCGTTGGCTGCGTCAACCTCAACCAGGTGAGTTGTCGAGACAGCGTTTGCACGTGGATTGCTGCTCATGCTTCGTGCAGGACATAATGAATGTGGAGGGCGTGTTGGACCGCCTCATCGACGCTGTACACCCTTCCCACGAGTAGTTCCACAACGTCGTGGACTTATCTGGTGCGATAACGTCGCGGTCAGAGCCCCCCGCCCCCTCTCAACGTCCTCGCTGCCTCGATCATCGTCGTCCGCGGCCTTTCTACTCTCTGCATCTCTTCTCTCACATGTATTTCTTTTGCTACTGTACCTTGCTGGGTCCCTTCGCGACCTTCTGTGGGCTGGGCCCCTCATGCTGGTTCGCTGTCGCTCCTTGCATCGCACACGCTTGCGTACTCTCCACAATCATTGTATTACCACTTCCCCGTTGTACTCTTGATACGTCACTCCTTGGCCTCAGTTTTCCGCATCGCCCCAGCCTGTAGATCCGACCATCGTTAATGACTCAATATATGCTCTGTACCTGTTCCAAATTTTTGCGCGCCGTTCTTCGTCTGCTTCGCGTACTGGCTGGTTGTATGTCCATGAGCTTCCGTTTCTGCCTCCCTGGTTTACGCTCTCCTTGTCCCGTTCCTCATGTGTCGCGCCTCGCCGAGTCCGTCCCACACGCATCGCTCTGGTCCACGTCGTTTTGCTCCCCGTTCCCGCGTCCACCGTGCTCCGCATCCCTCCAGGTCGTACCCCCGCATCCTGCAGCGCGCGCGCCGCGCGTTCCTCATGTGTCGCGCCTCGCCGAGTCCGTCCCACACGCATCGCTCCGGTCCACGTCGCTTTACTTCCCTCCCGCATCGCCCGTGCTCTTCGCATCCCTCCAGGTCGTACCCCGCAACCTGCAGCGCGCGCGCGCGCGTTCCTCATGTGTCGCGCCTCGCCGAGTCCGTCCCACACGCATCGCTCTGGTCCACGTCGTTTTGCTCCCCTCCCGCGTCACCGTGCTCTCGCATCCCTCCAGGTCGTACCCCCCGCATCCTGCAGCGCGCGCGCGCGCGTTCCTCATGTGTCGCGCCTCGCCGAGTCGTCCCACACGCATCGCTCCGGTCACGCACGTCGCTCGCATTCCGTCCTTCCGCGCCGCTCCTGCTATTCCTTCCGCACCGCCCTCCTCTCGCATTCTCGTCCTAGTCCCGCGTCCTGCCCGCCAGCCAGCGCGCGTTCTGTGTCGCACTTCGCCGAGTTCTTCCCCATCGCTACTATCCACGCCGCTCCCGTCCATGCTGCTCCCCCGCTTGCACCGCTCCCCCGCACTCCGCCTCACTCCCTTCTGTCTCGCGCCCCCCTTCACCTCTCTTGCGGCCTTCCTGCGTCGCAACCCGTTGCGCGTCCTCCTTCATGCGCTTTCTGGGCTCGTACCCGCGCGTGCAAAACTCCTGGCCTCACCGCTCCCCTACCTCGCCGCTCCGCTCCCTCGTCACTCCCCCTTCCTGCACGCCCTCCCTCGTCTCGCCCTTTCCACACCTTCCTGCGTCTCTTCCCTTTCACACTTTCCCGTGTTGCTCCCTCTCACTTCCCTCTGCGCACACCACTCTCTCTCCGGACCCTCCTACATTGCTTCCCTTCCCTGTTGCGTTGACTCTTCCCTGTTGCGTTGACTCGCCCTCCCCCCCTGCCGCGCTTCCCTTTCCCACCTCGTCCGTGCTGTACCTCAGTGTTCCGCAGTCCAAACTTGCCGTTCCCCCTGGTTCTTGTGATTTTTTTCGCAACTTTTGCACGTCAGAAAAGGAAACACTTCTAATCCTACGGAAGACAGCCTTACATCCCCCAGAGATTTAATTCAGAGGGGAACACTTCTCTTCGAGAGAAAAACGCGATGAACGAGTAATCAATTAGCCCTCGCCTTTCCTATCGTCGAGAAGGAAGGGATGATGGAACAATGTCAACGCCAGCCACAGTTGGCACTATGGCGCGGAGACGAGTTCTTAAAATGGTAACCTGCACAGCCACTTTCCTCTCGGCAAAAAGTGGTTCAATGGGCACATGTCCGACAACGCCTTTTTCTCTCGTGAAAAGCCGTGTGTCAGGAGACCCTAGTCATAACATTTCTGCTGAGGAACAGTTTTGAAAGCTGGAAACCTTTTCCACCGTCGACAGGCCAAAAGAAAAGCCCGTCGCGCATGTTTCCTATCCTCTCAGGACAAATTTTGAGAAAATCCGACAAAAAGGGCAAACTCGTGCCAGGACTTTTCTACGCCTTTTCTACCA
>CM035304.1:4294133-4399399 GCA_002900995.3 Ganoderma boninense
CGTGTGTAGTCCGTTCAGTCAAATAAGCGTTAAGGGGTACTCAAAAAACGCACCCCATGGCAAGGGATAATGCGGTCAAAGTTCCACTCTGCAACCATCCTGACATCACGCCTCATGGCCCTTCATCAGAGTAACACGAAAGGACATGAGAGAGGTTGGCAGGCCGTCAGCAGCATTGAGCACCTACTCTTTGTCCTGGCCAAGCCACCAAACCGTCTTCCTATTCGTCTAACTGAATGGATTCCAGCTGCTCCACGAAAAGAGCGGGGTTCCACCTGCCCGGGAATACTACGCCAAAACCCCACTAAGCATGGACCAAGAAAGGGATGCCTGGATCCCATACCTGCTCATGGGCCGGGAAGTTGAAAAGGAGGTCGGCTTGGATGAGGGTTTGAGAAGTCCTTATGCAGGAAGGCGACGTCCTTGTTCAGAAATCCCGGAAAGTAGCTGCATGGAGTTAAATCCGTGCATCAAGACGGCGGGGTATGTTGGAGAAGCAGTACACACCAATGTTCAATCTACCGGTAGTACGCACTCAGCTTCGAGGTAGACAGCCATCACAGACTAGCTTTAGACTCACGTCGCCTTCGAAGCCGTACTTCGTGTTCGGCGGATCGGCTCCCCATGCTTGCGTGCTGGAGCATGAGACTAGATCGTCGTAGCATATAGCAGGCTTGCGATCGTACCTCCGTCGAACCTCAGCCCAGCTCCGGCTACCTCTTTCTTCATCTTCGCCGCGTCTACGGCAATCACCTTGGCATCCGGATACTCCTTCTTGAAGTCAGCTGGTGGCATCGCAGAGATGAGCAAGAATAGTTGTGGCGTTCCGAGTACGGTCGGAACAAAATGAAAGCCATACCGAGGAATATATGGTGAAACCTGTCGGCGCCGATGATCCACCTGCAGGCCAGATGCATTGGACGTCATCTCGTGCGCGGTGGCAAGGGAGCGTGTGCGCACTTTACCGGGCCCAGCTCGCAAAGCTTCGCCTTGGTAGGGTCATTGAGTGGTGTGGAAGCGAGCACCCAAACGTCTCCGTTGTGTAGTTTTATGGCTGTCGACCGTCCTCCAACAGGGAAAATGTTCATCACCGAGAAGGGGCTGGAAAGTATCGCATACATGAGCGGCGAAGCCCTGTCCGTGGCTCGACAGCGTACCATGAGAATATCCACACGTCTCTCGAGACCTGGACCAAGCTTGCAGATCAGTTGTCGCTCGAAGCTTGAGGCGATTTCGGCGTAGTACATACCTCGCGAATGACACAGTCGGAGCCACTCATCAGTTATGTTTGCAGGGTAGTATGCGGGTACGGGGGGAATGAGAAGCGTCGGACACGCATTTCGCTGGCAGCAGTCTGTACTAGGGATCAGATACGGGCATCGGGATGAGCGGCGGCGCCCATGCGGAGAAGAAGATGCCACTTACATCGCCGCCGTCGCCGCCGTGTTCTCACCTGTATATGCATGCGCCCACAAGTTCTGTTTCGCGTTCCCATTCGTGCCCCGTTGAAGTCGGGTATTTTCTTCCGGTCGTAAGCTGTCCGCTGTGATCAAGCTAGCCTGAGGAAGGGGAAGATTCTTAGTGGAGAGCTGCCAGCCGCGAAGAACCTCCACCAGACGCCACACCCGGGCCCGAGCTTCGAGCCGCCGCCATGGTTTTGCTGCTGAGGGCCGAAGTGCGGGTTATCGCTGAAACAGCTGGCGACCCTCGACCCTTGTACTCGGGAGAATCTGCCAGCTCGGAAGAGGCGGACGGAGCCGGATGGACAGAAGTCCCTGTTGCGTTCACCAAATGTTTCGAACAGTCACGTTCACATCCTCCACCTTCTCGTTCAACGTCCCCCCGTTCCCGTGCCCTTGACCTTTCAAATTCCAGTGGGACGCGTTCCATGATGGATGCTTTCGACACTGGCGGAGTACTCGACCGACCTCAGAGGTGCAGTTCAACGAAGCTGGAGTCGTCGGGCCCGAACAGTTCCCGCATCGGGAATGCTGCTCAGTTAGATTCTCGCGGCGAGGTATTTGTCACGTCAGTGTTGGCATGTCCGGTCTTGCCGCTGCCGGGCGTTCAACGTTCAACGTTCGTCTGCGACAAAAAGGAGAGTAATGAAGTCAGCGAGAACGAATGCAGCCGAACAGTCACTGGCATTCTGGCATGTATAAAGCGAGCCACCCACCCTCAGACGACCTAGGCGGAGACGCAAACATGGCCCACCCTTCTTCATTCGCGTCTGCCCTCGCTATCCCAGACAAAGATTGGTCGACTTCGGAGCTGCATGCGTCTTGTGTGGCAATACTTCTTGGGGGACTGGTGGCGTTATAGTGAGTGTCGGTTCAGTTGTCAACTCACAATTTAGCAAGTCGTGCAGGCACTCAATAGCAGTTGACAACAATGTCCTCCAGCCTCTCCGGCTTAGTCTTCATGCAGGTCGTCATGTACTGGCGACAATTCGCCTCCGATCCCATCAGAACGAAGGCACTGGTGTGTGACCCCTTCGTCTGCTGCTGCGGCTGCTGAGAGGCTAAAGAGGAGGACGCAACCCGGCATTGATAGGTCATCTTCCTCTGGATTCTCGACCTTGCGCATTCCACGGTCGTATGCATTGCGAACTGGGAGAGCCTCATCATAAATTTCGGAGTACTTGACAATAGGGACAACATCACCTGGTGGGCGTCGGCCCTTCTTCTTCTCGTTCTTCGCTGTTGTAACCAGTCTTTCCTAGGTCCTACGCCGTGAGTGCCTTTCTCCGGGATCACCCAAGCGTGCGCACTTACCCATCCGCGTTCCCCGCTCTCGCCCAGGTTATGACTTCACTAGCGGTGAGTGGGTTTTGCCACACGATCCGGCATCATCGTTCAACAACGCCGACCCTGAGTCGGCTGCGTGCAGGACCTGACAGCCTTCACCGTTCATTCGTGAGTTCCTTCTTGTCGTGTGAACGGAGGTCAGCGTATCGACTGGTCCTGGTAGCTTCTTCTGCCATCGAATCCATGCCCGTAAGCAGCGATGGTGCGGACCATCCTCTAGCACCACTGAATCCTGCCATCACCATGGGCACTAGTTAGTGGCAGAAACTGGTGCATAACTGCGCCATTGGTAAGTCGGTGTATGCGGAGAAACGTTGATGTTGCTGAGATAGCTTGCGACAGGTAATCTTGACATTTGCTCGCCTCGGTAAGCCTGTTCATATCGTTCACGGGTTCTGTATGCACACCGGAGTTCACACTTTGCGTCCCAACATTGCAACGAAGTTGCTGCTATTAGTGAGTAAACGTCCCTGCTCTCTCAAAACGATCACTCACCAACACCCTAGTATCCGCCACAGAAATGTAAGTCAAACGAGCATCGAGTTTCCCCATAGTATGTGTAAGCGCTTAACCTCCATCGTGGCAGGATACGTCTGGCGAGCTTCGCGGAATTCGTTCAACGATTTGGCGTAGGTCCACTTCGCTGCTGGAACACCAGGACATCGATATTCATCCATTTGCAGTATGTTTTTACACTGGGTCTATCCGTCTCGACGACCCTCGACATCCTGATTACTGGGGTCTTGTGCTTCTATCTTCGACGACAGAGGACCGGTCTAGCGAAGTCAGTCAAACTAAGGATTTTGATTTCATCGTTCCCTAACAACTTGTGGCCCGTACAGGATGAACCGCAACATCAGCATACTCGCTCTCTACACCGCAGAGAGTGGGATGCTCACCTGGTACCCCCTTCACGTCTAGATGTTGGTGCTAGATTATATTATCTCACAACGCCAACGCCATGCCACCTTCACAGGATTACCACGGCCATTTCCCTGGTTTGTGTACGTCCCATTGAACAGCTGCCCGGAATATGACTTGCTGCTGATTACCCTCACCCGACAGTGGATAACAATGCGGAACAACCTGGCCTTCCTCGGCGTGCACCTAGTAGTCGGCAAGCGTGAGTTTTTCCCGACTTTCGAATATGAGTGCGGCATGACCTACCCTCTACTGAGTGTACACAAACTCGATCATGGCAAGGTGAGTCGTGCCGACGAGCTCCCTCTTTCGATACAGCAGCCCGAGGTGTCACGCCGTTGACCAGCGAATTGTCACACCCAGCTTGAACGTGCGCAAGGTCTTAGAAAGGTCCTCGGGAAATATTCCTGTGGTCGACAGGCCAATGGTGCTACCATCCGTGCAATACAACCCACACGGCCCGCCAGCCTCTACGCCGGTGAGTTCCCAGGCTCCGCATTCAGGTCATGGTTGGAAGCGGCTGCTGACGGACAGACCTCTATGAATGCGTCACTCACCGCCCGCAAATTCGAAGCTTCATTCAAGCCCTACTACAGATACTACTGACAAGGTGAGTGAAAGAACACTTGTCGAGGTATTTGTCCTCTGAATGGAGCGCGAGACTTGTAGCCGCCGCAAGTGAATGTCAACGTCGAGCACGCGCCGCTCTGCGGCAGTCGGCAGGCCTCGTTCGCGCAGCCGAGGGAGTATGAGGGGAGAAGTAGGCAGAGAATTAATGGAGACGAGTGGCAGCAAGGTTTCAGGGGAGAAGCTCGTACATGAGGAGCGAAGACAGGCAGAGCGAGGGATCATCCCCCAAGCGGGTGGACGGGCCGAAGAGAGAGGCTGTCCGGCCCGCCTCTTACCTACACGTTCTGTGCCGCGGAGCCGCAGAATCTTATCTAATCACTCTCCCGCGCTGCACAGCCCCGCTCCCGCAGCACCTGCGGCCGTGCCCATTTTCGAGTCATCCCTCAACGTTTTAGTTCCACCTATCCATCTTCATTCTTATCCGCAAACTATCCGCCCTCAGAATTCTCAGTTTTGCCTCCGATCCCTCCATAGCTATCCTCCTCCGTGCCTCTATTCACTCTTCAATCAGCCCAGGTGGCCCCCAACCTTTATTTCGTCTTGCCCCGTCACGGAGCCCTACGTCGTTTCCTTACCATATACAATCCAACACCCCATCCATTCCACATTCCACCACTATCACTCCTGTCTCATCTTATCGCGTCAAGTATGCGCCTGCTTGATACCAAGACTGGACAGTTTGTAGATCACGACCCACACACCGGCATATATTCCATTCTCTCTCACACATGGGTTCCCGAGGGCGAACAGTCCTATCAAGACCTTCGAGTCATCCAACGCGATTACGGCCCCGACGGCCTGCCCTTGCCCACTGCCCCTTCTGTGAGTTCCAGTCCAATCGCCTCAACCGCCCCCACTTCGCTACTCCCGAACCACCATACTCCTCAATATTCATCGATTTGGGACGATCCACGGTTGTCACCCAAGATCCGCCTCGCATGCAAAACGGCTGCCAATTACGGTTTCCACTACATATGGATCGACTCGTGCTGCATCGACAAGATGAACAGTGCCGAATGGTCCGAGGCAATCAACTCCATGTTCGCATGGTATCGCGACGCCGGCTTATGCTTCGCATTCCTGGCCGACGTTCCCCCCGGAAATCCTCGAGAAACCCCACGTTTCAAAACCAGTCGATGGTTCACTCGCGGATGGACCCTCCAGGAGTTGATTGCTCCCCAGGAGGTCGTGTTCGTCTCTAAGGAGTGGACATATCTGGGATCCAAGGACAGTCTAGCATCCCTCCTCCGTGAAATTACAGGCATAGAACAGGGTGTCTTGAGACAACAGGTCTCCCTCAACCACGTCAGCATCGCGACGCGGATGTCGTGGGCATCCAATCGGGAGACAACGCGATTGGAGGACGAGGCATACTCCCTTCTCGGTATTTTCGACATCCAAATGGCCCCCTTGTACGGCGAAGGACGACGCGCATTCAGGCGACTGCAGGAGGAGATTCTAAGACGAATCCCAGACCAGAGTCTCTTTGCTTGGGGCAATACACGTACCTACCCTGTCCCCGCAATTTTGGATGTCGATCCTTGCCACGCTAGTACAACCTTTAGATGGGGATCAGCATCAAATGGACAGAGGGAGGAACGCCCTCCCCTTCTCTCCCAGACCCAAATGTCCTCCTTGAGCTTGATGAACACGCCCAGCTTATTCGCGACTTCGCCACGCCATTTCCATGGATCGAATGGTGTCAACCCCGTCAACTACGACTTATTCACTGTCCTTCTAGGCGGCGAGATTGACGTTCCCATCCATGACTATGTTCTATCACCGTACGGTACCCGCACCCAGTTCCCTTTACTATTGCTCGCCAACAAGGCGCCTATTACCTCTCCAAGTCACGACTATTACATCGCAATTCTGGCTTGCACGGATGAGCATCACAGCAGGCGGAGTTTACTTGGTCGCCTCTGCGTTGTTCAACACTACGAAAGCCCCTCATCCAAGCTTGACCAATTACAATTACATGCAGCAGTCTTCCAGATGGAGCTCCACGGTCCATGTAGCCTATTCGTTCTGCCGACCACAGAAGCTCTCCGTGCTTACAACCTCCTCCGCCATATCCGCGTGCGAACGGTCTACCTGCCCCATCCTGATCGCGAGCCTCCACAGCATGAGCTCGAGGGTTTCGAATTCAAGCCGCCTCCCCAGGATCCAGCATACAAGGGTCGCATCGATGTGTGTTTCACAGAATGGGCCGCAGACAGGCTCCGCACCCAGGGATACGAAATCAAGGTCATCCGGGTCCCCGTCGGGGGCATCGCAGGTCCTCGTCTCTGCAGCACCCTCATAAAGCTCTCCAAGGGCGCAGACATGATCGCCATCGTGTACCAGTATTGGGTCAGCACGCATTTCGACCCACGCGGGGAACTCAACTTCACGGCCAACATCTACCGTAAGGGCCTCCCAACTACTAGTAGCGACAGGCGTACGGCTCACTCCTCGCTTCAAGTTCACCACCCCAGACTGCTGTTCCAAGGCCGCAGCCGATCCCGTTGGCGGGCGACCGCGCCACACAGGATCCCTCAGCAGGTCCGTCACCGTGAGCAATGCGCCCGAATGATACTGCGCGTAGCTTGCTATGGCGAGAGGTCGCTGCGCGACGTCGCCATGCTTCCGTCAGTGAATGGCGTGGGCCCTGCCATTGTCTTGCAAGTCCGGCTCGACCTGGTATCCTCGACTTGCTATCATTTGCGCCTCTCGATCGACGAGGAAACTCCAGATGAAGTTGACGGGGAGGAGAAAGTTGCCATGACAGAGTCGGACCCGGGGCCTGCCACAACTGAATAGAAGAGCAACGACCGTCCCTCATCTCCCTGTGAACCGGACTCGTTCCCTCCTCTCTGTCTAACGTTTATGGCTACGGCTCCCCATTTCCCATACCGTTCTGATCTTATACTACTTAATCGTTTCAGTACCCGCATGTATTGTATAGGCGTAAATTGACGATACATTGACATGCATGAGTTGGCCAGAACACAGCATCTACGCTCAAACCCGTGTCCTGGGAATGCAGCTAAGTATCAAACAAGTTGAGTTTGTGTCAGCTTACAAGACGTGATTGAGGTGGGTGTTGCGCCGACGTTGAGTCCGCGCTTACCGTGGACGCTCGGTGCCATGTGGCTCAGCCTCGAGGCAAGAAGCCTGTCGTTCGCTTGCACCATCAACAGTTGTGGGTCCAAGATCGGTGGTTTGATGACGGCGCACGGGCCCGCTCATGCAGCCTCAGGCAAACGGGCATATACGGGCATACAGTAGCATATATTGTAAACATATACACATACATGCGGAAGACAGAAGGCAAATGGCGTGCCCTCTGCCCCGCATCCGACTCGGAGTCCATAACAACGAATACAATTCGGAGCCGTCAAACACAGGCAGCAGCAGAACCGTTCTCGGCGAAGCCAGAGCCAGCAGCGCCCGCTCCGGTCTTGAGCTGGAGGGCCGACTCGGCCTTCGTGGCGAGGAGCATGTCGGCGAGGCGCGCCCCGGGGTCGCGCGGCCAGGACACAGTGAGCATCCCGTTCTCCATCGAAGCTCGGAGATGGGCAGTCTGTGCGCGAGCCGACCCGGCTTGATCAGTCTCACGTTCAGCATCCCGGAGAAGCAGCCCGAAACACTCACCGTGCATCCAGCAGGGACAGCGATGGCGCGGCGGAAGAAGCCGTACTTGAGCTCCCGCACCTGCAGCACCGTGACGGTGCCCGCGTGCGCCAACGTCTCCTCCGACGCGCGAACGCACACGTCGGCGGGATCGGTCGGTCCCGAGGGATTGGCCCCGGTTTCCGGTCCCGTTGGCGTTGACGTCGCCGATGGGCGACGTCTGCGTCTTCGGGGCCATCGGAAAAACCCTGCTGGCGGCGCTCGCCGCTGACCACGAGCCGGCCGTCGACGACGTCGACCGTGACGTCCGTCGGGCGGAGCCCGGGCACCTCGAGCACGGCCGTGACGAGCGGGCTGCCTCCGTCGTCCCACAGCTCCATCCTGCGGAGTCGCGGATAGGTATTGGATTACGATAACCACACGGGATGATGAAGGATGATTAGTGAGCGAGTTGACGTGGGGATGGAAGGCGGGTGGCAGCAACGCACCTCGGCTTATAGACCCGCTGATGCTGTGCCTTGCGCACCTTGAGAGCGCGCGCGCAGACGGCGAGGCGGAGCATCTCCTGGTCGGAAAGGCTGCGCCCGAGCCGCTTTTCGACGGCGGACACGAACTTGGAGCGTGGAGGGCGTACCGTCATCTTGGGTCTTGATTTTCTTGTTAATAAAAGTCGTACTACGCGAAATCGAAGTCTTGAATCGTCGAACTTGGGGGAAAAGCGAGAACGGTCAGCGAACGTGGGCTAGCAGCTGTGATCGTGGGGTTTTTCTCAATATGTTGGGGGCGGGGGAGGGCCAGCGATGGGTGCCCGACAATCATTATATAGGACCGGCTCCGAGCGGGGAGCTCAGCCAGTGACTCACTCTCACAGGGAAATGGAGGCCGGGCGGGGCGCGGAGGAGACACCGCCGTTTGCGGACAGGTCCGAGCGGTGACTCGGCGTTGCGCGTCCCGCCCCGCGAAACGGCACTGCCACAGCATGACCCACCGGGCGCTCAGTGTGGTAAACGAACTCAGCAAACGTAACCAGACGTAACCGCACGGCACGAGCGCGGCGGAACTCACTGCGATCTCCATCTGCTCCAAATGGCACTCTTGTACGAGGATTGGAAGTGGGGTTCGAGAGTGCGTATTATGGGGCCCTCTGGCCCGCTGCGCCAGCGGCACCTTCTCTCTCGAGGACAGGACCCTAATATTGGAGGACGCTGGTCAGCTGAAAGCAGGCTACTCTGTTGTTCAATATGACGAGCTCGCACCGCTCTGCGATGACAATGGGCTTCCTCATACACAATTAAAGTTTGAAAAAGATCTGAAAATTTCCTCGAAGGTGAGTCTGTTGCTGCGCAATCCAAACACAGAGCACACACAGGAACGCCATGACGACACAACACGATGGAACAACGAGGCGGGGCGAAGGGTACAGTGGATGATATCACGGAAGCACTAACAAGGATGAGATGGACGTCGTGCCGCTGGCAGACCGCAATCTTCCGCAATCCGCATATGTTGTTTGCACCTGGGGAGTTTTCACGATGAGTCACGCACAGACAGCCACGGCGGACCTACAGTGGAAGTCAAATGTGGCGATCCACAAGAGCTCCCTTTGTTTCCAACTATCACGAAACTCTAGTCTCCGGGGTTGTCGGCGGATATCGGAGTCTATGCTGTTCGCCGACAGGCGACTACCGTCAACATACATCCAGTTCCGATTTTATCACTCCGGTGGGCAGCAAGGCGGAGAAAGAACGTAGAATTAGACACCAGCTCTACATAAGAAGGGGGTACCGGTGCTTGCTATGCTTGTTATGTCTCGTTCAGGCTCAGTGCGCACCATGACCCGCAACGTGGGCAGCCTTGCTGTTTTGCCACTTGTCGTAGTCCTTCGCCCATGCATAGATGCCGTAACCTGCAGCGTGTATCAGCACATACGTCGATAAAGTAGCGCTCAAGACGGAGACGATCTCAGAGGACGAGTGGGGTACCAAGGGAGCGTGCGGACACAGCCATAACGGCAACGTACCGAGCGTGAAGGGGATGGACCAGTAGATGAAGTGCTTGGAGAGGCGACGGTATCCGTTAAAGATGTAACCCTGGACGAGGTTCTTGGCCGCCCGTTGCCTGAAGGGCGAGACCGCTGTTCGACGGAGCATACCGGAAGCATGACGGAATGAACACCAGACGAAAGGTAGTGGTCGGGTCACGAAGTCGAGGCGAGGTATTGGTTGTCAGCTCGTCATGCAGAAAGCAAGGTCAAGGCGTTACGCACCGTAGGTGACGATGCCCTTCTGCTTGGGCAGGTTGTGGTGGTCACCCCACCAGTTGAGCTACGAACGAGACGTATCAGCTCTTCGCATCCTTCACCAATCCTCCACATTCTCCGCAGAACAAAAACGCAGGAAGAGCGCGAATTGTTCCCCAAAAGGCAGAGCATATACTCACGTAGACCTTGGCTGCAAAACATTCGTGTCAAATCCTGCCACGGGACACTCTCAAACGCAACGTAGCACTCACGTCCGGGCATTTCACCCCGAGCAACAGCAGTGGGTCTCATTGTCGCAGACTTGGAGCTCTAGAGAGAGGAGATGGACAAGAGAGGATGGGAGGAGGTGCAGAGCACGTCGGCGGAGTTCGGGAGGTTTCGCGACCGCGCGCCAAGCGCCGAGCCACATCCCGACGTGGACGCGCCAAATATAGCCAAACAATCCTGCTAGCGGCGACCACGACGTCAGACCCAGGTCCGCACTCGTCCTCATATCCATTGTTCTCCCTGCTGCTGGTTATTCTGACATTCAATCTATTTCATCCGTCGACTCGCATTTCGCACGGCAGGGCAACCATGATCTCTCACACAACCCTGTACAACCTCGCCAACTCGCTGGGCATGCTGGCGATGTTCACCGTGGTACTGTACCACTTCGTCTCTGTCAACGCCCGTCACCTCGAGAAGTCTGCGCACGGTTCGTCTATGGCGCACTGAGTCATGATGTCGTATCCGCTTTGTGAGCATGTGGGTCATAAGGTGCGTCTTTTGAATGCGTACCGTTATGGAAGGTCTCAACTGACCACGCATGACCAGGTTGACTCCACCTCAGGCCCCCTTTCCCGCAGAAGACAGACAGGACGGATGGTATTGACTTCGCCAGTTCATCAAGACATTTGCAAGCTCGTGGAGGTTCCTGCCGCTCGTTAGCCAGATACAGCATGTTGGACACGTATCCCCTTCCACTATCATTATCTTTCTTCATGGAGGCCACTAGACCCATCGGGATGAACAAGTCTCCGTCTTCCGACGACAGCAGGTTGCGCGTGATAACTTCGCCAGTGTACAGCGATTGCGACGCGGGTGTGTTCTGTTCTTCTGTCCGCATCTCCGGACGAAATCTCAATTGATTCTGCCCTTTAGATGTCGCCGTGACGGTTGTCAGTGCCAACCGAAATCCGGCTGCTTTGCACCTACGTGTACAAGACCCGATACTTTTTTAGTGCACATCCACGACAGTCGCAAGCCAGGAGAACATTCAGCGCATCCCCGCCAAGACCGGCGTGTGCTGCGGAGGACTGCGGGATGCTGTTTTGTGTCTCGTAGACTCGTACGCCACGTCTTGTTTGAGTTTGTGTACTTATACTACGCACGCTGAACTCAGTTTATCAAATCATGCAGTCGTCAGCTTGAAATCGGATGGTCGCAGGATTGGTTGTTCCCGGCGGTCTTCTTCTATGAAGGCAGTTGCACAGGTACGTCAACCCCCGGTCGCTTACCCGTCAGACCCATCCGACCCAATGCTTGCTTCGTGAATGCGGGCACCCTGCGGAGTTACCAAAGCGATGACTTCCTTCAGCTCTGCGAGAGTCTGTGCTGCCAAGCTATAGGCAACCGCCGTAGTGCGAGTATCGCGCGCGGGATAGACAGGCCGAACACCCGTCTGCTTGTTCCGCCCATCCTCGAACTTCGGAAGCTGCGTACACGGAAATGCAACCGTTGAGTATCACGCATACGCAGTGAACAGGTTCCTCCAGCAAGTTGAAGTTACACGTTGACGTGGCGTCAATTGATCCGTATCCGCAACATTCACAAGACATCCAAGTCCCAACTGACACGTACAGTACAAAGGCCTACGGTCTGCATTCCGATATGCGTACTCCGGTCGGCACGCTGCGGCCTTGGACGGTGTCGGGTGGAGCACTCTGGATGACGCTACGCCGACCGCCTCCGGACACATGCACGTAATGGCCTCGGGGGACCGAGACATAATTCCTTCCTTCTAGATTACGCCGAATTTACGAGTCGTTTCCTGAATTTGACGTTCATCGTTCCATGTCTCATAAAATATCACCTATCACCGTGGTATCTGCTTACTCAGCAGCGGACCATCCATGGGGCGCGAGAGAGATGCATCCGCCCCGTGTGGTTGTCGGCGTCGATCCCAATTGACCTGGAGGGATGGTTGTATGCGCGCAGGTACCCGCCGGTACCGGTGTTCAATTTTGCGGCAGAAGAGAATGTGCATCGCCGACTGTTGCGCCAGTGGAGGGCCAGCGGAAAAGGGCCACAGGCGCAGCAGGCTGGAGCACAGCCTTCGGCCTTGAGGGGATTTACGGATACTGCCAACTTGTCGAGTTGTCTGTGTTTTTCGGGGGCACCTCGAGCACGCCCTGACGGGGCCGGGCGACGGTCCAGAGGCGATGCACAGCATTAGCGCCCTGACCCGACGTGCGGCGCGGAACACCGCATCGACGACGGTCCTTACAGTGCCTTGCATAAGACGCGCGATCCCCCGCTGCACGGATGGATCACGGTACGCGTGCCCCGCCGCCTGTGCACCTCTACAGGTTTTAACCTGACCGAGGGCTCGTGCTAGTTTATTATTTGGGCCTCAGCTGCTTCGGAGGCACCCATGCCATCCGACATGTCACGAACGGTCACCAACTCGCTTCTGAAGCTTCCAGGCGTCCTGATTTGGTAGGCGAACATATAAGCGCCTCGGGAATTTTTCGGCGCGTTCACGCAATTATGCAAGGCACTGTATCACCTCCGTACCCCGCACTCGGTCGACGCTTGCTCATCCACCGCCAATCCACAGGGCATTCGCAAGCATTCGGGGCGGAAGTAATGTGACTTTGGGACGACGTGCCTTGGCTTTCGGGGGGGCCGTGCAGGTGCCGCCGCGTCTAGTCGCGAGCATGCTTGTTCCGATCGAGTCATCGCTAGCCTCCTGCAACGTCTGTGGAGCATGGCCAAAACCCGTTGTGGGGTCCGCCAGATCGGGAGCCCGATCTGGAAAATCGTTTCTAGTCACTGCAGTATATAAAGAACCGCCATTCCGCCCACCCACACCCAAACACCCGCTCATCCCTCATGTCTCCCCAGTATACTGGCACTCCCATCTCCTCCAGCGTGCTCTCCAACCCCTCCCGTTCTTCAAATACATCGTCCACCAAGGCACGGAAGCTTTTGAAGATGGAGGCCGAGGACCCGCGCTACCGCAGCCTGGACCGCATGCTCGCCCAGGCATACCTCCAGCTCATGCAGAAGCACAAGGCCCAGCAGAAACAGAAGGCAGGGTTTTTCATACCTAGGTACGCAACGCCCGCTAACAGGATGTTCCGCGCACAGGCCGCTTACTCTTCGTGCAGGATGGACCTCTGCGACGACCCCGAGAACACGCACATCGTCGCAATGCTCGAAGTCCCAGGCATGAAGCCCGAGCAGCTCTCGGTGCGGATCGAGGGTACCCGCCTCGTCATCGACGGCGAACGCACTGGGCCCCTCCTCCATTCCCGGAACCAAACCACCTTGCAAACGCGCCCTCTCCCTCTCCCCGCTTCGGAGCCGAACTCGGATCCGCCTTCCGATCCCGAGCCCTCCACGCCGCCCCCATCGATGTACCCCGTGCGGGAGCTCAAGTATGGCAAGTTCAAGCGCGAAATTGACTTGCCCGCCGGCGTCATTGTGAGTTTTCTTCCCTGACTCTAGTCATTTCTCATCTGCCGAAGCTGACGTATGCGGTTTGTTTGGTTCGAAAGGCAACACACGTCCGCAGCACGCTCATTGAAGGCATACTGACTATCTCATGGCCGCGCGACCCCACGTCGCCCGGTGCGGCAGGCAGCCCCGCCGCACACGTCACAGTGCCGCACGCCAGCCACACGAACGCAAGCGTTTGAGTCATCACATCCTTATCCTTAGGCCCAACATCGTCCCTTGTTCCTTCAGAATCGTCGTCGTCATCCTCGGTTACGCTAGGTCGCCGCTGCCGCACTTTTTCCCACTCCGTTTCAGTGTCTTCATTGTCCTATGGCTATTGTTCCCCTCGCACCGCCGCACTCCACCCCCCGCTCTGCTTTCGTTGTCCTTTCTTTTCTCAGTTGGCTGTCGTTGGACTTTGGATACGCCGCACAGTAGCCTTGATAGATCATCATCTCACCATTGCATGCAAGTTAACGTTATGACTCTTTTGCTATCTGTTCTACATACACACATCACATAACGTTATTCCGCATTGACAGCATCCAGTGTTGTATCATATCCTCTTCTCTCCTCGGTTGATATGTCGATATCTAGGTCTTACGATACTACTACTGTAATGGAGCCTTATAATGTGTACTGCCTGTATGCTGTTGTCCGATGTATCTTCATCCCCGTTCCTCCTGAAATGAAACTGGCTGTTCTCATACTACTCAGATCGATATCAACCCCTTGCGGTGAGTGAATAGGGCGGCATATATGTCCGTAGAGCACAGCGTACGCCATCTCGTCGGGTTTTCTCCGACTCGAAACGGCTCCTGGTCCCCTGCCCGACCCCTGCCGTGCGTGCTGGCGTTCATTTGTCTCATCGTTGGTCATTCAGTGGCCATTCATCAAGGAGTCAAGTTGCTGTAACAATCTGCGTAGTCAGCATATTGCAGGAGAGATGAAACATTTCACCCATATCTCGGCGAGCCACTCCGAATACAGCGCAATCCACTGGCACGCGGGTGAAGGATACAGTATATAGGCATAAGTAACTTGTTCATCACATAGCGCGAGAAAGACAAAAGACATCACTTGGAAGACCTGTGACAGTGGGACTCGCTGGGAGACAGATCTGCACTGGGCATGAGGCTTTACATTTCGATCGCTGCCTGCAGCTAGTGGAAGAGCTCGCCATGCGGCTTACTGTCATTTCAGTCAATTTCTAAACGTAAAACATCCATGCCTTAGTAGAAGAAATATAAGGAGAAGTAGGACTACAGCAACCTCCTCATGGTGAGGCTGGGGTGTACTCGAGGATAAGAGTAAAAACTTACTCGCTTAACTTGAGTCGGGGCCTATTGCCGAGCGCTTATACAGGCGTCTATCGAACGAAGGCGCCCGATCAGAGGGAAAGAGCGGCGGCGACGGCACCGCCGACTCCGAGACTTGACTTCAGCTGGACGCCATCGACGCCCCCGCTCTACTGCTCTCAATCCAGCCAAGTTTTGAGGCTAGTTCAGTCATTTTAGGCCGACAGTGCTCTCTCTCCGCTGCTGGCCTCGGTCCCGACGAAATAGGCGGACAGACATATCCAACTCCGGCACTGTTGGGCCACCCTCCGTCATCGGCCGCGCGCCTCAAGCTTTCGGTGTCCCTAGTCTCCTCATCTTCTCGCTCTCTTTGTCACTCTCTTCATGACCATCTACTAGACTGGAACGAACACATAACGCGCATATCCCGACAACATGGGGAATGCGCAATCCCTGACGCGCACGAGCGGCGCCCTGGACTCGTTTGTGGCTGAACTCGGGGGAGACATCGTGTATGAGAGGAGGTGCGTATTCCCATTCTTGCGAGCATTGAGGAGCCCCGACATACGTGGACAGTCTTGGGTCCGCGCGGTTTTTGAAGACGGTGAAGTCTCGGCACAAGAATGGCTACCTGGTCGTCAAGATATTCATCAAGCCGGACCCGGGTTTAAGCCTACGGAAGTATCACAGGAGACTCAAGGGTACGTAATCATATTCCATGTGCTGTATGCACCCTCATGAGAGACAGTTGAGCGAGAAGCTCTCGCGGACATCCCGAACGTATATGGCTACCAGTCGTTTGTGGAGACGGACTGAATGTACATCATTCGGCAGTGGGTCGCGAGTAACTTGTACGACAGGATAAGGTACGTGGTGCCTCCGCGATTTCGAAAACTCCCCATCCCCGACCTCCTGCACCCAGCACACGACCATTCCTCAGCCTCGTGGAGAAGAAGTGGATCGCGTTCGAGATCCTGAACGCCTTGCGCGACGCGCACAATCGCAAGGTCTCGCATGGGGACATCAAGTCCGAGAACATCCTCGTCACGTCGTGGAACTGGGTGTACGTCGCCGACTTCGCGTCGTACAAGCCAACGTTCCTCCCACTCGACGATCCATCCGACTTCGCGTTCTTCTTCGACACGTCCGGTCGCCGCTCGTGCTACATCGCGCCCGAGCGCTTCTACACCGCGAGCGAGAACCCTGAGATCAGCGCGAAGAAGTCGCGCCTCGCGCTGGAGGACAGCGAAGGACGGCGCGATGGTCGCGTCACGGAGGCGATGGACTGCTTCAGCGTGGGGTGTGTAATCGCAGAGCTGTTCCTCGAGGGCAAGCCGATGTTCACGCTGAGCGAGCTGTTCAAGTACCGGGAGGGCGAGCTGAAGGTGGACACGCAGTTGGGTGCTGTGGAGGACGAGGGTGTCCGGGTATGTGCTCTTCCACTCTTGTGCACACATCCTCCTAACTGTGAGCAGCAACTCATCAAACAAATGATCGCTATGGACCCCTCAGCACGGCCGACCTTCGACACGCTCCTCCATACCTCGCGCGGCACGGTCTTCCCGGAATGCTTCTACTCCTTCTTGCACAATTACGTCTCCACCGTAAACGAGGTCAATTCACCTTCTTGATTCTCTGCTACCGCGACGCCTTCCACCGTTCCCGCGAGCGCCACTGTCCCTGCGCACAAAGCCGCTGGTACGAACGCATCCGCGAGCGTGAACTTGAACGGGGACATGCCCAATGACCCCCTTCCGAGCGACTCTGACCACCGCATGGAGCGAATATGGGCGGACTACGAGAGTGTCGAGCCGTACCTCATCAATGATGCTTTGGAGGAGACAGTTATGGATGTTAAGATCGACTACGTACCACAGTTGATCTCCTCGCGCCCGTTCCATGTAGGTCGATCCTTTCACGCGCATGCAATTAGGAGCACTAACATCGTTTTAGGATGTGCTTCCGGTCGAGTTGAACATTCCAAATCGCGAAAGCAAACTACACAGCGCGTGGTCTGCTGGGAAGCGAGCAGCCGCCGAAGGTTTGTTCTCCGATCTCTGCATAACCTCCAAATACTCACGAGATACACAGATGGCCCCGCACTAATTATCCTCTCTCTCGTTTGTGCGAATATCCGTAACTGCTACCTCCCGAGTTCCAAAGTACGCGCGCTCGATGTCTTCCTGGCGCTTTCATCGCACCTCACCGACGAGGCCAAACTCGACCGCATGGTGCCGTATATCGTGGACCTACTCCATGATGACGTCGCAATCGTTCGCGCAGCAGCTCTTCGGACCCTTATGCAGGTCCTCATGCTGGTTACCGTCATTACGCCCTCCAACGCTGCGATCTTCCCTGAATACATCATTCCGGCGATAGCGCACCTCGTTCGCGATCCGGAAGTCCTGGTGCGGTGCATGTATGCGCAGATCATTGTTCCGCTCGCGGACACAGCTGTGCGATATCTGGAGATGGGTCAGGCACTGAAGGCTCACGGGACGTACAAGCTTTCCCCAGACGCGCAGGAATACGATGAAGCGCATTTCGAGGTAGGCATCAATAAGGCTATGTGGCGCATACTCTCCAGTCGGACTCACCGCAGTTCTTGATCCAGGTATCATACGATGCGAGCATGGCGGACCTCCAGAATAGCATTCAGGAGCACCTCTCAACGCTGCTTGTCGATCCGTCAAGCGTCGTCAAGCGCGCGGTGCTGCACAACATTTCGTCGTTGTGTATCTTCCTTGGCCGGCAGAAGACGAACGACGTCCTGCTTAGCCATATGATCACATACCTGAATGACCGGGATTGGTTACTTCGATATGCCTTCTTTGACAGCATCGTCGACGTGGCAGCCTGTGCCGGTGGCCGGAGTCTCGAAGAATACATCCTCCCGCTGATGATCCAAGCGCTCTCCGGTAGGCGTTCCTTCGGGGAAACGTTGGTCGAGTCATGCTGACATGATATCCGGCTGATAGACGTCGAGGAGACTGTGGTAGCGAAGGTACTAGCCTCGTTAACCAATCTCTGCGAGCTGGGATTGTTCCAGAAGATGCGGATATGGGAATTGATGAGCGCCACCCTTGGTTTTCTCTATCACCCAAATATCTGGATACGGGAAGGTGCGCGCGCCATGAATACATTCGCCGACGGCTGGCTAATGTGACGCGTATTCACATTCACGTGTGCAAACTGAAGGGGCTGCGGCGTTCATCGCCTCTGCAGCAAAACACCTGCCTCCGAGTGACGTGTGGTGCATTCTGTACCCGTCCCTCAAGCACTTCCTCCGGTCGGATGTTACTGATGTGGACGAGAAGAGCCTTCTGTTGGCGATGAAGCGGCCGGTATGGTTTGCGTTTCTCGTACCGTATGCGTGTCGCCCGCCTGACTCGAGCGTGGGTTCCGTTTCCCAGCTTTCGCGGCAGATCTTCGATGCCGCAGTCCAGTGGGCCATGAAGGCGGACTCGAAGACCCAGTTTTGGCGGTCGCACCGCAGTGCGAAGACCGAGTCGCCGCGGGAGAGCATGGCCACCGTACGGCAGGCTGGCGGTGTCGCGTCCCGCGCGAGATCCGACGAGTACGTCTATTCCTGTTTTGCGGCTTCCGGATGGCACCATGCCGTGGATGGCTAACCATGACGTGAAACAGGGACGAGGCCCAGATATCGAAGCTCCAACAGCTGGGCATGAATTCGACCGAGGAGGCTAAACTCATGGCGATGCGGGACTATCTCCTCAAACTGGCTCGTGCCATTTCAAGGTATGCATCTAGGGTCTTTCTCTGGGATACGTTTCGCCGTGTGGATGAGCACGGCTGCGGTCCGGACAACTGACGTATTTCGTGCCGTAGCTTCGCTTCCCGGGTCAGCGTGGAGGTCGAGTCAGACGCGCTCAAGGTCACGTCTACGATCGAGCTGCAGAAGCTCGGCGTGGTCCCGCAGACCGTCTTCCTGCGAACTCCAGAGTCGGACGCACGTCCACACGGCCCCGCCTGAACTCAGAGTTCACCGTCAGGTCTCCTGGTACACCGAGGACCCACCGCACTCTCAGCATCGACCACGGCCCCTCATCTGCTGGGGCGCCGTTTGAGGACCTTCGGAGGCGGCTCGCGCTGATTAATGGCTCCCACACCAGCCTAGCTGTCCCCGGGTCCCGTGAGGCGCGAAGCCCTGTTCCCCACCCGCTCTCCATCGATATTGCAGCTGCAGCCGCTGGTCCGTCGACGACCCAGGTGCAACCCGACCTTCCCCAAATTGAGCGGCCGGGCAGTCCAGCGGAGTCGACGGTCTCGACGACCAACTCCTCTGCGCTCCGGGCTATGCACCGCTTCCCTATCGGTGGGGACGGGCAGAAAGCAGCACCAGCGATCGGGTCGTCGAAGGCGAGCGCGACGGGCTTGCTGGAGGCCCATGCGCAGATCCTGTCCGAGGGCTCGCAGTCCCCGTCAGGTAGGTCGTCGCCTGTATCGGTGGCTGGGACGGTGAGGGGACAAGAGAGGCTGCGGACGCCGTCTATCGCTCCGATCTCGAGCTATGGTGAGCATCCAATTCTCCATGTTAGCATCGTGGAGGTGTTGTTGATCCTGATGGCTGTAGACGGGCAGGAGCCTGGGATCAGCAACATGCTCGAGCACCTGTACCTCGACAACAACCGCGACCTGCAGAACGACTTCGGGCCCCGTGTGCACGAGGCCCCGTCCGGCGCCGGAACGCCGCGCGTCACAGCTTCATGCCGCGGGACGGGACTGCGCGCCGGCTTGAGGCGTCGCTCATCGCGCACTTCAACTCGCACACGGACGCGGTGACCGGGCTCGCGGTGTCCCCGGACCACATGTTCTTTGTGTCGGCGTCGGACGACAAGACAGTGAAGGTGTGGGACACGGCGCGGCTGGAGCGGAACGTGACGAGCAAGCCGCGGCACACGTACAACCAGCACCACGCGCGGGTCAAGTGCGTGTGCATGCTCGAGGGCGTGCACTGCTTCGCGAGCGCGGGCGACGACGGGAGCTTGCACGTCGTGCGCGTGCATGTGGAGCCAGGCCGGGACGCTGCCGAAGTACAGCAAGTTGCATACCGTGCGCGAGCATAAGGTGGACACGCCCGGCGAGTACATCACGAGCATGACGCACTACGGAACAGGTACGGCTGTGAGCTCTCGAGCGATATGAGCTGTTCTCCGCTAACGGTATATGACAGATACCTCGTCCAATCTCATATATGCTACCACGCACTCCGCCATCGTCATCATGGACCTTCGAACAATGCGTGCACTCCAACGGATGGAGAACCCTCGACATCACGGGCCCATTACATGTCTGTGTCTGGACCGCAAACGCACCTGGCTCATCTGCGGCACATCGACGGGCGTCCTCTCCCTCTGGGACATCCGGTTCGGGATCCTTATCAAGAGCTGGAAAGTCGGTGTGCCGTTGAAGGGCAAGTTCGGCCGCGTGCACCAATGTGTCATGCACCCGACGAAGGGCAAGGGCAAGTGGGTCGTTGTCGCCGTCGAGACGCACAAGGGCAGCAGCGAAACCCAAACCCCGGCACACGCGCTGCTCGAAGTATGGGACATCGAGAGCACGACGCTCGTCGAGTCGTTCACCTCGAGAACGGTCGTCAGCGCGTCGGACGCGGTCGAGGAGCCGAAGGAGGTCGGCGTGGATGAGGCGGAGATGAGCCCCGCCGCGGCTATTGCTGCGCTCGTCCGAGCACGGCAAGAGAGCACGTCCAACGAGGCGTCCGCTCGGGGCCGTACTGGCTTTGTCGGCGCGGATGCCCCAAGACAGGAACCGCCGCTGCCTCCTTTCCCCGATGTTCGCGCGATGGTGGCTGGGGCGGAGTTCGGCGGGCATACGGTCATGCATAGGACCCACATCGGGGACGCAGATATAAAGTCATCGAGCCGGTCGTCGACAGGGCGGGGTTTCATCGTGACGGGTTCCGAGGACTGCAAGTTGCGTTTCTGGGACCTGGGACGTCCTGAACGGTCTGTGATCCTCAGTGGGATTGAGACGGAGAGCGATAGGCCCGCATACAGGTATGGTTCTTATTTTTTTTGCTTGCGCAGAGACGTTTAGCTAATCCTCTCCCTAGTTCGATCCGCGCACCCTCGGGGTCGGCGTCGTCCTTCGTCGAGACGTGGGTGGCATCCCAGTCCGCGAACCAGCAAAACCGTCCACCACAACGGTTGTCGCTCATCAACCACAACCAACAGAACCTTTTGAAGGGGCACCAGGATACCATCACCGCGCTCGCTTGCATCGACTCGCCTTTCCGAGGAGGGCTGGTGAGTGGAGATCGAGCGGGCGTCATCAAGGTTTGGAGAGCAGAGTCTTTCGATCAGTAAAGGATAAGGACAGGACGCAGTATCATATGTAGCTCTAGACAGTCTTTCCTTCGTCTACTTTGTAATAGAGTAGTGTATATTTTTTGGTTTGTCGGCTTTCGTTGTCCAAGGCTACGGGGGCGCGTACTTGTGGAGAGCCGCAGAGGCAGCGAAGAGACTTGAATGGTGGCGGATAGACACGGCGACTCTTTGGCCACCTTTGGTCGCTGCTCGAGTAATGTTGAGAAAAGCCGTGGGGCGTGAAGCTTGAAGTTTGAATGACCTACTTATGAGTAGCTGAGTAGATCTTCGGCTTGCACTGTAAGCCAGGACTAGTGGGAGAACGGCACGTTTTGGCGCTAGCACCTGTCGACTTTAATCTCGGACTATCGTCACTTCAGCTCCATCCACGGCGCATTCACTCCAGGCCTCAAATTTTAGCTTCAGAGCTACCGCGACGTCTGAAGCTTCGAGCTGCAACTTGCGCGGTGGTAGTACATTCCAAATCTAGGCACGGTTCCGCTTCCGGGGTGACAGCTGCAGCAGCAGCTGGAGCTATGACAAGGCCTGGGCAGCTGCGAGCTTTTGCCCTCTCTTCCAGCACCTTCGTTTCTCCAGCCACCTGGCACAACATCCCTCTCCTATTCTATGAGCTCCAGTTCTACTTACCACGACTGATGCTTGCCACCAGACTCTTCGTTAGGCTGGAACGTGAAGGAGCGGTGATCAGAGACGCGTGGTGACGCTCAACGAGACTGTACATGTTAAGTTCTCTACATCTCCAAATCTGGCCCCAGCGGCACTCATCGTGACTGTTACAGTGCAAGAAGTGCCGCGCTGGCACTGACTCACAAATGACCAATGCTTTGTACATGAAGTCTGCCTACGGAGTCGGCCGCCGGTGACCTCAAACGTCATGGTGATATGGACTTCGTCAGTCAGTCCGGGCCCACCATGACGTTGAAAGTAAGCAGCACTCATAAGTCCGCCGAGTCAGCTCTTCATGCTATGCCCTTAAAAATGCTCAAGCTGAGAAGCTTGATGCTCTCCCAAGTCACGAGTCGTGAATCCCTATCACTGTCCGTGCACTTGAACCGTGTTCATGCCGCTATCCATGAAAGATTGTCATTTCAGCGCAGGTTCGTCAGCTTCGAGTTACATTGCGTCCTCTCCAACGCCGCAAGGCGTGGAGCAAAAGGGGGCTGTCCTTACCAAGCTGGTTCCCTGGCGCTCGCGCCTCCACCGTCTTAGTCGTTCTGCTGCAGATTCCGTCCTTGTACCTCAGCAAGTACCATTCACGCTAGGCACCTTCCTTGCCATCGCACTACGGTGCACACGGACGGACCTCACACCTGACCGATTTACGCACACCCACGTGCGCTCTGGTCTACGGTTCCATGCACCTTCATCTGCCACATGGGCCAGTTTTCCAGTGCGGATCGTCGCAGGGAACATTGTTGACACATTATATGACTCCATACTGAGCCTCTTCCCATTCTTATGAGGTTCGTACAGTTCTCGATGTCATGCCTGCGAACTGGTTGATTCCACGAGACCTTATACGAACTTTACGACTGTCGGCAGAGTGTACCAGTGCGGCATGCCTTGTTTGTATAAAAGGCTTGCATCCTTAGACTCACCTTCCTCAGCGGTCTCTGCCTCACTTTCTAGTCAGTGCATATTTCATTCTTCTTGCACTTTCCCAAAATTCATCTTGCCTTGACACAGGCCCTCACATCCTCATTCGCATCTTCATTCATCTGCCCCGTAAGAGGTCCTGTTACTGTGTGCCTTTATGACATTTGCTCACCGTCTTCATCTAGTCATGCCATACACGCCGACTACCTCCATCGTCCAAGAGCTGGTCGACTACTTTTCCGAGAACCCCGAGTTCAAGACCGCCTTCGAAGAGTCTTTCTTGATGGCTTATGCCACCGGTATTGCCGACTTCGAGATGTTCAAAATCCACTCTGTCGACGACTACCTCCGTTATATGGACGGGTACGTTCACTGGGTCCCATGCGAAAATCTCACCGGAACGAACGTCTACAACAACCTCTGCATGTTTGCCTTCATCCTTGACCTCCCTCCCGTTCGTGACCACCAGAGCCCCATCGATCCGACCTCCCGCACCCCCTGGCGATGGCTGTCGGGATGGCTTATCAAGTACGCCAAGGAGATGGGCAAGTGGATGGACTCGCCGGCCTCCTTCGACCCGAAGATGATCGAGACGTTTGTCAATTGTCCAGCCTACCGTGATCCAGACGCCAAAAGCTTCTATGACCAGTACCCGCCTCCGCCCGGTGGGTGGCAGACCTTCAACGAGTTCTTCGCGCGCCACATCAACCCGAAATATCGGCCCATCGCTGGGTTTGACGACCCCAGTGTCATCGTCTCCCCGGCGGACTGCAAATTCGGTGGACAGTGGACCATCAACGACGACACGGCCGACGTCACGACTTTTGACGTCAAGGGCGTGCCATGGAGCATCAGCCAGCTCCTCGACGATGAGGCCGCGGGCACGCACTACGGCCCCGCCTTCTCCGGCGGCACGTTTACGCACTCCTTCCTTGGTCCCACAGACTACCACCGCCAGCACGCGCCCGTCGCGGGCCGTGTTCTCGAGGCGAAGGTCATCCCTGGTCTCTGCTACGTCGAGATCGTCCTCAAGCAGTCCCCGGATAGCGAAGTAAACTCGGCATGCACCGTCATCTCCGGCACAAGAAGGCCGACCCGACCATCGTTTCGCACAAGGAGGTCATTCGGGCGCGCAAGGCCCACCACAAGAAGGATGAGGATAACGACGACGTTGTCCCCGACGCGCCCGACTCTCCTGGGTACCAGTTCATCCAGGCACGCGCCTTGATCCTCATCGAGAGCGACATCGGGCTCGTCGCGGTGCTCCCGATCGGGATGTCGCAGGTGTCGTCGGTGGTGCTGAGCGTGAAGCCGGGCGACGTTGTGGAGAAGGGCCAGGAGCTCTCGTGCTTCCACTTCGGCGGGTCGGACATCGTGATGGTGTTCCAGAAGGACGCAAAGGTGGACCTCGAGCAGGAGAGAGACACCCACTACAACTTTGGCAGCAAGATTGGCAGCGGGCAGCGGGTCGCCAAGTAAACGCGGTGGTAAGCCCACGTGTACGACAGGTTACGCAATATGTGGTTAACTAGACGTTTTACAGTACCAGACTCAGTGTGCAACGTGGCGCCGGCCCGGGCGTACGAATAGAATCCGACTCAGAGGTGTTAGAATTTTAGGGCTGGGGTATCTGGTGCATTGTCGTTCTTGTAAATTTTAAACCACACGTCAACGAGCTTTGCGATATATTTATTAATCAGAGGTGCATAGTGCAAAGAGGCAGCAGCAGGCACAGAAAGAGCGTCGTTGCTGAAGTGTGCGTTTGATTAGATAAGCGCGGGTAAGTTAAGCCAGATAAGGAAGAGGACGGACCGGGGCCTGAGGTCGTCTGATGCCCTTAGTAGTTGGACGACGTCCACCATGGCGTACTCAGCTCGATTTAGGTCCACCTTTCCCGCGAACCACCATGACCACTGCACAGGGTGCATCCGCCTTCTGGACGCCAGAATCTCAGGGGACACAAGCTGATCGTGCTGATGTACTCGATGAAGGCACCATCTACAGACCAGAGTTCTTCGAGCACGTCACGGCTACCTCAACGACCTCAATGACGATCTATTTGAACTCAGCAAGGATATACACGGTCGGTTGTTCTCGCATGTCTTACTGCTTAGGACTTCCTCACACCTACGACCACAGATCATCCTGAAACTAAGTTTGAGGAGCAGTAAGTGGCCTTCCATGAGCTGACCATGATATTGTTGGACCTCGAGCTCATTCCCTAGTCCCTTCTCAGCCACGCTCACGACGTTCTCACCGCATTCGTCGAGAAGCATGGCTTCCAAGTCACTCGCCACTATTTTCTAGAGACCGCATGGGTAGCCAAGCATTCCAGAGGGAGCGGTGGACGCACGCTCGGGGTCAATTCTGAGATGGATGCGCTTCCGGGAATCGGCCACGCTTGTGGGCACAACCTCATCGCCATCGCTGGTGTTGCCGTCTCTATCGCAGTGAAGGCCGCCATGGACAAGTTTGACATCTCTGGAAGCGTGGTGCTCCTGGGCACGCCTGCCGAGGAGGGCGGCTCAGGCAAGACCATCCTGCTCGAGCGCGGAGCCTATGAGGGGATGGATGCTTGCATAATGTCCTTCGTCCTGCCTTGCAAGGTTGAATACAATTGCTTACTGTACTTTCACAGGTGTCATCCTGCTCCCGGTCCACCGTGGTCTGTCAGTCTGAGCAGCTGCCTCGCGCTCCAGCGCCTAACTGCCGAGTTCACCGGCCATACGTGAGCAATGGCTGGCTCATTCAGCGGTCTTGTGTGGAATTTTGACCACTTCGTCTTCGTAGTGCGCACGCAGCGCTCTCCCCATGGGAAGGACAGAATGCATTAGATGCAGCTGTGCTCGCATATACCAACATATCCGTCCTCAGACAGCAGCTTAAGCCGAGTCATCGCGTTCACGGCATCTTTGAAGGTAAAGACTGGGCCCGAACAGTACGTGCATTTTTTTCCCTTCTCCTTCCCAAGTCCTCTCATTAATGTACTCGTGCAGTTATACCCGACTATTCTAAGGTGTTGTACGTCGCCTCGTGCCGATTACCGTGTCATAACATCGTTCAATAAGGTCTGATATAGCTGGTATGTACGAGCACCGACTAGGGCTGAGGTGAAGGCTACGGTTCCTCGAATTAAGGCTTGCTTTGAGTACGTTTACCATTTGTGATGTTGATATTTGGGTTGTGTGCGGCCGTTGATCGTTTTTAGGGCTGCCGCGCTTGCGACCGGCTGCAAGCTTAATCTCGACGTGGGACAGACGACATTCGATATCAGGCAGAACCAGGCGCTCAGTGAGTTCTGAACGTCAAGTAATACAGGCGTTTTGTTCAAGACATCATCAGGTGATGAGTGTGCGGACATCTTTGCGAAGAAGTTCGGCCCCGTGGACTACAAGTACGGAATCAAGAGCGCTTCTACCGACTTCGTAAGCAGCGCTCATGCTTCTCGGCGACGTAACTAGCTCACCAGCATTTCGAGGGGAATGTTACCTATGGTGTGTTGATAGAAACACAAGCGTCATTTTACCCTCTAACATGATGTGAAAGCCCTTCCCGCGTTGCACCCTTCATTCAGTGTAGTCTACAGACACCTCCAAACCTATACCGTCCGATTGACCACCAAACAGGTATCCCAACGAAGGGCAGCAACCACACTCCTGAGTTTACAGTCGCGGCGGGAACAAAGGAGGCGTACAAGGCGTGTACGAACATGTCGACCGCTTTGTCATGCATCGGATTGCGGCTGTTGACGGATGACGGCTTCGCTGATAAAGTTGGTTCCTCGTATTATCATCGTGCAGCAGTCGCTTGAGTTTTTTTACACAGGTTAAGAAGACCTTCGAGGAGGACAAAAAGCGGCGTGAACAGGAGGCATCCATGACATAGTAAATGTACGTCTTGCGGCCACTTCCTGTCGCCTTCTCATAACTTATCGCACGAAAGCTGTCGCAGTTCAACTGAACGTAGCTCCACAATGTGCCACCAGGCAGACATGGGAATGCCGGTACTTAATCCATTGACATTTCGTCTCACAGAATCCATCCCCCGTTCACGGGTCGGCGCAGGTGAATGTGTCACGGGGCACACTGTTCGGGCCAACAGATTAGCAAGGGTCTTTGTGACCTGCCGGGCAGCGCTCCGGTGGATGGACACGTTTTCATGGCTTCTCCACCTATAGGCCAAGCGTTCTCGTGAGCACCGGCGACAGTATAACTTGGGCCATGTTGAGTCAGCACATGAGACCGCACGTCCTCTTGCACTCTCTCCCGTTATCGCCACTCATGCTCGCCAACGAAGGCCCTTTCAGCGGTGTTGTGTCGTTTGTTCGAGTTGTGATCGATGTAGCTCCTCTAGCGATTCGGGCTGTTCGTTTTCATCTTGATCAGGCAGTATGCGCAGAGAAGGAACATGCCTCCGGGACCGCGCGGGGTCCCCTTTATCGGCAACAAGCATCAAGTCCCGCCCATCAAGCCATGGCGCAAGTTCTCCGAATGGAACAAGCAATACGGTGCGCAGCTACTGCTCCATGCTAAAGATTTTATGAACGTCTAAGGACGTGATGGCAGGCCCGGTAGTGTCCCTCCATCTGGGAAACACGCCGGTAATCGGCAAGTTACCCTTCATCTCTGGTGGCTCATATGACAGTGGTGCTAACGCTGGTCGAACCTCCAGTGCTTGGCACAGCACAGCTGCCTGGGATTTGTTGGAAAAGCGATCAGACATATACTCCAGCCGACCGCGCTGCGTTGTGGGGTAAGTATAGATTACTAAGTATTATGCTTCATCGACCGTTAACCACCATCTGCTTCATTTTCAGAGGCGAAATTCTGTCCGACAACATGCGAGGACTGATGCTCCCGAACAACGACGCCTGGCGGAGGTGGCGCAAGGTTTGCCACTTCGTATTTCTCCGTCTCGACGCTGCCTATCAAATCAAAATAAATGCAGGTGTTGCACTCTGGCTTCCACTCCCGACAGGCTGAGACGTACAACGACATACAGTCCTTGGAGTGCGCTGTGTTCGTGCACGAGCTGCTTGCAGACCCGGAGAATTGGGAGCGCCATGCTCAGCGGTAGGAATAACCACGAGGAGAATGCATAGGCTGTGGTAACACGCATACATCCAGATTCGCCGCCAGCATCGCTACCTCCGTAAGCTATGGAAGACGTGTAGAAAGTATTGACGAATGGATCGTGAAGGAGAACATGGCAGCTATGGATTGTAAGCTTCTTTGTTAGGATCGGGGACGAGAGCTCACGAAGTGCCCCTCCAATATAGACCTGACTAGGTGAGATAATGTCTGATCAGCTTTACACAACTTCGCACTAATATCGATCTAAACAGTGTCAAGTAAGAACAAGATGTAAGTTAGATACGTGAGATGCTCATCGCAGATACATTAGCATCCCCGGGAAGTATTTGGTCGAGTCTTGGCCGTGGCTCCTCAAGCTTCCGGTATGAACTCGCACCGAGACTGGGCGTCGTAATTTACTGAGTACAATCCATCGGTAGCGGCCCCTGCAATGGTTCAGGCGGGAACCCGAGGAATACCGGAAACGAGATATCACTCTTTATAACCATCTGCTCGACGACGTCAAAAAGCGGATGAACGATGGCACCGTTCCTGACTGCTTGGCTTCGCAGACCGTCACGAACCAACCAAAGAATGGGATGTCCGATATCGAGATCGCGTATGCCGTTTCGTCTCCTTTTGGTGCTGGGATTGAGACGGTAAGTTCATTCATTCTTCAGCTATGCTTTGAGACAGCCGTTCAACCGTCGCATGGCTACAGACCGCCGGAACCCTCTGCGTGTTCTTTCGTGAGCTTTTCCCCCCTTACCTTTGCCTCTCTTTGCCAATGAGCTGACACATGGGTCCAGTTGCGATGCTACACTTCCCTGACGCCATGCGAAAGGCTCAGGCTGAGCTAGATCCGCGTCGTCGGACCTGATCGTCTCCCGCGCTTCGAGGACCGTGACAGCCTTCCCTACGTCCAGGCGTTGATCAACGAGACACTACGGTGGCGCCCAATCGCCGTTCTCGGTGGCACTCCCCACGCCGTAATCGCAGACGATGAGTACAACGGGATGTAAGTATTCTACTGAAAGCCCAGCCGATCCGGTTTTCTGACATTTTCTTTCCTAGGTACATCCCCAAAGGCGCCACGGTCTTTGGCAATCTTGCGTAAGCCCAGATAGATAGTATCCCGAGAGAAAGATTCTTTTTCTGACCACTGAACGGTAGAGGTATCATGCACGACCCCGTCATGTTCCCGTCTCCAGAGGAGTTTCGACCGGAGCGGTTCCTCGAGACGACCAACCCTCGGCTACGAGACTTCGACCTCCCATTCGGGTTCGGGAGAAGGATCTGCGTCGGTATGCATTTGGCGAGGAACTCCCTGTTTATATCCATTTCGCAGATACTTTGGGCTTTCGACATATTGCCGACAACCATGGAGGACGGAACGCCGATGTTGCCCGATCCATGGGAGTTTACGAACGGATTCAACTCCAGGCCTGTGAGCTTCAAATGCGCCATTAAGCCCCGAAGTTTGAAAGGCATAGAGTGTATAGAATGGGACGGAGCGAGGGAACTTCTAGGGAAATGGCAGTAGAGTCTACGTTACGGGATTGGAAGCGTTGTGGGTCTGTTGTCGTATGTGTGCAGCTATCCCATGGCTATTGAAGACAGCTGAGGCTTATATTTTATGGGCATTTGGCACAGTGGTAGCGCGCACGCTTCGCATGCGTGAGGTCCAGGGTTCAATCCCCTGAATGTCCATTTTCGCAGAGTAGTTTTTTGATTCTGCTGTTCAACGGTCTTCGCAGTGGTCGGCCGAGCACATCCTGCATCGGGGCTTCTACTGAAATATTGTGCGACAGTCACAGTATATCAGGGTAACATAATCTCGGTGGTGAGATGCGGATGTACATCATACCGGATACGAGATCAGTCGGATGTGCTTACAATTGCCGCCATCGATGAACGAGCACCTGGCTCACGCCACTGTTAATCCACCAACAAGACACTGTACAATGATACATTTGGCATACAATCCCTTCTGTCAGATGTAGAACATGGTATCTTTCAGCGCCCCACCTACGGCATTTGGACTGCTGTCAAACCGCCACATCTTCTTTGCTTCTGCCATGACCTCGTCCTCTCCACTTCCGCTGGTCCCCGTGGTTCCACTGTCGGAGATGCCCTGCAAAAGAGAATGGATGTAACATCGTCCACGCTCGCACGCGAGATCTGCGTAGTATGCCGGCGACACTAAACTGACGGCCTTGGTGGCACGAGCAAACATGTAGCTGACATCGTTCGTCAGCCCCTGCAGCTGGTCCGCGCCGATGCCAATCTCGTCGTGGACGACGTAGTAGTGCGTCGGTCTTGTCGACCCCACGAGTCCTATTCGCCCACGGCGTCGACGTTATAAATTGGACGAATGTAGAGGATCGGTGCGCAAGTACACTCACCCCCATGTGCTTGCAAGTAGAAGTCGTACTCGTACACAGCGGTCGCGCCACGGTCGACCACAGTACCCGGTTTCGGGTTGCCATCTTGCGCAGCATGTGCGGGGTCCATGGGGAAGAAACGCGTGTGGTGGCGCTTCCCGCAGATGACGATGGTCAGCTTAGGTCTGTAGGGATTGCCGGGCGCGTTGAACCTGGCGAAGGCTTTCCTGATCTCTGGCATCTCCTCAGCGACCACGATCGAAAATTGACCCTATATGCGTCGGTGAGCACAATGTCTCCATGAATATCAACCTCCAACCCGTACCTCAGAAACCCCGTCGCGATACACCAGGACGCGGCTCGGGAGGAACTTGTTCTTGGCCTTGAACGCAAGTAGTCGTTCCTCCATCATCGACTTCAGATCCGTGATCATCTACAACCTGGTCAACACCACGCGCAACCAGGACAGGTCCAGCACTCCTACCTCCTTGCGCGACTCCTGGATGCGCAAACTGGCAGGGAACTGGCCAATATACCTGTCGATGCTCGCGACGACCGCAGCGACCGACGGCGTGCCCTTCACCGTCCCAACGCCTGGGTGCGTGACGTCCATGCCCACAAGCATAGTCGGCTCCCCGTTCAACCACGCCATGTTCTGGTCCGCGAGCTGGTGGTTCAGCCCCCCGAGCTTGATATTGAACTTGAGCGCGACGTTCGCAAAGTACTGCAGCTGCCCCTTCTCCTTCCGGATCTTTGCCGCATGCACGCACACGGTAGCCACGTCCAAGTACACGTCGCACAAGTGCTTCAACCCCGAGTAGATGTGGCGATCCCCGTTCGAGAGCACGACGAGCACGATCTTGGGCTTCGGTTTGATCTTCATGAGCTCTTCTCGAATCACCGGGATCGCACGCTTGCGCAGCGGGTCGTCCCCCCGCTTCGGCGGGAGTGCCGCGAGCTCGATCTGCGGCGGCTGCGTCTGGTCGACAGTCATCCCGCTCCGCCGGCACATGTCAGCGAACCCGCGCCAGACGCTCTGCAGCTCGGGGTCGTCCTTGCCCCGGAATTCGTCACGGCCGTTCCCGTCCTGGATGAGGAGTATCGCCCAGTTCTGCAGGCGTGCGCCGATGGCGAAGCGCACGCCGCGGAGGTTCCAGGACGCGCGGTCGTCGACCGCGCCCGTGCCGCCGGCGTAGCGCACGACGGGGGGAGGGAGGATGCGGCCCGGAACCACGGCCATCTCGGAGCCGACGGTGATCCCGAACGCGTTCGCAGGCGGGGGAGACTGTGCGAGACCGAGCTCGCTCATTCCGCGTATGGTGATGGCCTCGCCGTTGATGTTCGGGGTCTGGCATGCGACTGCCAGCATGTTGGCGGTGAGCTCGTCGGGAACCTTGCCCTTGAAGGCCTGCTTCTCAAGGATGATGCAGACCTCGGCAGGGAGAAAGTTGGTTCGTTGTCCTCCAACGTCGATCAGAGGAAGCTCGGCATAGCGCAGCTTGATCTTGTACTCTGAAACTGGGTGAGTGCCCAAAGACGGACTGAAACTTCGAAAAGACTCACTCTTCAGGAAGTACTGCTCCACTGTAACCTCACCCATACCCTCTGCGATGAACTTATGTTGACGAGCGTTCACTTTCGCGATGCTCTTCACCGTCTTCCGATAACCAAGGTGCGTCGTCTTCACCCTTACACCCTTCACGAACGACGCAGGACGAGCACTCGGACTCAGATTCATGAACTCTATCAAGCGATCCGCCAGGTTTCCCGGGGTGTAGAACGCAGTCGTACAGACGTTCACGTTCACCATCAGTTGTTTCCACGAGGGGCGCACAGAAGAATAGAACCCGCGCCACGCCTCGAGGCCTCCGCCCAGGGGAACCGGTGGGGCCGCAGGGGACGGATGGAAGAACTTGTTCCGCCCAACCATTACGCCCCCGCCAGTGACGCGGTTGGGGTATGCAGAAAGGATGATGTTCATGGCGTTGACCACGGGCATGAAGTCGTACAGCCGCTGCTGCGGGTCCCCATTCAGATAACTTCATGAGCGAAGTGGTCAGCAGAGGGACACGCGCAGCGGTGAGAACGAGCCGATGTGTGGTATGGACGATGGATGAGAAGAGACAGCATATAAGGGACCGGCAACACGACAAGCAACATGCACGCGGCGTCGTCGGGCACCGGACCCTCATAACACCGACACCTCCACAGGAAAAGCGGACAGGAAGGACGAGCGGCAGAATGGACCACGTACCGTGACATTGCATCAGTGTCGATGGGCTGGACGTACTTGATCGTCATCATGTACTCCTTGGGCTCCCGAGGCTTGTCGCGATGTTCCTCGTCTTCGTCTTCGTCCGTGTACACAATCTTGATTTGCAGTGGCTGAGGAAGGGTGCTTGGCGCGATGAGTTTTGTGCTGTGGTCATGCGCAACTCTGTTCGTCATCTTCGCGCGTTTCCATTCGCCCGACGACTCAGCGAGCTGGAATATCCTCCGTAAAAGACGTTTGTTCTTGGCCGGCGGGTTGATCTGCACCGAGTACTCGTGGAAAGGGCCTTTGGGTAGTTTAACTGGGAAGAAGTTCATCCGCAACTTGATGTTCGAGCCATTAATGCCGAAGCCAGGCCGTACGGGGAGATCGTCATCCCTGAGTCGCAGCGACTGCAAGTGAGCGACGAGTTGGTCTTGAGAGCCGTCGGTCAAGCGCTGGTCAATGTTGGCGGGGCGATCGGGCGCGAAGACGCTGTCGGGACATCAATCAGCCCGCGTACGGAAGGGCGAGGGATTGGCGAGGGAAGAGAGAAATGAGGAGACGCACCCTCCACGACCTCTCCCACCTCCGAATCCTCCACCTCTGTGACCACGATCTCCGCCACGGAACCCGCCACGATCGCCACCTCGGAAACCCCCTCTGTCTCCACCGCGATATCCTCCTCCTCCTCTGTCGCCCCCTCGATATCCCCCTCGATCGCCGCCACGATAGCCACCGCGGTCGCCTCCGGGGCCTCCACCGCGACTCTGGTGACTCTCAGAGCTGTATCCGCCGCTAGATGGGTTGCCTCGCCCCCTGTAGTTTCCTCGGTCGCCGCCGCCGCGTCCGCCTCGGCCTTGACCTCGTCCTCTGTCCATTCGCGGCGCGTTTGATGATGGAAGGCCGTTCGTGTATGCGGGGGTGAACCCAGGAAGCTGGAGGATGGGAGAGGCTGGACACAAGGTGGCGTTTTATATGTGCGCCGGCCTCAATCCAATTGTCCTTCGAATCCGTCGGCGCGGTACCGCCCGTCCGAATAGGTTTGATGATCTAATCTCTATGTAGCCCTCCCTAAACCGCGCTCGACGGACTCTTCGCGCAGATGCACCGCGCGGGATGGTTGTTCTCCAGTCATTGTGGGCTTCTTTTGAGTTTGGGGGTGAGCATCGTCGACTGGGAGAGGCAAGCGTGACCCACCGTGTGGATAGTGCCTGCCGCGTGCCCACCCGCGCCCACCTCCGGTCTCGCCTCGTTCCCTCTTTCCTCTATCCTCCCTCTGATCATCCGTGCGCGCCCAAGTGGCAGAACAGTCTATCTAGCATCTATAACGTCATGATGCACGATGCCTGGATGAGAAGTTCTGGGGGCCTTGATGAAGGACCACTCAGAGTGCGCACCGTATGTTGCTGCGGTAACGCGGCTCCTATATCCACTGACCGCAACTCCTCCACTTCATCTTCTCCGAGCCAGACACGCTATCAGTGCGGAACAATTTCGTCAGATGAGCCTTTCGCAACGGCCGTTCCGAGGGTCCTGGCGGACAGAGTGGGAAGAGCATTTCGGCACTAAAGGTCACCGATCGGTACCCCCACGATCATCCTCGACATTCCAGCACGTCGCAATGGTACAGCAAGGCGTGTCTGGCAGGCTCACCTTCAAGCCATATTGAACAAGGAGATTCCCCTCGGAGCATAAACCTCGTTATCGGGCCCGGTTGAGCTGCCCCTTCGCCGGTCTTCTGATAATGCCTCATTGAATCTTTTATTTGCGTGTTCATGCACAGATCAACTCAAGATCACTGAAAAGTAGCTCTAAACTCACCAGAGATCAGCCAAGGCTCTCACAATGAGCGAGCTTTGGCACTAAGAGCTCTCAGAGGGTCGCATATGGGAGGAGATGGGAGTGGAATGGGAATACGTTCGTTGTGCGTGTGCTTGAGTTGACGGTAGAACCACCCACGGTTCTTCCCAGGCTTACTTATGCAGTATTCTTCATTTCCAGGTCACTCGAGAGGACGGCTAAGCAACGTGCAAAGATGCCTCAAGCTCAAGCCAGCGGGTATAATTCAAAATGGGTATGATACAGCTATCTATGATACTCAGCAATAGGCCGGCTTATGATAAGTAACAGTGTCCAGTGTCAGAGTCACAATCGCACAACAAATACATGTCCTAGTACATGCAGGGGACACACCGCCCAGCCAGCGTGCAGCGGAAACATACCGATCGCAACAGTAAAGATGCAAAGCAAACCACAAGAAGAGGACGGACATGACGACACCTACCTCCCGCCCGCTGCCCTTCTAGTACTCCTGGATATCCTCGTCCGCCAGCGACGCATACTCACTCTCCGTCCGGTCGTCGTCCGCATAGTACTCCTGCACGACCTCCTGCATCGCGTACCGCATGATGGGCGAGATCGGCACCAGCTTCGGGCCCAGCACCTCCTCTTCCTCCTCCCCGGCGAGCGGCGGCCCGTCCATGAGCCTCTCATGCGCCCGCAGGACCTCCTCGTCCGACATCGGCACCATGTCCTCGTCGCTCCCGTACGCGCCCTCCGCGCCCATGCCCTCCATCCCGCCTACGCCCACCTCGTTCACCGCCGTGCCGCTGCTGTCCGCCCCAGGCGCGCCGCGGCCGCCGAGCTGCACGCGGATGCTCTCGCGCACGCGCACGTTCATGCTCATCCGCCCGAACGGGTCCGCGAACTCGCGCGACACGGGCTCCGTCCAGCGCAGGTCGAGGATCCTGCCTTTCACCATCCCGTCGATCGCCTTCGCGCCCATCTCCCGGCACAGCAGGAAGTACGGGAGCGCCCGCGTGCGCGGTTGCGCGAGCCGGTTCATCACGCGCAGCAGCTGGTACGCGGAGAAGTCCGCCTGGAACTCGGGAGCGTCGCTCCCGCCGCCCGGGTTGAGCATGGGCAGCATGCCCGGGGAGGGCGACTGGTGTGGGTTCCCGAGCGGACTGTAGATGCGGAATCCCGACCCACCCGCACCAGGCATCGTCGAGATGGGCGGCGAGAGGCGGTGGATGGCGTGCGTGGACGCGTGCTCGTTTGGTGGGCTCGCCGCCCCGTTTTCCTCTGGCACTTGTCCGTTGTTGGACGCCTGGGCGGAATGGATGATGTGAAGGTTCAAGAGGGCGTGCGCTTGGATAAAGTGCGACGACTGTTTGACTGCGCAATTGACTGTAATGAGCATCACGGTAAGCCGGATGAGGAGACCGCACTTACGATCGAGCTTCCCGTTTGAGTTGACTGCACAGTCAATGGTTCATTACCGTCTATCCACCCTTCATTTCCGCGATCCACTCACCGTAATCTGTGATGTAGTCCTGCCAATGGGCGACCTTTCCCCCGAATGCCTCATACAGCTTCTCAAAGTCGAGACCCGGGCGCAGACGTTCAGGAACGTTCGGGAGCATGCGCTCGCGGAAAAACTTGCGCGTCTCCGCTCTGGGGTAGTCCCCAATGGTAATGATCTGCGCGTCGCAATTAGTATTTAGAGCTCGAGGATAGTTTGCACGGCGCGGTACACACCTTGCAGTGCTGCATGACGTTCAATTGCCGGAGCCATGTATGGTAGAACGGGTCACTGGTCGCGTGTATAACGTGACACAACCGGTCCTGCTTCGTGAGCACCAGCATTGCGTCCAGAAGGCACTTCATTGCATCGATGGAGCGAATGAGTGCAGGCCTGTGTCCCGACTTCCATGTCAGCGCAGTGCCACCAGGCGCGGCCGAGACCACTTACAGCTTGTGCGCCTCGTCGATGAAGAACACGGGAATTTTCTTGGCGGGGACTTCCGCCTTCTCCTTGTCCTTCCCGTTTTCCTTCTGTCGCGCCTCGCCATTTTCGCGCCCTGCTTTCTCGGCCTGCTTCCTCCGGACGGAAAACATGCGCTTGGGCCAGGAAGGGCGATCCTCTTGCTTCTTGTGGCCCTTCTTGTCCTTGCTGGAGCCGGGTTTCCGACTCGCGCTTCGCTTGAGCGCCTCCGACGATGGCTGGAATTTCCAGTAGCGGAGGAGAGAACTCTAGAGACGGCACGCGACCATGGTGTGAGGCGCAACGTGAAGAGAGCAGATAGCTCGATACTCACTTGGAAAAGCTCCATTAGACGTGCGATATCGCTTGTCTTGATCTCCGCCATGGATGAACTCAACGCCTCCGTCGATTGTCCCGCGCCAGAGAGGCGCCGCTCAACGTTCAGGCGGTCATGCTACAATGTGGTGGACTTGAGAAGCAGCGCGTAGTCGGATCGGGGGTCATGCGCACCTTGAAGCCCCATGCCTCCTTCTCGAAACGGCTCGTATCCTGGCATATCGGGGTCACGCGCTATGGTCATGAAGAAGCCTTCCATCTGCTGGCTGTCGCGCGAGACGGTTTCTAGACAGTTCTGGAGGGAGAGAGCACAGAACGCACCTGAGGCTCATGTACAGGCTCCCGAGGTCGGCGAATCCAGCTATGCGGAGGTCGAAGTGCAGAACATGGTAGTTCGCCTGCGTCAGCACTTGCCGGAGCAGCGCCGTCTGCAGCAATTTGTCTGAGTGGGCCACCGCGCCTGAAAAGAGGCATAGGAATTACTTACCTTGCCAACACTGCTAGCCCCAAAGACGACAGTGAAACTCGGGTCTCCTTCCAACGCGCGGACGATGGCCTTGAGCTCCGCTGGCCGGTCGAAGAAGCCGGGGAAAGCGGAGAATGTATGCGTGGGCGTGAGCTGGGCCCGCTCTCGCGCCTCTTCGAGCTCTCTCTTCGTCTCCTCGAGCATCCGCTTCGACTCGGTCAGCGAGCGGAGCGTTTCGGCGGGCTGGCGTCGGCGAGTGGACATCGGGAGGCAAAGATACATGCGAGAGGGACAGAGAGGAAGAGGGGCTATCAGCCAACGTGCTGGAGATGCAGCATACACCATGCCCGAGCGTGTCCGTGACCCTCAGGGGGTGCACGCCTCGGCAACCGCAAGGGTGTGTGGAAAGGGGAAGAAGGCGCAGGACTCACGTTGGCGAGCACACCGATAATCTCTCCGAAGCCAAAGAAATTGCGCTTGCGGACGTCGTTCGGCAAGGGCATGCCCCGGCGGCGGGGGATGTTGGAGCGGAAGAGCCAGTGCAGCTGGATGGTCGTGCCGTCGCTCATGGCGTACATGCTCTGCCGCCGGGACGCTGGGGGCGAGAGTGCGTGCATGCAGGGCGTGGGTCTTGGAGCGTTGCGGACAACGGCCGTGGTCGCGGTGGTATTGTTGGAGGGACCGGGGTGCATATAAGTGATATCGGACGAACCGCGTGCACAGAAAGAGGTCGAAGAAGGACTGATGGTTCTTGCGAAGACGGAGGATATGGAAGGATGAAAGGAGAGGGCCCGGGAAGATATGAGATATTGAGGTCGCTAATTTGAATGCGGACCTCGCGCCTGGCCGGTGCGGCCTGGGGTGAGGAAAGAGCCGGTGCTCTGCCACGGCGCACAGCGTTGAGTGCATGTGGAGAATAGCTACTGCTGGCGCAGGCGGGCACGTTTAAACCGCCTGGTCGCTGTACTGTATCTTCCAAGGCTCGATCGCGAGCACTGTGGACATGGATCAGTATTCCGAATGATTCATGCAACTAACAGTCTGGAAGAGTTCGTACTGCGCAAAAAGCCTCGAGATGCAACTGGGGATGAAGGATGTCGGTCGACAACCCCCTCGTCAACGTGAGCCATGATGGCAGCCTTGAGTCCGAGGTCGGAGCGTTGATGACGTCGTGCCCCGACGCGTTTTCCGCGTGGGGAACGAGCGCTCCGTCTGCGCGGTCCTCGTCCTCTACGCGTCGGCTATTGAGCGCCTCACTTCCAAGTAACTCGTCCAAGGGTCGAGTCAAGGTGCTCATTTCCGAGTCGGTATCAGTAGGCACTACGCATCAGAGAACCCTTCACTTTCGCTCCGCCAGCATTGAAGGTCAATATCAAGGTGTGAGGCAAGAAGCGAGAGTCAATTCAACGCTCAAGATTTCTAGCGCCTCGATCTTCAGGGCCGCCTTGCCCGCCGTCCCAATTCAACAGGGGCAGTAGCAGTACCAGCCGTCAACTCAAAGTTAGCACGACGTACCAAGAAAATGTAGAACGCCCGATCTAGATATGGGAGAAGTTCATATGCAAGGAAGTTCATGTATCAGGTCGGTGCGGCAGTGACTGTTACCGGCAGCACACAAGCTTTGGTATCACATTTCTGGCAAGGCGACAAAAAGGCTGAAATCTAGGCGTTCCGTGACAGACGTGCACTACACTTAGTTTGAATGTAAGACACCGCTGAGTTTTATGCAGGAGCGACAGCGGCACTCACCCAATGATCCCCTGATCTGGCTAATGATCCAAAGTATACCCATCGGCTCGTTAGGCAACTACTCCTGCCATTGCGTACAGAACCGTCCGGTCCCCGCTACCGTCCACCAGGCCACGGAAGAACCCTTCCTTCCTCTGAAGCAGTGCACTCGGAGCGTCGTACTCGATCTACGAACAAAACATCAGGTTTGAATGGTACATTTCAATATCTGGGAACGGAAGGGTCCTTACGATTCTTCCGGCGTCCAAAACCATCTATAGCAGGGACATCATTAGACAAAGACTGGGCTCAAAAATTCAAGGCAAGGAAGGCTCACGATCTTGTCTGCGTCCATGATGCTTTGCAAGCGGTGAGCGATTGTGAGCACAGTGGCGTCCCAGCCCAGCTCTTCCCGCAAGGACCGTTGAATGATCGCGTCCGTTTCATAATCTATCTCAGACACCCTTGTTAGCATTCGCTTGTCCACTAGCATGCTCCCGTACTGACCGATGGCAGAGGTGGCTGGAAATAGGCATGTATAAGTATTGGAGGTATGCCAAACACAGCACAACATACCTTCATCAAGAATGAGCAACTTGCTCCTTCGGACGATGGCACGCGCAAGGGCGATGATCTGGCGTTGGCCGACCGACAAGTTGCTGCCCTCCTCCAGCGATCTCCGAATCGAGCGTGATACGGGCGTTGTCGCCCTCTTCCTGCAAAGAAAACAGGCCTGCGGAGCGTAATGCATCGTTGAGCATAGCGTCGTCGTGTTGGCCGAAAGGATCAAGGTTTTGACGGAGGGTTCCGCCGAGCAGCTCGGGCTAACAAAATGCGCGATGTCAGCGAGAAACGTGGACAACTCTCAACGAGAGACAAACCATCTGAGGGATTATAGTAATGTTCGAACGGAGGGCATCCAAGTTGATGGAGTCGGTCGGGAGGCCGTCATAGTAAACCTGCCCTCTGTGAGGATGCACCGTAGCAAAGAGAGCGTCAAGGAGCTCTGGAAGGAATTCTCAGCACCGTTTCGAACACATGTGCCGTTATTCAACGTACCTTTCCACTTCCCGTACGACCAACTTTGAACGATGATTAGCATGCTCACACAGGGACATCTGGCACGAGCACGACATACCAATTCCGATACGCTCTCCAGACTTGACTTCGAACGATATGTCACGGAGAACCCGCGGTCCGTCCTATCCCAAAGTCAGACTATGCAAGCAAGCACGAAATAGTTCGGAGACCTACGGGTGAGTAACGAGCAGACAGCTTCTCAACGCGCAGGTCGCCACTCGCTGGCCAATACGCGGGCGGCATCCCAGTTTTGGTCGGCTTGACCTCCTGCTCAATGATCATATACTGCTGGATCCGTTCCAAGCTATTTGCTGAGTGGTAGAAAGCGTATTAGATAACGTATTGATAACCTAAAACGAGGTGCGACATACCCATAACTTGGAAGTCGTTAAACGTCCTCATCCAGCCAAGGATAAAGCTGCTGAATCCGACTGTGACATCTCAGCTCCCAAAGAACAATGTTCTGGTTAAACCTTATCGGCACGTACCTGCCATGGTCATAGCGAAACCAGCCTCCGACGCGTTAATGTGCACGACATACGTCAGATAGGCGGCGAGTACGGTTGATAGCGCATTGCCGAGGACGTCGATCCGGATGGTGATCCACCTATTCCCCAGAGTTTCAGTATGAGTCTAAGTCAGGACAATCTTCCCTTCGAGGCTCACGCACCGGGAGAGGGCATCGAACACGAATCCAGCACGGTTGTATCTGTCCATACGGGTACACGATTCTGCCTTGAATGCCTCCTGCGCGCCGTATGCACGGATTGACACTGACCGTACGCATTTTAATCAGACGTTGAACGCAAGCCAGGGGAATGCACCACGTACCGAGACCAGCGATGGCAGACCCGAAGTGTCCTAGGACCGGGGCACGAGCGTTACTCATTTCGCGCTTGACGGAAAGCTGAGCGCGCATATAGAGGCGGCTGACCCAGGCAGCAAGGATCGCAACGACGATCGCGGGGATGATGAAGACGGGCGTGACGAGCATCACAGAGGCGACCCTGAGCATCATGAACACCGTCCCTTCGAGGATCTCATGCAGCATCTTGGGGATATTGCCATCGACTAGCAGCAGAGATCACCAGTCTGGGTTGGAGAAGAGCAGAGGTAATATGTAACTAGCGACGTACCTGCCTGGACGTCCGCGGTGCAGCGGGCAATGATGCGCGAGGTGGGTGTCATGTCGAGCCACCTGAGTGTGCTGCTAAGGACGGTTGCGACGAGGTCCTTGTGGATGATTGTTGAGGCTTGTATGGAACCGTAGACGAAGATGTACCAGCACACAGAGTAGACGGAATCGATCAACGTGACGAGTACGAAGTATGCTGCCATATAGCTAGAGAACTGGTTAGGGCATTTAGAGGCTTTCTTGATACGTGAATGACCTACAAAGGTACCGAGACCTCTGAAGGGTCGTGATCTTCATACTGGGCAGCCCAGTATCCAAGGAAATACGTCTGTATTCTCAGGTTCAAATATGTTCGTCAAGACGGCGAAGACGGAACAAACACACCTGGCCGTTGATGAGGATATGTGTCAGATACAAGGTGAGGAAATAGAAAGTCCAGTACAGCCACTTGTGGCTCGAAGTATTGTTGATGTACAAAAGGACTATTTAGGCTGTGAGTCGCAGCGAAGAACGATACTTAGCATAGCAGGACCTACATGCGTTCCAGCTCACGTGTCCTTCACCAATCTCCTCAGCGACGACCAATTTCCCGTCTTTCTTAGGTTGTTCCTCAACCTGCGCTGTGTCGCCGTCACCGTCCACATGCTTGATCGTGTGCTCTTCCGCGTTGAGCTCTTCGAGCAGCTCGCTATCCTCTTTCAGGGCGCGAGCGAGTGAGCCTTGACTAACGATCCGGCCATCATTCCCGAGAGCGACAACGAAGTCGGCGATGGGTTCGACAAGCGCAACGTTGTGAGTCTGTAACATTCGTGAAGATTTAAACCATGAGCTGGGATAAATCCAATACCGATAGCTTACCACAAGAATGATTGTACGCCCGCGGGCGAGGTCGCCCTTGAAACACTTCTCAACGATCCAGCGACCAGTGTGAATGTCGAGTGCAGCAAGGACCTATACAAAACAAATGCGGACATTAGTATCTCCAGGATGGAAAAAAAGATATTCTGTGGGACACGAACGTCATCTAGAAGCAAGATCTCCGCTGGAGAGTAGATGGCGCGAGCCAGGGTGATGCGAGCCTGTTCACAGACTTAGCGCGAGTTCGACTTCCACCTCAAGACTGCACTACCTTTTGTCCGCCACTGTGAACAGACCGACAAGAATTTGGTGAGAAATCGTGGCAGTGAACTCTGCCTACCATACGCACCTGAGCGTGATGCCCTTCTCTCCAACTTCAGTCATGTCGCCAGCATCGAATAGCGCCAGATCGCGTTCGAGGGCACATTGTGCGATGACCTTGTTGTACCGCACCTCGTCATACGGAGCCCCAAAGAGAATATTCTCCTGTAAACCAGGTCACCGTCGCACAAAGCACAGCGGGCCTCAGAGGACACAGCTCCCACCTTGATCGTCTCGTTCTGAATCCACGACTCCTGCGCAGCAAGTGCCACACCACCTGCCCGTGGAAGCTCCACGAACGACTCCGGGCCGGATGGGATCGCGTGCATCTCGCCTTCCCAAACTGTTAGCTTGAGCATCCCCCGCATACAGCGAGGTCCAACGCACCCAACAGCGCCATGAGCAACGACGTCTTGCCCGACCCCGTCGGGCCCACGACCAGGTTGATCTGGCCTCTCCTGAACAGCACCTCCCCGTCCACGTTCAGCACGAACTTGCGCTGCCTCCTGCTGCTCCCGGTGGTCCCGGGTGTCATCGGAGTTGAGATGGACGATGGGGATGCACCCTCGTTCGCCCATGTGAACGTCGTCTGTTTGATGCCGATCGTACCGTCCTCTGGGGGTGGGCGGAGGAAGCTCCTTCCGTGGGTAGGGTCTTGCTTGGCTTCTTCGTATTCGTCAAGGAGCTCCGTCTAAACATAAGGTAAGGGCAGGTGTTAATAGATAACAAAGACAAGGAAGGCAAGGAAACTTACGTTGTGGAGGAACGCATCAATACGGTCCAAAGATACCTTGGCTGTAGAGGGTTAACCTCAAATATCGAGTCGTCGTGCGATATGATATATGGAGATGCGAGACTTACCTTGGGTAACCACAGGGATTGCGAAGAACATCAGATGCATCTGCTGCGAAATCATCGTGAAGGCTAACAATTCACCGTCAGAGATCGAGCCTTGCAGCATGCTCCTGCCTCTGCAGCGCTATTAACGCTTACCGGTGTACGAGGAAAACAAGCGGGAGGCCGTCAGGATTCCGTGTTGAAGCGTCGTCTACATCAAATCTTGTTCAAAATCCATTCTCGCTTTTGAGCTCGGAGGACTGCACTCACGTAAGCTCCGAACGTGATTGCCATCGTGAAGAGAGGGATGGTGTGGCTGGAAGGGAGTCGAATATCAATACTGCGAGGATGTAGCTTTGAAAGCTATAGCGTTCAAACACACTTTGCTAGGTTGTTGACAAGCTCCATGTACTTCATCTTGCGGATGAGCTTGAGTTCGGCCTCCCTGCGGTCCTCAACTTGACTAGCAACACGCGGTTCCCAGCCGAAGAGCTTGATCATCCGAATAACGTTCAAAACTGCACAGCAAGTTGCAGCGTTAGCAGATTTCTGTAGAGGGAAGGTGCACTCACCCTCATTGATCAGCTGCACTCGTGAGTCTGTCTGGAGATGGACAGACGATGCTCAGTAGGTCCCGATACCACTTTGAACGACGGCTGCAATACCTTGTTCATCTTCTCCGCTTGGTAGCTTTGGATCAGCTTGCTCAGGTATCCGGGTACTGGGAGGAGCAGGAGGATAGAAACGAAGCCGAGGATCGCACTGTAAAAGAAGAGGTCGGCATCGTCCCAGTACTCTCCTTTAGAAGGCACGTACCTGTATCCCAGGATACCATACACGAAGGCGATGTTGGCCACGACCAGGATCGGTACTTTGATAACTAATCCATTCCAAGTTGATGGTTAGTCTTGCCACGGATTGCCTTGATCGCGAGTGGTACTCACAAAGCTGCAGCCAAATCTTGTTCCCCTGCTCCACGTTCTGCAGGTCACTCGAGACGAGGTTGTTGAGCCGTCCAACAAGATTGTTCTGCTTGTCCGCTCCGCCCCCGTCCTGCGATGTCTCAGACTTGACACGGATACGCAACGCGTGCTCAAAGAGCAGCTCTGTGATGATCGCGTTGTTGCGCAGGTTGATGCGGTTCTGCGTGGTACGTGCCTGCAGTCAGCAGGAAAACGGAACGAGCGAGGGAAAACACGCATACATACATTGATCCACTGATACCACTCTTCTTGGAACGTCACGAGAGTTGGCCCTACGAACATGAGAATAATCCATGCCCACGGGTAAACGTCGGACGATTCTCCTCCAGGCTCGATCGAGCTGTTCCCCCGTCAGTGCTGTCAGAGTATCAACTCGGGAGAGGACTCACGCCAGGAGTCCCTGCAGGGCGAGAGGGCGTGTAACGAAAGCGATCGACTACAAGCAAATGCATCAGCATTCATAATAAATGGAGTTTCGCGGCCGCGACTCACAGATATCACAGCCAACACAGAGTAGATGAGATATTCGCGACCTATGTGGATTGTTCAGTCGGGTAGGGAGAGTGTGCAATGTTATATTGTCGAAACTCACGATACACTCGTATAAGCCCCCAGAACATATGTTCATTCTTGCCCAGCTGGAATGGGTCGACTTGCTATGCAGATTGTGAGCGCTTCAGAGGACAAGGAGGAGATTGCTGCACGAACTTTAAAGCTCTCTTTGACGAGCACTTGAGTCGCGTAGCTGTCGACGAGCGGAGGGAGATCTTCTAGAGGCAAGTGGGGAACACAGGACGCCTTCGCAACCGTCTCGTTCAACCAGTTGAACAAAGCTAAGGACAGGACAGACGCAGTTTGACTCTTGTTTGGTGGATCCGTAGGCTCCTAGAAATTGCATCTCTGGTTGAGCATGTATCAACACGAAGACTAAATGGCATCTCGTACGCCTGGGTTATACGGCTTGTAGACACGGGGCGCGACGAGAGGCACCCCGACGGCAACTTCAAAAAACAGGAACAACTTCAGCCAGAGGTATATGCCCTCAGAAGCATCAGTAGGACCCCGATGTCTCAGGAACAACGGCACGATATCCTGGTACATGTAGAGGCCGAGCACAACCAACAAGATCGAGGAGAGGATGGAACGAGAACAGCCGACCGTTCTTTGCCAAGACATGTGCCAGGGCTAGCATCGAACAGTACACCTAGTTCACAAATACGAATCACTGGTCGGATCTTGGTGCAATTGTGACGAATTGGGAATGCACGTACGTAGACTCCGACTTCGATGTAGGGAACCCATTTGGGAGGGCTGCCCGCGGCGGGAAAAGTGAGGGGTTGGAAAAGAGTGATCACGGAGATGCCGACGAGGACAAGAGAGCAAACGAAACGCGTTAGCTTCGGTACAACCATGGCGGGACCTCCAGCTCGCTCGATGAGGCGACGAAGGGCATTCTGACGCGCTCGAGGGCCCTCGAGATCCGGCGCTGCGGTTTTGGGCGCGTCGCACTGTGAGCTGGCGAATAGAGCGCGCCACGCAAGATGCAGTGCGGAAAGCCCGACAGCGTAGAGGGGAATGAGGCGAGCGTCCTCCCAAAGGTAACTTCAAAGGGTCATCAGCCCCGGGAGGTCGCGAGTGGAGAATATTAGCAACGTACCTGGGAGGCATGACTAGACCCTCTGGCTGGCGATGCGTGGAGAGAACGAGGAGAGGCTGATGAGTCTATTCAGTTCCGAGTAGTATATAACTGAACCACTGACGCGTCGAGCACACGCAAACCCCACGGGCCACAAGTGGATGCGGCGGCGTTCTAGATGGCTTATGGGAATATCCTGTCACAAGCGCAGTGCGGGGAGTCAAATTCACCGCGATGCCGACGCTAGCGCTATCATGCTGCCTTGTGTGAAACTGCGCATATTGATGGGTTGGCTCGTTGGATATATACTTGCAGGACGCAAGTCGAGGACAACCCTGGACCCTGGGCAGCTGCGAATGTCGTGGAGAAAGAGCGTGGAACAAGTCGGGACCTTGCAGTGTCCGACAATGGGACGCGTACGGATGTCCGAGCTGTGCGGAATACTCAACTTCCAGGCACCGAGCATATGTGGTCCCGGCATTTTCCGGGCGCTTACCCAAACCAAACTGCAGCCTGCTTCAACTTGCATGAAGCCGATCCTCATTCACCTCTGAGTGCAATGGCTTTCTCCACAAGCACGAATGAAGGTGTCTCCGGGCATATTCCTCCACGCCCTCCCTCGCCTCTCGTGCCGACCAGTCTTGGCGACATGGACCAGGATCCTCTCTCTACGACGGAAATTCTGGACACCTGCGGCCTTGAAGTCGACAACTCTGGCAAGAGCCACCTGGATCACCTTTCTCGCAGTTTATCTGACTCTTCCTTTCTACAAACGCTCGATCACCTCTTGCTTGCCGCCGTTCAACAAGAACGACGACTTTCTCATGGCGCCACAAGATCAGCAACACTCCGCAACGCTTTAGCTCCGTCAGTGGCCGGTTGCGCAGCTAAGGAAATGTCCCGGCTGGGAACTCGTACCAGGCGTTCCACAGATAGGCCAGACAAAGACCTGGAGCCCCTCGTTTGCTCATGCTCAACTCGAGCCGCGCGTTGCGCATATACCCAGTCTTCTGTCTCTCGGAAGCGTCTTCGTTCTCGCTCCCTGCGTCCTGCTGCTGCTGACTGCGATCACGACCATCCTTCCTGCTTCTCGGTGGCGCACAAGAAGCGCAAGCTCTACGGATCGCAGCCACGTCTGTCAGGAAAAGGCTCTCTGAGGCGACGCGTCGCCAACCCACCTGTCCTGGGCTTGTCCGGAGCGTTCAAGCTGTGTTATGCTAAAGGCCCCGGAAGCCTCCGCAGGGCCGAGTCTCTGCGGTCCGAGCTTCCTACCGGTGCTGCGGAGGAAGTAGTCCTGAACGAAGTGAGTGTTCGGCCTAGCTCCTCCCCAGTACACCACGTGCTCAACCAGTTGCGCAGGTTGTCGAGCATAGCTCTACCCCCTTGCGTGTATCGAAGTATTCGGAACTATCGAAGGCCTTCTTTCCTCAAGAGCTTCCTATTGTCGTCGGATCTTTGGCCTCTCCGTACGCAGCAAACGCCCCAACGGAACCAACCACTCCGACCGCAACTGACCAAGATTCTGGGGCTCCTCAAACACTGGCGCTCGCCGGCTCGCCTTTCGTCTATCCTCCTCTGTTTGATTTGATTCCACGGGCTCCGCTTTCCAGAAGATGCTGCAGAGCGAAGGATTATCGCGATGCTAGAACGGGAAAAGGATGATAGGCATACTCAGGGCTTAAGAAGTAACCCGCCGCGCGTCTTGCCAAGGCCCGAAGACGAGGAGGAACGTTTTTGGATAAGCTCCCTAGATTTACGAAGGGATGAACACGAATCCGAGATGGAGGACGAGGAAAACGCAACTGTCTCTCACAACAGCAGCCAAGGCAACAACTTCAACCGCGCTCCGATCACCACTACGCCCATCGAGCTGAACCTCGACTCGCGTGTATTTGAAGAATCATGCAGTGGTTCCTTGATGTGAGCTTTGTTCTTGTCTCTTCAATCCATGCTTGACGCTGGTTATATGCGCCCAGGTCATGCCGCCCGAGGAGGAACTCGTCACGTCTTATACACCCGGCGACCTCTTCGACCTCCTGTCGACCTCCAGCGAGACGCGTTTTCACGCCGGCCACCTCTTCATGCGCTATTTCCACCTCGTCAGCGGCACCGACGAAGACGAAGAGCCGGATGCGCTAGAGGCCGTGACATGGGACCTCGCCGTCGCATGTCTCGCGCTGAGCGTCAAGGTGCGCCCATAGCTTACGGTCTCGCCTTCCTCAGACGCAGCTCATCAAAGCCACCCCATCGGAGACAGTTTCACCGCGACGTGCTCTTCCCGCTCGACGTGATCTACGCGCAAGAGTTCCTCAACCTCGCGCCGCACGCGATGGACTTCGCGGACCTCGAGAACGCGCAGCGCGACGTCCTCGAGGCGCTCTCGTACCGCGTCGGCAGCGCGACCCCCGGCGCGTTCATCGAGGAGCTGTGGGAGGCGCTGCCGACTCTGCGCAGGCTCGTGGGGTTCGACGGGGGGTGGGACGGTGTCAAGGCGAAGGCGTGGGACGTGCTGTGTGAGGCTCTGCAGCGTACGTCCCAAATCCTCCCCGCGTTGCTCGGGCCTCCGACTAGCAGCTACGGATACCGTGCAAAGTTCAGGACCGGGAACTCGCGCGCGTACTGACGTTCTGTTGTGGTCCACTCCAGAGCAGGACCTGCTGAGGTTTCCGATATCGCTTCTCACTGCAGCGGCAATCATCGAGGGCGTGCTCGATGTTCTTGTCAAGCGGTACAAGTCGACCGGGCGAGACAGTCGCGGGAAGCCGTGCAAACGCGATTCGGCCTCGTCGAGGAAGGCCGCCATGAAGTGTTCGCACGGCGTTCGACTCGACGTCCAGGAACTGTTGCAGATATCGAATGTAGGTCATAGACGGTTGCTCAAAATCTGGCCTCTTGCTTATTTCGACATTCGTGACAGGAGGAGCTCGTTAAGTGCCAGAAGTGGCTCGGAGTGTTCGTCGAGCAAAAATAATAAGTTTCAACGAGATAGCTTTCCATGTTCATCCTGTGTTGGCCCCCTTCTCCATCGGGAGTACGCGATAATGACACGTATTCCTCAGCGCATGCTGCCCAGCGTGTGTACATATGTAAAAGAGCAGCTGGGAGGGCTGAGCATGCGTCGAGTCGGAGTCGCAGGGGCGACTACGGGCGACTACGATCAGACCAATGACCATGGTTTGTGCGAAGCGCTGGGTCGGACCTTAGTCCGATGTGCCTCGGGAGTCGGAAGGGAGCTTCCGCAAGTGTGGGCGCCCCGCTTAGCCTCTGCACTTGTCCCAAATCCTGCTGACTGACGTCCAACCATGTTCCATGGTCACAGGGCGAACCACTTGCCTCCTAACCCTTTTACTCTGCTCATCTCTCAAGGACATTGTCATCTCCTCCTTTGTTCCGAGTCCCAGCCACTGCAGTGAGCGTCAGCAACAGCTACGGCGAGTTTCCAGACGCCCGCCTGAGCCACCATCGAGATAGGCCGACTGCTGTGGGCGGAGTAAAAGCTTTGGAAAGCTCTCTGATGATATCAACGTACGATAAGTATGTCAGAGCCCGCTCGTAAGTATGTATGTAAAATTTGTGGCATCGTTGGCGGTGCGCCCAAATGGTTCAGTGATGGATGCCGAGTCATTTTGGGATGATGTTTGAGCCCGAGGCGCTCTCCACGATATACATACTTATGGTGTGTCCTCAGACGAAATTTAAACATCCTTGCTCGTTCCCCCATCGCTGACGCCGCGTAGTGCCCGTTGTCCTCAACAGGCCAAACGTCTTAGCGTCTCCAGGGTCGCCCTGGGAGCACTGCCGCGTCACGAGCGATTCACTCCAGCGCAGCTGACTATGACCAGTGACATGGCCCTCGCGGAAAAGCGAGACCTAGAGAAGTCTCAAGAGGAACTCACGGTTGTGGGTCCAGCGATCGAGGACGAACCATCGGCGGAGTCCGCGCCCGAACTTGAATATGTACCTGACGGAGGCCGAGAAGCATGGACCGTCGTCGTCGGGTCTGCGCTCGCTCTTTTCTCATCCGCCGGGATGATAAATGCCTACGTCAGTTGTACCTTGGTCTTCGTTGCTCTATCGGAGTATTAACTGCCGATTTTTTTCAATGTATAGGGGACGTTCCAGAGCTACTACGAGACAACGCTGCTACCATCGTCGTCGTCATCATCCATAGCCCTCATTGGCTCGCTCCAGATTTTCTTCCTCTACTTCTTTGGGACGCTCACAGGGAGATTGTTCGATGCCTACGGCACATCGGTGCGTTACTTCGTATTTGTACGGAGTAACTTTCTGACAGTTCGCCTGGTACAGGTCATGTTGCCCTTAGGCTCTGTCATTTCAGTGTTTTCCTTGATGATGCTGTCCCTCGCGCAACAGGACAAGGCGTACCAGGTCTTCCTCTCTCATGGTGTCCTATTCGGGATCGGGTTGGCGATGCTGTTTGTTTTCCCACTTGCATATCGGCAGGACGCTTCTGACGGTGGTATCCATAGTTTTAATCCCGCGGTTGCGGTGCTTGGACACTGGTTCAGGCGTAGACGGGCACTAGCGATCGGGCTCACGACGGGAGGAAGCGCCAGTGGCGGCGTGATCTTCCCGATCATACTGCAAAAGCTCATCCCCACCGTCGGGTTTGGGTGGGCCGTACGCATCATCGCGTTTATAATCATGGCATGCCTCACCGTATCCTGCCTCACCATCCGCACGCGCCTGCCGCTGTCGGGCCACATGTCCTTGAGGACCGCCGTCGACCTTGGCGGGTGGAAGGATCCGCGATACGTGCTCGCCACAATTGGGAGCTTCCTGTAAGTGACTCTGCTGGCCGCACGCAATTCGAAGGGCTGACTGAGAGGGACGGCCGGCAACAGGCTCTTCTATTCCTTCTTCATCCCGTACTTCTACATCGAGATCTACGCGAACTTCCGGGGCATCGACCCGGGCATTGCGAATTACCTGCTCGCCATCCTGAACGCCATGAACGTCCCTTCGCGAATTCTCCCCGGGTTTATCGCGGACAGGTATGGAACGTAAGTCGTCGTCGCCCCCGAAGTGCGTTTTCTTCTGGGGGGACACATGCTGATCTTTCTGTAGACTCCATGTGTTCGTGCCGGCCGCCTTGATCTGCACCATACTTGTCCTGGGCTTGTGGCTGCCATCCCACAACGCGGCCTCCATCATCGCGTTCTCGGCACTGTATGGCCTCGTTTCAGGTTCGTCCCATGTTCGCCCGAGCTTCCATCTTGAATGGGTGCTCACATCGTCTCGCACTGGGCAGGCGCCTTCGTCTCTCTGCTCCCGACGTATATCGCCAGCATTACACCAAGAGAAATATACGGCGCGCGATTAGGTAGGGTTTGCGTCGAATCTCGGCACATTGAATGATTTGCTGAGAACACACCATCCAGGCTCGGTGTACATGGTCATCGCTGTGGCCACCCTCGTCGGCACGCCCACCGGTGGTGCCTTACTCAACGTTACAGATGAGAGCCATTTCACGCGCCTCATCATCTTCTGCGGAGTCTTGATAGGTGCCGGGACGATCACACTTGCGATGGCGGGCGCGGTGGGCTCTCCACGATTCGGTCGGATATTCAAGAGAGGGTCGTCGGAGGATAGATCAGAGTTCACCGGGGACGCTGAGAGTGGGCCGTCGGCCACCAAAGAAAAATCATAGCAACATTCGTCACGACTTTTAGACACTTATGACATTAGCACTGGATGACGTGTTGTTGTATCCTTGCGTAGATTCTCGAGGACTTGCTCTCATATAGATGCTTGATCAAACCGCCGGGTATTGAACCAACAGTCGATACACAGTTCATACAAATACAGCCCTCAGCTAAAACAAACTTCTACCATTGAGCCTATCATGTCACCACCTAAGGCCATCCTCACGCTTCCTCGCCGACAGATGCACCACCTGTCCAATTCCCCTACAGGTCCTGCAACACCGCTCGCCCGTTCGCCTCGATGAGCTCCCACGCCTGATCAATATGCGCAATCTCCGTCCTTTGCGCCCCGATCGCGAACCGCAGGCAGAACACGTCGTTCAGCATCGTCTGCGTGAGATAAAGCTTGTCGCTGTGCTCCATCAGGCGCGCATACAGCTTCCGGTTCAGGTCGTTTACGGAGGGAAGGCCGCCGTTCGCGGAGGACGCAGGGAGCGCGAGGCGGAAGACCGTGAGCCCGAGGATCGGGGTCGTGACGAGCTCGAACTCGGGCGACTTTTGCACGAGCGCGGAGAAGTGCTTGTTCGCGTCGATACCCTGCGGGAGATACCAAATCGTTGCTAAGGAGAGGGAGGTCACATGGAGTGGAGAGGGAGAGGCGCACCTTGCGGATGTGGTTCTGGAAGCCCTCGACGCCGTAGCTGCGAAGGACGAACCATACCTTGAGAGAACGGAAGCGGCGTCCTAGACCAAGGTGCCAGTTGCGATAGTCGACGACAAGACCTACGAGAAGTCACAGACAGCGTCAACGAGCCTGCCAGTGTTTTCTAGCAATCCAACCCACCAGCATCATGTTGCTTCGTCCGCAGGAACTCGGGGGTGACATCAAGCGCGTCCGTCAGATAGGTCCGGTCGGTCACCCAGAGAGCCGAGGCGTCGAAGTTAACGAGGCCCCACTGGAGATCCTTGTGAGTACAACCCGAGCTCTCGAGGAGCAGAATGGACACGGCCTACCTTGTGGAAGTTCGTGCAGAAAGAGTCTGCGTACTTGTTGATCGCGTCCAGCTTGCCTACCGAACGGAATTCGGGACACGCAAAGGCAACCCCTGCCCACGCGGAGTCGACGTGGTACCATATCGACGGATGGTCCTTGACTGGTGACAGCCAGCCTCAGTCGCGTTCCGAAGCAAGAGCTATATGCGACCGTATACTCACGAACTTCACCAATCTCCTCCAATTCGTCGATCGCGCCTGAACTTGTCGTGCCTACTGTCGCGACTGCGCCGAGGTGTGCGTCAGCGTCAATCTAAGCCATCTCAAGCGTTCTGAGGCGTAACTCACGAACGACGAACGGCCGCTTCCCGCGCGCCAAGTCAGCTTCCAAAGCCTCCTTCAACGTGCTCCCTCGGAGCGCATACTCGTCCTCCGCCTTGACCTCCAACGCCCGTACGTCCAGCCCCAGGATAAGGCCAGCCTTGGTCGCCAGTGAATGGGTCTGGGTAGTCGAGTAGATGACGAGGTCCTCCAGCTTCGTACCCGGGTTCATTTTCATGTAGCGTGCGCGCGCCGCGACGCACACAACAACGGCACCTTCGGACGCTGTAGTCTAACCAAAGGCCGCGAAGAGGTCGGACACAAGGTCATAGGCGATGGGAAACAATAACTTGCCTGGATAACACCGCCGCCGACTTTGGACTTGCACAGGAAGCGGTCGCCGAGGCCGAAGAGCTTCGCGCTCCAGTCCATGACTACTTGTTCGAGTTCCGTACATGCAGGGCTCGCGAGCCACTAAAGCAGAATGTAGAGTTCAGAAAACGCATCGGTGCTTTAATGACAGCGAAAGGTCCTGGTACTCACGCTGAAAGTCGGGTTGGCAACACTCGAAGAATAGAGATCGCCGAGCAAGCCCTCAAAGGAGTTGGCTGTAGGGAAGTAGGCGTAGAAGTTCGGATGCTGCCAATGAGTGATGCCTAGTAGGACACAGTCAGCGCAGAAAATGGCAGAATAACGGGGCAGCCACCTGGGAGGATTAGTTTCTGAAAGTCGTCTGCGATCTCGTCGAATTTCTCTCCGTGCTCTGGCGCGCTCTCTATGTTTCAATGTCAGTATATGGGTTGGTCTTCCCTTACAGAATTAACGCACCAGGAAGCGTCTCGAGAAGATATCCTGGCTGGACCTGAGACACGACCGGCCGGTCTTGCATGGTGGCATAGTAATCGCAGATCCTGTCGATCGCCTGGTATCCAGCCTTGCGGAATCTGTATGTCAATATATTTTAGTACTTTTAGTGGACACATAAGAAGTCCCAACACTCACGCCTCGATGTCCATGTGCGGGGATCTTGGGCGGCAGTTCTACGTCTCAAGTTATCTAGTGGCACAGACAGTTCAATTCGGCGTTAGCACGACTCCGATGACGCACGCCCCATTCGCGACTTTCGAACGTCAAAATAGAGAGCATTTGAGCATCGTTACCTTGATCAAGAGCTCAGATGAAACGAGCGTCGAACCTTGGTTAAGTGAATCACGAGAAGGGGACAGGGGGGTTCGCACGGCAAGGTTGCTGCACGTCCTGCCGGGACCTTGAGCTTGTTGAATAAGTACCTGTGGGCGTATACGTCTTCAATTCGTAGGCCCACTTTCGGACTCGCGTCGTCCGACGAAACAGCGTCCGGGACGATCCGAATGCCAGAACTCTGGCACATGGGCATCACGCAGCCCGAGCGTCTATCTACAGAAGGCGAGTCGTTGGCCATGTTCAGCTTCCAACGCGCGCACGTCGCTCAGCTTACTCACAGTACGCCAACACTGACACGATTCGATGTAACTGATGCGATCGGGTAGTAAATTCCGTGCAGCATGGCGAGCACTTCAGGTAATAGTCTTGGTAACCAACTCGCGCGGCATGCGTAATAGGCGGGGCAGGTGGATGTGTTCCGAGTCTGAGTCACGTCTATCGAATGATCTTCTCGCGAATTGGTCGAATAAATCGCTCGGTGGACCAAATCGAAGTACAACGTGTCCTGTATGAGCATCGTTATGAGCTACAACGCCATGCCAACGTTACCCAGCACAACCTCCCGCGAGGCATGCGCTCACCACCTTAGTCCGGAACGTCGTAGAACGTCCGAATGACATGGTCAGGTTTCCTCCCCGTGTGCCGCACGAAGCCCATGTAATCGAGCTCGTGCAGTGCCCGCATGAAGCGGGCTTGTACCTCGACCTTCCATCGCTCTTCCTCTTCCTCCTCGTCCGGTTCCACGTCAGCGCCGGCATCCTCGTCCGCCTCCGCGTCCATGTCTTCATCACCCATTGCACCTTTTCCGCGCTTGAGGTGCATCCGCTGGCTGTCGAGCACGACCGCGAACGACTCAAACCAGTCGAACACGTTCACCATCCTCCCCGCCTCGACGTACCGCCGGAACGCGATGCTCGTGTCGGGCAGTTCCCAGAGCGCCAGCTCCTTCCCCCCATCCAACACGGGAGCGGTCTGGTCAAGGTCGGGCGCAAGGCCGGCATACGCGCGAATGAAATCATCCGGGTGCAAGAGAGCCTGGACGACTGTTGGGCGTGGCGCGGGATTGATGAGTTCGGAGGGGAAAGGTGTCGCGCCGGTGTACCAGATGTCCCATAGCGCACAGTCTTCCAGCCGGACTAGGCGCTGTCTATCGAGGCACAGGTTAAAATGCCGATGACAAGAGTAAGAGACCTGAACTCACTCGATGTACTCCTGTAACCAGTCACCGATACTCCCTGCGAGCTCCTTGGTGTGCGCGTCCTGAGGGACAGGAGGGTCGTCCATCGATCCTTCTTCGGGCGAGCTCGGTAACTGGTTTAGCATCTCGACAATCCATATACGCGCTTCCTCCTCTTCTCTCCGCGCTACGGCGTTCTCAAGCCCATGCCAGAACGCGTGCAGCTCTTGTAGCAGCGCGCGCAGCTTCTTCGCCGAGAGTTTTCTATGTCGGCGTTTAACAAAGCAAATATAGCCGGCCATCCTGACGAAGAGACGGACCTCACTGCCATGCACACATATCGCACTTGAGAGCTCCCGCGTTGACGCAGAATCGCGCTCAGGGCCTCTAGGCTGTCCAGTCTGTTCCCATGTCCATCTATGGCCTTCCCATTGACAAGACCGTGCGTCCCATCTGAAAGCGCAACCCGTTCGGCGATACGCGCGACGGTGAAGGCAACCCGCAAGCGGCGTGTCTGTCTCCGGAACTCAATGCGCGTATCAGAGACAGCGCCAAACAGCTCCTCTGCGGTCTGCGGAACCCCATCGCTTTGTGGTTGAGACCCAGACGCGGCGAGCAGTCGCGCATGGACTGCGTCAAGAACGGGGCCGAACCCGGCAGAAGACGTTAGGGTGCGCGCATCATCGCGCTCGTCGTGGGCGAATATGCTGAGGGGGGTTGAGAAATGTTTCATGTATGCGAGCTGGAGCATGGTGAGAAGCGCATCGGGGGAGGCTGTGTGTCGGGACGCGAAGTCGGTGATATGGTCAAGAGCGCCAGAGCCAAGCATAACGTCCGGTTCGAAGTCAGCATCGAAGAACGTCTATCAAAGTAACGTCGAATCCGATGTCAGGTGCTGCTTAACGAGAGGAATGGACAGAGGTTGCACCTTGGTCAGAACTTCCTTAACCATCAACAGGCCTGCAGGGGGAGCAACCGGGTGCACTTGTAACAATGCGAGGGTTGACCGCGGATAGACGGTATGGATGAATGATGGCGAGGGCGGGGAGCTCATAACGAGGATGAACACAAGTGGTAACCGAGGGATATGCATGCTAAGGAATAGATGGTTATGAGCCAATTTGGACCACGCTGGAGGAAGCCACCTGCCTACAGATGTAAAACGCGTCTTGTACGGCGTTTGCGTCGAACTTTTCAAACTCATGTAGAAATACGACCAGGCGAGGCCGTGTCTCTTGCGCTTCGTACCATGTACGCAGGAGATTGATGTCAAAACTTGCTAGGGAGGTGGGCTTGCGCTTTCCGCTTTCTGCGAATAATAATTAGTGCCGGTGACAACGAATCTAATAGAAACTCACCTTTGCTATCTACATAGCCGGTAACAATCGCTTTCATCATACTCATCACGCTTGAACATTCGGCTGGATACAAATGGACTTGTAGACCAAGAGATTCGTTTGCTCCCTCCTCCACATTCTCGTCTCCGCTCAATGCATTGATCACTTCCGACAGCAAGGTGGAAGTTGCGCCTGAGTATATCCCTAAACGCCAAAACGCCAATACTAAAGTGTGGAAGTAGCAAACTCACCTGACAAAGCAATAACAGGTACCTCTGAGTAGGGTAGTCCGGGAAGGTCCTCCTTATATGCGCTTTTAACTTGCTCCACAATGTCCTTAACCACTGGAGCATGCAAAGTTTTGAGAATTGTCTTGGATAAATTGGGTATTAGCAGAATTCACAAGTGGTAGCATTGCACAACTCACTCGGACACGATCCAAACACTTCATCCACGCTGCCCTATAGGCTCGCATTTGCGAATTATAGCACTCATCCTCCTCAACCTCGTTATACTCCGGTTGCAGCGCATTTACAGAGCCTTCGGTCGCCTCTATGAGTTATTATGAATCTCTTGAGCGACATATGCTTACCAGTTTGACCCGGGGGAATGTATATGCAAGTCTGCGCGCTGCAGTCAGCTTCGCACGTTCTGAGCCGTGACAATAATCTGGAAGTAGGAAAGTCACCTTGGAAGGGTCTTCGAGCTCTTTCATATGGTGGGGAGAACCAAGAGCTGAGAGGATCGAGGGGATGATGGAAGTGGAGGAAGTCGAAGAGAGTAAGACGCGGTTCCCAGCCACAATTCCGCTGCCACCGACGCGTTTCCAGGGCGTCTATGGAATGTCGCGTCTCGCGCTCGGTGCTCCAAGCCTTTTGTCCGTTTCTCTTCCTACCCTCATCGTCGTGAACGTCGACCTCCCATGATGCCTCCAAATCCCCCGCAGACACCTCTACGCCGCCTCTCGCAAGGCTCCCTCTTCCGCTTATCGCGCTCAGGCGCGTATCCCGACGCGCCCCATGGTCTCGGCTTTCTCGAACCTGCCCTCGCGGAACTCATCGACGAAGCTGAAGCACTCCAAACCAATGCAGAGGGGCTCAAGAACCTGGACATCGCGCTTGAAACATTCAATGAGAGCTTCGCAAGCTGGCTATATGTGATGAATATGAACGCCTTGACGGTCGACTTCCCGCAGGTGCGCTGAAGTCTGTATCGAGCGTTGTTTTGACTTACCAGAACTACCTGCACAGGCACCAGCGGACACGTCTTTCGCGTTAGCTGCGCGCAGAGCAGGTATGTGAGAGTTTGTCATATGCGAGCCGATGATTCTCAACGAACCGGGAAATCAGAGGAAGATGCTCAAGCGGCACTTGATGCGATACGAGCAGCCGAAGCTGCAGCCCGGAGGCCACCAACCCCACCCGAACCTACTATGACCACCGAGAGATCCGCATTGTCACCATCGGAAGGTCGCACAGAGGCCACAATATCTACAGCCACAACTTCCGCGAACAAGACGACTGCGAAGCCCGGAGTCTTGAAGAAGAAGGGCGCGAAGCCTAAGTTGACCGCGAAGGAGAAGCGCGAACGCGGCCTTGAGATAGAGCGCATCCTCGCCGCACTACCTCTCGAGTTCAGAGGTGACGACCCCAACCTCAGAAGACACATTGAGTTGGTAATCGAGAAGTTCTTTGACAACCCGGGGGAGTCGTTCAACAGTAAGCGCCGTTCTCCATCTTTTCTTCCTCGCTGGTGAATATTAACCGATCGTTGCGCCGTAGTTGTGGCGTTCGTGAAACCCCCCGACTTGAATCAGGCCAGGGTGAACAAGTGTCTCATTGCTCTCGTGAATCGAAAGATCGTGAAGAAGGACAACAGCACTGTGTGTACCCTTTCAAATTCAGTCGTATGTCAATGTGGTTCGTTGATCGTGACGGTACCAGGGAGCTGTTCTATACCACTGGAACGGATTGCCACAATGAAGAATATATCCATATCCCATATCTGTGCCTATATCATGCTGTATCATAGGTTTCATCCGATCTGCTCGGCGCGACACTTGAAAGTTGAAGCTGTACCAGTGACCGGGCAACGGATGGCAAGAGCGCGAATGCGATGACATGCATGAAGTCAGCAAGCTATGCTGGAATAGAGCGCCCTGGTGAGTTATCGCCGTACCGAAGTGTCTTCCCTTTGACACCCAATCCACCCCTTTGCGATGCGTACAGCGGCAAATGCGCCAAAGCTCGGGCTTAGTACAGCCGCGTGAGACCGCGTCCATCTCATGAGGTCCCGGTCCCGCTGGAGCGAGACGTTCCGTCATGGGGTTTGCCACCACAAGTCTCTACACCTTCACTTTGGCACTAGCTTCGACTGCCCTTAACACTCCAACCAGCATGCCAGTGACATTTCTGTTGGTTACATCTTCGCCTCCGATAACGCGCGTAGTCTCGTCCCCATCCGTTTTGGCACACCCGACTCTGCGTCAAAACTAACGCACAATGCTCCGGAAGCTAAAGTGCAATCTAAAATTCACCAATAGCCTTCCTTCCCCAAGGTTCTCTCCCTCCAACGTTTCCCATGGATCCGTCGCTGAAGATAACGTATCTCTGGTATCTTGGACCTTCTGGGCTTTCTATTCATCCTGATTGTTTTCCGCAATCCTGTTCGTCGAAAGGTCTGTCTCGTACCATTTCATAGATTTATCTGTTCATTGCTGAAGGGGGATCATATCGCTTGAACACTAGCCTCATATTGTGTACCTTGTGACGCAGATAGAACGCTTACTTATGTCGATACCTAACTTGCAATTACTTTGCACATAACCGCAAAGTGCCAACTCGACGAGCCAACGATGCCATCATCTGACCGAGGAGCATCTACAAGATCAAGATTCAACTTGGACAGTATGACCCGACTGTGTGGGACAACGCGGGCCCCGAAGGACGCTAGAGGCTGCTAGAGGACGCTCCCAAACTTTTCGTAAGCGACATGTTCTGTCTTGTTCTTCTCCATCTTCTTCACCGCTCACCAGGACTTGGCAGGCACTTCCATCCCGTGCCATGCAGTAGACCATGACGCACAGAACGCAGCAGATCAGACCGAGCTGCCGGAGCCGAAATTCCCGGTGGGCGGACGAACTTCCCGCCCACTTGCCACCGCCCCCAATCGCCGCGGACTCGGTTCTCTAGCCAACTCATATCAGAGCCGTGGGCCATGTGCCACAACCTTCTCAGCTTTGTATCAGCTCAGAACCCCCCACATCGGACTAGCGTAGCGCTTGGTGTTCGCAGGTGGAGCTATATAACGAATCTGTGTCTGTTCACCTGAACCGCCTTTCGCCTTGACCTCCTCTTGTCTCGACCCCTCCTTTACTGGGCGGCACGCCCTCGATTTCCTTGCCTTATCCTCCCGCTTCGACGCTGCCGCCCAGCGCGCGATAATCACCATGAGCTCAGGCGCCCTTCAAGGCGTCCTCCCGGGTCTCCTCTCTCAAGCAATCGATTGGGGAGACCGAGCTGAACCAACCCGCGCCCGAGGAGCGGCAAGACCACCTACCGACGTTCGAGCACGAGCAGCGACTCGTGCTCAAGTTCGATGTGCGCATCCTGCCCGTGCTCGCGCTCATGTACCTCGCGAACGCGCTCGACAAGGGCAACCTGGGGAACGCGAAGACGAACGGGTTGGAGAAGGACCTGCACTTCAAGGACGGGCAGTACAACACGATCCTGTCCGTGTTCTTCGTGCCCTACGTCATCTTCTCTGCGCCCGTCGCGTTCGTGGGCAAGCGCTATGGCCCGAGCCGCGTGCTGCCCGTGCTCATGTTCATCTTCGGGAGCATGACGCTCATCAGCGCGGGCGTGACGAACTTTGGGGGGATGATGGCCACCAGGTGGATCCTCGGTGAGTGCTCAGTATCCATCCAGGTGCATCGCGCATGGCGTTGTCTAAGGCTTTCCGCAGGAATGGCGGAGTCGGGATTCTTTCCTCTCGTAATCTACTACTTGACGACGTTCTACCGTCGAGGAGAGCTTGCTCGTCGACTGGCCATCTTCTATGCTGCTTCCAATATCGCGAACGCCTTTTCTGGTCTTCTCGCTTTCGGCGTCTTTCGTGAGTTGAGATGTGTGGGAGTGACTGCGTCAGCTTGACATGGATATGTAGACATCAAGGACTCAAAAATCCCGGCGTGGCGATATCTTTTTATCATCGAGGGAGGCGCTACGGTGATCTGTATGTCTCAATTTTGCTCCTTGTCTTCCCAGTAAGACTAATGAACCACGAAAGTCTCGGTGTTCGCGTTCTTCTATCTGCCCAAATCAGCCTCTGAAGCCACCTTCCTTACTGAAGAAGAGCGCAAGATTGCGTTCCAGCGTATTCAACAAGACTCCTCTTCTATCGTCAATGAGCCATTCGTCCTGAAGGACGCGCTCAGAATCTTTACCCTTCCCGCGGCGTATGCTTGGCTCGGCATCGAAATCTGCCTCGGCGTGCCCATCCAGAGCGTCGCGCTCTTCCTCCCGCAGATCATCGGCCGCCTGGGCTACAACACGATCAAGACGAACCTCTACACCGTCGCGCCCAACTGCATCGGCGCGGTCTTCCTGCTCCTGCTCGCCTTCTCCTCCGACTACGCGCGCATCCGCTTCCCCTTCATCGCCCTCGGCTTCCTGCTCACGTTCATCGGCTTCATCGTGTACGCGACGATCGACGTCGAGCGACAGCTGCACGTCGCGTACTTCGCGTGCTTCATGATGACGTGGGGCACGTCCGCCCCGAGCGTGCTCCTCTCGACGTGGTACAACAACAACATCGCGCACGAGGGCCGCCGCATCGCGCTCACGTCCCTCGGCGTGCCCCTCGCGAACCTCATGGGCCTCGTCTCGTCCAACATCTTCCGCAACCAGGACGCGCCCAAGTACATCCCCGCGCTCATCACCACCGCGGCGTTTGGCGCCGCTGGCGCGGCCATCACGCTGCTCCTGGGGGCGTACATGGTGTTCGACAACAGGCGGAGGGACGCGCGCGAGGGCGTCGTGAGGAGGGCGACGGACGTGTCGACGGAGAAGCTGCGCGAGGGGCCGCGGACGCCGGAGTTTAGGTGGTTCTTGTGAGTTGGAGCGCGGGGTACGTGGGTGCTCGCTCAAAGGTATTTATTGCAATAATCACTGGATGCTTCGCGATGTATTAATGAGTAGATCATGGATGTATTTCTATCATGTACATTGGAATAATAGGCTTTTGAATTGCTCTTGGAACGGATTTGTGATTGAGGACGATGGGACTAGTGCTGTTAAATTCGAGGAAATAGAGACACCTCAAGGATGTGTGGCCGGAAGTCTGGCGATAGCTTGCCTCGCCTTGCCTCTTGTGCGCGACAAAAACTGTTCACGCTTAAGAGCATACATCACTTCAGTGATACTTAACTTATCCCCTTTGTGCTGGAGACAAGAAATTCACCATGTGAATCCGTTGATCACGACGTGCTGTTCCAGGCTGGTCCTTGGATATTGAATCTGAACTGCTAGCACAGCTAGTACAGCGAATCGATCAGACAATTTATTCCCCCCCTTGATAGGCCCTCCTGATCGATGCCAATGTCAATCCTTGTCAGTAGTTGTCAGTCATGGGCAGGAAGACAGAGTCGAAGGGGCGCGGGAATATACTACCACATTTGGGTCAACTCGGTCGTGAGAGTCTGTGTCGGCCGAAGTTAATCTAACCGACTGGATCTCAGAGAAGGGCGCATCAGCGCCGTCCAAATGTACGCCGTCGGGAATTGCCACATATGGTAACGCTGGCGCCCGTGGTGGCTATGGACGTCATACTTGCGTCCGGTGGACAAGCACCTCAAATGATCGACTCCTGACCCCGAGCCAACACGGCGGAGGGTTATTTTAACTCTGTGCGAGCTTCAAGGGACGCATATATGCGCTCGTTATTCGATAGTCTTATTGAGGGAAGAGAACCGAAGCGGAAGCCAGTCGAGACCGGGTACTCACGGACAGGGCGCGGGCGCGTACGGTGTTCCTGTGGAAGAAAAGCTTCCCAGGGTAAACAGCATACAACCGACCCGGACGTCATGAGGTGCTGGGCCTGCGTCCGTCTCCATCCTGCCACTCAGCACTCTCACTGCGGGCCCACTCCTCTGGGGACGTGGCGATTGGAAAGCAAGCTCACCGAGGCGCGGAAAGGCAAGGGAGCTACGGACATTGCTCCGTATCGATCTCCGAGACCCAGTCTGCGCACGGCCAGGGAGGGCTCGGTGGCGTGCGCGTCGGGCCTTCCGCGTAGACTCTTCGCGTCTTCCCGGGACGAGCTTCTGGGGGACTCTCACGACGTCGTGCGCTGCGCTCATGGAAGCGGGAGGTGGTATGGAGGGATGCCGTCGGCGGAAGGCGAGGAGGTAAGTATTGGAGATGGACCGGGGCGCGGGGTTGCAGGCGGTTACATGATGCCAGGCAGGGATCACATATGCACCGGCCGTCGACGTCGCCATCCCCTCTTGCGTGCGCCTCGCGTGGCCTGGGTTGATGCCGCCGCCTGCATTAGCCCTTGTGTGGGACGGTTGCGCTGGGAGAGAGGAGGAGGATGGGCTGGGCTGGGCCGGGGACTGGGAGGGAGGGGCGTAGAAATCGGGGAGGAGGAAGGGGAGGAGAGGAGAGAGTCGACTCGGAAGATCTACGATCTAGATCTGGGCGAGCGGGGGGGATGAGACGAGACAAGCGGCGTGGTATCCTCTTCCAACGCCTCCGTATAAATACGGCCTCGTCCCGGGGCCTGTCCCCCACCCCCGCCCTCCGTCCGCCCGTCCGCCCGCGCGAGCATCGAGAACGACGAGGCAAACGATGACCACCCCAAAGAGGCAGCCCGGGCGCTGCCGCACTGGGGGCGTGACTGTGTGACTTTTGTGCGTGTTGACCCTTGACCCTGGTCACCGCCCCGCTGCCAGTGCCCGTTCTCGAGCCTCGAGCCGTGTCGCATTCGCAACCCACCGCGATAAGTCGGAGAGCTCAGCGCGGCCTCGGACGCACTTGCAACGCCTGTATTTCCGTCCATCCTCCACGATCTGATCCTCCCTCCCTGCGCACCCCGTGGCTCCCGCTTTTCTTCTCTTTTCCCTTGGCCTTGTTCGCAGCCCGACGTCGATTTCACCGTCCGAGCCATCCCGCCTCCCGTCCCATCCCTCCATCCTCCTCTCCTCCGGCCCCGCCCTCCCTCTTCCCGCCCCGTGAGCCCCCTTCCGTCCCCCAACACGTGCCTCTCCTTCTCCCCTCATCCGTCCTCTGCTGACATGCCACTTCCCTCAGGCGCCCCTTCTCTCGTTTGTTTCCACTCAACGATACCTCTAAATAACGTGACCTCCCCAGACGTGAGTCCCGTCCCCTTCCCCACCCCTCCCTGCTCGCCATCCCGCCCCACGTCGGTGGTGCTCCCATGAGGCCGCGTCGTTGTGGCCTAGCGCTCGTGCACTCTGGGCCTACCCCGAACGACGCGTGTCGTGCCTGCTTGAATCGCGTCCTAACAGTCTTGTTGTAGTCTCAGACGAGTCGGCTCCCCGCAGGATTTCGGCAGCGGGGATTATTGGTAGAGGCTATCAAGCACGCTTTCGGTGAGTACGCCCGTCCTAGGCTCCCAATGACCGGCATACGTGGTACCCGTTGGACGAAGAGGCGCGTTCCAAACGCCGTCCCATCCCTCCTCCCCGTCTCTGCCCGTCCCCTATGACCGGCAAACCATGGTTTTGGGCAGCAAGAGAGACTAGTGTCCGCGCTGTGGGCGCACTCGCGCAGGGCGCCGCGCGCGGTGGCATCCGTCTCCATCCGCGACCTTTCCCGCGTTCATGACCGCGTATCCCTCCGTCTACGTTCTACTTTTCGCTAACTTCTATGCTACAGACACTATACGGACTGTATATCTATAATCCTACTTTCCCGCGCTTACGCGCGGAAGGACGCTCACGACGATGAACACCTCGCCCCAGGCGGACCTCTCCCAAGGCATCAACCCCGCCTTCCTCTCCGGTGGAGGCGGCGGCTTCCCTGGCGGCGCGAATAGCCAGGCCGGCGGCCTCACGCCTCAACAGCTACAACAAATGCAGGCCATGCGCGCTATGGGCGGCGGCCAAGGCGGGATGAACCCCTCCATGTTCCAGGGGGGCGGGGGCGGAGGAATGAATCCCGCGGCGCTCATGAATGGCATGGGTGGTGGCGGAGGCATGGGCGGAGGTGGTGGTGGTATGGGGATGAACGGCCGAATGGCGCAGTACCAGCAGATGCAGGCCCAGGCTCAAGCCCAGCGGATGAACATGGGAGGCGGTGGTGGTGGCGGAATGGGCATGAACATGGGTATGGGGATGGGCATGAACCCAGCTCAGCTTCAACAGCAGATGAACATGATGGGAGGAGGTGGCGGAATGAACGGGATGAACGGTATGGGCGGGATCAATCCCGCCGCACTCGGTGGAGGGATGGGTGGCGGAGGGATGAACATGATGGGCGGAATGGGGAACATGGGTGGCATGGGCGGTAACATGGGCGGTATGGGGAACATGGGCATGGGCAATATGAGTGGTGGAATGGGGATGGGCGGGATGAACATGGGTATGGGCATGGGTGCGTTGTCTCGTTTCTAATCTTCGTTGCTGACTACCGACTTCTATCTCTATGTCGCCTTTACGCAGGTGGTAGCTCGATGACGTCCCCCACAAGTGGCTCCTCGCAGCTCCCGAACGTCTCCGGTCACGGCATGTCCCAGCAATCCCCGTCGACGCCCAATTCGAACCCGCCCTCAGGTCAAGGCGGGCTTCCACCAGGCTTCGGGAACCTAACTCCCTCCCAGATACAGCAGCTCCAGCAAGCGAACCCACAGATGAAGGCGATCCAGATGCAGCGCATGATGCAGGCGCAGATGTCTGGAGGCGGAGGAGGGATGCAGGGAATGGGCATGCAAGGAATGCAGGGCATGGGTGGCGGCGGCGGCGGCATGCAGGGTATGCCAGGAATGGGCGGGATGACTCCCGCCCATCTGCAACAGATGCAGATGCTACAACACCAACAGCAGCAACAGCAAGCGGGCCATGGCCAGATGGCCCGCCCGTCATCATCTGCCGCATATCCCCACCAGCGTATGTCGCAAGGCCAGCTACAGCAACCGGCGACTCCTCAGCCTGGCCAACAGGGGCCAGGACAGGGACAGCAGCCTCACGCGCCCCAGCCACAAATGGGCGCCATGGGCCCGCCTTCTTCCATACCACCGCGCCCTCCGACCGCGGCTTCGCAACATGGCCACGGGATGCACCACCCTCATGGATTCCCACATGGGGGTCCTTTCCCTAGCCCAAGTCCGCGCCCCGGCACCGCTGCTGGTTCACGACCAGGCACCGCACAAGGTCAAGGTCAGCCGCAAAGTCAAGGCTCGCAGCAAGACGGTCCCGCCGCGCCGATGCCCGTTCCACACGGTAGCATGCCCACGTCCATCTCGGGGGGCATGCCCCAGCGTCCAGGGACGAGCCATTCGATGGGTGCCCCCGACAGCGTGCAGCACAAGGTCCCAAGTCGGCCTCCGACCGCGACCGGTCACGCGCCCCCACAAACACCTCGCCAGCAACCCCAGCAACTCGCGCAACAGCAACAACAGGGCCAGGCGAAGACCTCCCCGACACAGCAAGGATACCCTCCTATCGCGCCCGCACCTCTTCCTGCTGGCGCCCAGATGCCCGGGTCGCCGCACATCGGCGTGAAGCGCAAAGCCTCTGTAACTCCCGCCCCCGCGCCGTCAACGCCTGGCCCCGGACCGGGCACCCCGACGCCGCAGATCGCGCGCTCGCAGAGTCAGGGCGCGAGCGCGACGGGCATCGCTGGCATGGGCATCACAGGGAACGTCGGGCCCGCGCCTGGGGTCGCACAACAGGCGCAGCAGCACCCGAATATGGCGAGCCAGAGCTCGCTGATGGGCGGCGCTGGAGGCGGAATGATGCCTCCACCTGTCCTTCCTCGCGGAGCCGTCAATCAAGGCCAAGGTCCTGATGCCGGCGGAGTCAACCTCGGGATGAACCTCGGGATGGGCCCGCGCCAGGGCGGCGCGCTGAACGTCAACACTAACCTCATGGCCAGTATGGGCATGGGCATGGACGGGGCGCAGTCTGCGGTCCCACAAACCCCGCGACAGGCTTCGCTGCCGCCGCCGTCGGCATCGCCTTTCCAGCAGGCAGGCTCGCTAAGCGTCCCCATCCCGGGCATGATTGGTGGAGCGCCGCCCAAACCCATCGTCAAGCCTGGAACGTCTCCCGCTCCATCTGCGCAGCCGCAAGCTCAAACGCCAGCCGTGAAGCAGGAGCCCGCCCCGGCCGTGGTGACAGTCACGCAGACGAAGATTGTGCCGAAACTCCCGCAACTCCCGCCCACGGTGCAGCTCGACGAGAAGGTGACGCGCATCACCGTCGTGCCGCTCGCGGACTCCGACAAGCCTATTCCCCCGCTGCGCGCGGACGAGATCGCGGGAGTACAGGCATGGCAGAAAGCGGACAAGGAGTACGAGGTGCGTCATGCGAAGATGCGCGAGCGGATGACGGCGGAGATGAAGCGCACTGTGAGCACGCCACGGGCGTGGTGGGAGAAGGACTTCGCGCTTGCGGACGGGGCGGCTGAAGAGGCGGCGAAGCGCCGAGCGAGGGGGGAGAAGTGGCAGCTGACGGGGCTGAAAAGCCAGAAGGAGAGGGAGATGAAGGACAAGAAGAGGGTCGGGAAGAGGGAGGGGATCAGACTGTATGTGTCCGTTCCGTTTTCTCAGGGTTCGCGCTGATGTGTGTTTGTTCGCAGCCCGAGAAGGGTATCGGACGAGGATGCCTCTCGGCCGGAGCAGCTTGTGCCGATCCGGTTAGAGTTCGACGTTGAGCACCACAAGATGCGGGATACCTTTGTATGGAACTTGAATGGTGAGTGCCTCGGGGCGAATGTATGCGCACTATATGCTGACATCCTCTAGACCCCATTATCACCCCCGAGATATTCGCGCAGTCCGTGGTCGACGACTACTCGCTCGCCCCCAGTTACCACGCAATCATCACCAAGGCCATCCAGGAGCAGCTCAGCGACTACAAGGCGCACTCGGCGACTTTCGGCGAAGACGGTGTCATGATTGACGGCTCAGAGGATATTACAAATGGCAAAATCCCCGACGAGGACTTGGCGTGGTGGGAAGCTTGGAGGAAACGGGTGCGCTCCGAGGCACTGTATAAGCTCCCCAACCCACCCGATCCCCGGACTCGCAAGCGGAGGAAGGTCGTCAAGGACGAGGCTGCCGAGCAACCGAATGGCGCCACTGGAGACGTGCCAATGACAGTCGACGACTTCGAGGAGGATGAGAGCTTGATGCACGAGGAGATGCGGATCTTGGTCAAGGTACGTTGTGGGTTTGTCTTGCGAGTGGAACAGTCCGCTGATCAGCGTCTCTTTGGACCTGTACTCACATCCCACACAGCTGGACATCATCGTCGGCTCGTACAAGCTTGAAGATCAGTTTGAATGGGATCTCGAGAACATAGATCCGACCCCAGAACAATTCGCTGAGATCTACTGTACCGATCTTGGACTTGGCGGCGAGTTCAGGTAAGCGACCTGCTCCCTCCCCCCCTCGCGATGTCAATCACCGAACGCTAAAATCCCCCTGTGAAGGACGTCAATCGCGCACTCTATTCGTGAGCAGGTCCAGATCTATCAGAAATCGCTCTTCCTCGTGGGCCACCCCTCCGACGGTTCCGCGGTGCAGGACGATGATCTGCGCATGTCGCTTCTGCCGTCGCTCACGTCGGGTGCGCGCTCCATGGAGCAAGTTAGCGCGTTCACGCCACAGCTCAACTACCTGAGCGAGAGCGAGCTGGAGAAGAACGAGAAGGACCGGGAGAAGGAGCTCGCGCGTCGTAAGAGGAAAACAACTCGCGGACGCCGTGGCGTCGCGCTCCCAGATCGCGAGCCTCCCAAGACTTATCGCACCCCAGCTATCGGCTTCCCCGAGATTTCCCCCGCAGCCCTTGCCCTCGCTGCCGCCGCCGCCGCTCCCACATCTCGTCGTGCTGCCGCCGCCGCGGCCTCGCTCACGATCGCGAATATGGTTGCGTCGGAGAACAGAGACGATCGGGATCCAACCCGTCTTATCCTGCCTCAGACACCCATTGCGCCTGTTGTGCCAACCCCCGCTCCCGCTCCTGCTCCTTCGAAAGAGAAGAAGGCGAAGGGTCTCTTCAAGCCTCCATCGTATCCGTCCTCTGTGCTGCGCCCACGTGCGAACGTCAAGGCGCCGACGCCCTCAACTGCCGCGGACGTTTCCAACCTGCCGCCACCACTCGAAAACGACCTCCCTGCCCCGAGCAGTAGTGGCATCGACAGGCAAGGGTCGAAGGTTGTACTTACTGCCAAGCGTGTCAAGGAGCTCGAGCGCGAAGCGAAGGAGAAGGAGTATGCCGATGGGCAGCACGCGAACATGATTGACGGCGTATGGCACTGCTCGAATTGTGGGTGCCCCGAGAGCATCGCTGTCGGGCGTCGCAAAGGTCCATTGGGTGACAAGTCACAGTGTGGTACTTGTGGTGAGTGCCTGCGTTCCTGTAACGCTCTGTTGCGATGCTGAAGCCGTATGTGTAGGCAAGTACTGGCACAGGCATCGTCGGCCAAGACCTGTCACTTACAACTCCAGCTTGGAGTACCACCTGGGCCTCATGCGGGCCGAGGAGCAACAGAAGTCTGCTGCCAAGCGGAAACGTCCCCAGTCAACCGTCGTCGAGGAAGTCAAGCCTCAGATTGCTGATGACGAGGATATGGGAACCCCTGCTCCAAGGTCGAAGTCAAAGGCTGTCAAGGAGATGTCGGCTGTTCCCGACGGTGGGCCATCTGAGGCGCCGGATAGAGCTATATCCCCGGTCTCGACAGCGTCTAGTGGGTCAGAGCCTCCCCTTGCTCATCGTGTCAAGATGAATGGGACGCATTCAAAGTCGGCCCCTCCGGTGCCTCCAGAACCTGAGGTCAAGGTCGAATCAGCGAGTGCGTCACGCGTCGTATCACCCCCAGAAGCATCTCCTCCCCGTCCGGTGCCCTCTGCGCCTCCTGCGCAAAACCCACCGGTAGGTGTGGGTACTCTGCTCGCCTGTACCTCGAGTGTTAACACCTCTCTCCTGTAGCTCGCGACCCCCCAATGGCTGACGGACTCTATGACGGCGATGCAGGCCAAGTACCCTGACGATAACTTTGAGGCGGTCATCCGCAAGAACGCGACCAGTGGGGTCTACGAGTTCCGCATCAAGTGCGCCGACTGCCCCGGGAAGGTGCGTGCTCCATGTCCGGCGCTCGCGTTGACGTTCAACTGGCTCATGGCTTGCGGCCATAGCATTATACGCCTGGTCCGGGAGAGACCTTGACGAACTTCGAGGTCCATCTAAAAAATCGCCAACACCGCTCCAAGGTCAATGCGCGGCTGCATCCCCCGACGGAGGCGTCGTAGAGTGTTGTCGTTTTCCTTTTGAATGTTATATTGTCAATGCTATCCGGATCATGTTGTGCTTGTGATTAGCTATTTTTTCCTGCGTCCTATCCTGTTTGTATTGTATCATCCGTGTCCTCTAGGACGCACCAATGCTATATCGGACTTGCGTCTCTCATGCGAACCCCATTGTGAACACGGAACCTACGTTGTTACGTTCTGCACCGATCATGTGAACGAGAGCTGATCCTGGTTCTTTTCTCAGGCTGGTTGAGACCTTGGTCCTTAGATACAGTATCCTGATTCTCCTCGATAGGACGCATTCACATTCCGTGCTGGACCGGATGATTTTCATAAGTTTTACACCGCTTGTCTCTTCACTTGATGGTCGATCGTCTGGCAGACTCTTGCGAACACGGACTTCGACAGCCATTATAAAATCGTTCAGTTAACCCATCGAAGATGAGTGTCCGGATCCGTCTGGACTGAAAGCGCCAGTCTTCCTCAGTACTACTAACTGCAATTCTCGTGTCCTTTTTCTGTCCGCAAATTCAATCGTGTTGTATCAAGCCCAAGCCGGGGACGGAACCCATGAACTCTAAGTGTAGGGGTTTCCTCTCCCTCGTACTCCCGAATCCTACACATCCACTCTCACGGCTACGTGATAAACAACAAAAGGTTTACACTACTACACTCTGTACAGCCCGTCCAGCCGCAGCGGGAAGACGGAGATAAACCGCGTGTTTCGCTATGTATATCCCAGTCACTCTTCCTCAGCAGCACCTGTGGCCGTGGGCGAATCCAAGGCGTCCGCGTTGTCGTCCTCGAGGACGGCGATGGGCGTGTCGACCACAGCAGCACCAGGGGTGGCCTCGCTCTCGCTCTTCTGCTTCTTCTTAGCGGCCGCATCGCGGGCAGCGGAGGTGATGTCTTCCCCGAAGATCCGCAGGCTCAGTGCGCTATTGTGGGAGGCACCCGAGATGAAAAACGAGAAAGAAACCGAGATGAGCTCTGGACCGCAGTCGCACGGAGTATGGGAAAGGAAGTGGGAAGAGGTCGATGGATGCCGGCAGGAGCGAGGGGGGTGCGTGCAGGTGCAGGCAGGACGTACCTTTTCGCCCGCTTGTCGAGCATGAGCGTGACGGACACGTTCGACTTCCAGATGGGCAAGACAAGCTCATGAGCGAGCCTTCCGTGCCAAATCCGAGCCCGCACGGGGCACGAGCGTGCACAGGGTGAATGGGTGAGCCTGGGTTCAGGGAATAGGGCAGGATCCGGCTACTTACGTAGCGTCGCCCAGCTGGCCGGGCTGGAAGCGGACGACGTAGCTGCCGTTGGCTAGACCGTGCTCTGTATTAGTGACGCTGGATCGGAGGGAAGACGAGTACCAGATAGCCTATAGGGACGGGGAATGCAGAGGGGGGAAGGGGAACAGGGTAGAGGAGGCGCGCGCGCACCTTTTGCTTCTATCATCGATCGGAAGGGCTCTGCGAAGCCAGATGTGAGCGGGTAGTAGGCCTCCATGAGTATCCGGAGCGCTGCGAAGTCCGCGTGGGCTACCGCGCGGGGCCCTACGAACGGGAGAACGACGGGCAGACCCTCCGCGAGGACGCGGAAGTGCGAGTCGACGCCGTCGCGCTTCGCCTCGGATCCCTCCTGCTTGCCGAAGACCTTGGTACCGCAGGTCATTAGTCGGATGCGCGCAAAGTCGTTGTGTTGCACGACGCTCTTCACGATATCGTTCACCATATACAGCGAGCGCACGGTGTCCCCCACCGGGTTGCGCACAAGCATGTTCCCGCCCGGAAAGTTCGCGCTCAAGTCGAAGTTCTCGCTAGATAAGCGGAGAGCATGATAAATAGCAGCATGGATGGTATAGAAAATGGACATACACGCATGCTGTGACTATAGGGTCGTCCGGTTCGATGAAGGTGTACGGATTCTCCTTGAAGTGCGCACTAGCGCCCTCCGCTGTCTTGCCTTTCTTGAAGCGTATTTTGGGTTCAACGCGCGGCGCCGTGTTCGTCGAGGCGGGCTGGTCGACTTCCATCGAAGCTTCCTCCGGCTCTTCAGGGAGCTCCTCGTCAGCATCGTCCGGCTGTTCTCCCTCCGGCTCCTTGTCGTCCTCTCGCGTGTCAAGCTTCGGCTTCTTGATGTCGGCCCTGTCTAGCCCTTCAGCCGCATCTGCTGTACGCTTAGTGGACGCTGCGGGTGGCCTCACGGGCTGCTTCTTCTGCAGAATCGCAACGAAGAATCCGCCCGTGTCCTGCAGGTGAGGGTAGATACGAAGACTGAAAATCTCTAGTCAGTCTAGACCGACCTAGGCAAACTGGGAGGGCAGAGGAGAAGACATACCACCGAGTGAGCCCCATGCTCTCGACCTCCTCGAGGGGAAGGCGGCCAATGCGACTCCAACATCTTGCTGCCTGCACGTTCCGACTCATCTAAGGATTGTACATACTCTTCGTACGTCGCAAACTCGGTGTTGATCTCCCTGGTCACCGTCGGCCTCCAGGCAGTCAGGCCCGGACGGTAAATCAGGCCGGGGAGGTGGTTGGACATGTCCACCAACTCGAACCCTACACGCCCCGGCGTGCCGAGCCGCGGTTAGCCCTATGCGCTTCTGTGAGGTAATGCCTGACTGCAGCGCACGGACCTGGGATGGACTTGAGCGCGGCAGCGACCACAGCCTCGTTCTCGACCGGGTTGATCGAGCATGTCGAGTAGACAATGCGACCGCCCTTCTTGAGCATGCGCATCGCCCGCTGGAGGATCCGAGCTGCAAGCTAAGCGACCCCGCACATCAGTGCCCCATATCCATAATGCAACCCCCATCCTCCCGAAGGGCCGACATCAACATCGAGCATCACGGGAAGCAGCGTGGCCAACGCCTGCCGCGACGGATTGCGGATTACGGGACGGAGTGTACGCGCGTACCTGTGCAGCCCATTGCCGTCCATGGGCGACCAGTGCTTCCAGATGCCGGGGTTCTTGCGCAGCGTCCCGTCGCCGCTGCAGGGCACGTCGCACAGGATGCGGTCGAAGAGGAGCTGGTACTGCTTCTTGGCCGCGACGCGCGCCTTGGTGCCCGCCGCGAACGACGTCTGCCCCGAGGGTATCTTGATCGCGGGGAAGATCGACGCGTCGAGGTTCGTGACCATCAGCGCGGGAGACGGCAGACGCGCCGCCTGGTGGATGAGCAGGTGCGTACGCTTGTAGTCCGAGTCGTTCGCGATGAGCAGCCCGGACGGGAGCGAGGAGGCCGTGAGCGTGTCGTGCGCGTGTAGCGCCTCGAGCAGCTGGGCTGTCTGAGGAGAGGGGGTCAGGGTCTGCTGGGTATATGCGGTAGTGGGGGATGTACCTTTGATCCAGGAGCGGCGCACATGTCCATGACCTGAACAAAAGGTGAGTAAAGTCCTTTTCATAGTGCGATGCGATGTCTGCATAAATGAGTTGCATCCAAAGATACGTCTGGAGTATATGCGACACGAGACGAGGTCCCTGTATGTAGTGGCCGATCTCACGCTGATAGTTCAGCATGTTCAACGTTTCCTTACAACCTCATCACGTTTGATGGAGTAATCCTTGGAGGCAGTCTATGGGGATAACACTGCCGGCGTGTCCTCTACCAGCGTCCGTAATGAGACTGCAAACTTACTCGGTGATGGGGCTCTACCTCAAGGAAGAGTGGCGGTAGCATGCTCACTGCTTCCTGCCGTGAAATGTTTCCCTGTACAGGAGTATCCGTGAGTGAACGTGGCTCGCCATATCCTAGGGAAAATCAGGACTTACAACTTCCGTCTCAAAGACTAAAAAGGAATGGAATTTCTTCATTTCTGGAGATTTTCTGAGGACCTTCTTAGCGACATTGAACTGCCACGCCATTCCATCGGGATACCTGCATCGATATGAAATCTCAGCGACAAGAGCGATGACGACGCGTGCCGTTAATGTGGACAAACCATGGTATCTGCTGCGGTGGCGACACCGCCTCTCCTTCAAAAACGACACCGGCCAAGTGAGGGACATGGACGTCTTTGATAATGTCGTTCAAAAGCCGTGCCGCTCTATGAAGAAAGCAATCTGAGCACGAGGTGATTATGGAGGATCAGGGCCACTTGCTGGCGACTTCCGGCTACGCGGAAAGTGGTCGGCAACGGATCTCGCATGGCCTCGAGGAATTGTTCCCATTCTTGTTCTGGGAGTATATTTTGTGCCTTGTAGTATTTTTCGAGCCGGTCGTTGTGCATGTGTTCGCGCTCGATGACGTCTGTACGGGCCCATGCGGGATCATCGCGACCACCGTTGCCCTTGCCCTTTGCGCCCCTTCCCTTCTGTAATTCGGTTAGCATTCCTTGTGATTCTCTTCTGTATTTTACGGACCTTTCTAGCCATGATCCGCTGGTTGCCGCAAACTTGGCGGTGGAGTGGATGTCTACCCAGGGTCCGCCCCAGTCTCAATCATGTACTGACGGGCGTTTAATAATATATGAGATAAATTTGTTCATCTTATCAGATAACACCCGAGTATTCCGGGCCACAAGCAGCGGCTCCTGGCGGTTGTCCCATCTCCAACTCTCCCTCTTACCCTCAGTCCGTGTGCTCGCCGTCCGGAAATCGATCAAGCCTCATTTTACATCGTACTCTGGAAGTGCAATACCGTTGAAGGCGATATTCAGCCAATAAAAGATGCCTCGTGGCGAAGGCGACCATCTCATTACCACGTTTTACGAGGACGGCCTCCGCCTCGCGCATCTGCGACAGCGCGAGTCTCCCCGCCATTCTCAGGTTTAGGGCAATGCTATCGGACACCTGCGGATAGTGCGTATGCTGCGCTGCTACACGTTCTGGATATGATGGATATCTTTCCTAGCCTCGTACCAGCTACACGACCATGACACCCGGCCGCGCGAAACCCTCTGGTGGCCTGCCCTTCGCCATGCTCCTTGCCGCGCTGTAATCTGGTATCCCTTTGTAGAGGAGATGTTCCTTTACGTCTCCGTCTCCGCCTCCGAGCCACACGTCAGCCGTGGACGACTTCTCCGAGTTCTACACTGCGCTCGATCCAGCGGAGGTCCTTCCAAACCCTTGTAGCCAGCATCCAGACTCCGCCTATCGGTCTATTGCTCTTTCGGTCCAAATGACGATCTTTCTTACAAGAGCCGTCTCTCCAATCGTGATCCCTCGCTCTCTGTATACCAGTGGCGCTATGTCGTCAGCCGTGCCTGTCTCTTTCCCTCTGCTGTGCCCGACGGTTAATTCAACCATTTTTCTGGTCATCGTGGATCACTAGTTTCCGCTTTGCTGGGCATGGTAGCCTCATATCCGTTACTCTTCATCGCATCCTGTGATCCTCATGCTGAGATTCTCATCGCATAATGGCAGGTCCACGAGCCCAACCGGCGTCCTCAGGAAGTGCCCCGTGCAGGGAAACTCCGTGCCGTACACACTCCCACCAGCATGAAGCGATCGCGATTAGTGCCATCTCCCATACATCCGCAGCGCCGCCACTATGGGGCCTCGAGTGCTGTGATAGTGTTTGTTCGTGCTCCTAGTAACACGGCCGACACGCGTAGGGCACGATGCTGGCCTTCCTTTCTTCCCGAAGCGCGCGACCCCTCCCCGGAACTGCCGTATTTCTCCTCCGTCTCCATCTCCTCCTCTCCTCTTCCATATAAACGCCTCGTCCAATTTTCCAATGCTCCCCACTTTTCCATCTCTCTCAGCCTCATTTTTACAATACTTGCACTTTTCTACTTGACGACCCCCGCACGACATTCCCATGGCCTACCCACACCCCCAATCCCCCGCAGCCACCATCTCCTCTCTCTCTCATGACGACCGACGGACCATCTACGATTACGTTCCATCGGACTGCAAGGTGATTGCCGCCGCGCCCGCTCGCATCTACCACTCCTCTTTTGGCGCTGCTGCCGACGACTGGGCCTCGACCGGTCTTCGAGGCATGCTCGTCTTCGGCCGCAATCGCATAAACGTGTACCCCGACCGTCCCCTGGGGGTCGGCGACGGCACAAGCTTCGAACAAAACTACTGGTTCCGCCTCATCGACCTCGACACCGGGAAGGGCATAGTCTGGTTCCACCCCATCCCGCACGAGCTCGACTACCACGCCGACAAGCCTTTCTTCCATACCTTCTCCGGCGCGGTGCGTCTTCTCTCGCCCCGGATGGCTGTGATACGCGCATTCTCATACTAACGGATCCCTCCAGTCGCGGATGTTCGGCTTCCGCTTCGACGAAGACCACGACGCCGACAAGTTCCGCAAGCGCGTCTCGTCCCGCGTCCAGATCTCCGGTGCGCCCTCGTCCCATGTATGTATGCGTCCTTCACCACCTGACCCTGCTCCTCCTCCCCATTCCAATCTGCGTATCGTATACAGCGCCCCGTGCTGCCAAGCCCCAACCCCAGCCTTACCGAGCGCCGGCCCCGCCGCCGCCAGTCCCAATCCCAGTCCCCGGCGCGGTCGCCTATCCGCCGGCTCCTCACGGCGGTTCTCCGCCCCCCGCGTACTCCCTCCCTGTCCCGGTCGCCGAGCCGCTCCAGTCGGCGGGCGGGCGGAAGCCCGGCGCCGTCCCCCTCAGCGCAGGCATGATCGGGGCGCCGAGCCCTGGCTCGTTCGTGCACGTCGCGCACGTCGGGCTGGACGCGCAGGGCCGCGTCGAGAGCAGCCCCGGGATGGACCCCGGCTGGACGATGCTGCTCGAGGAGCTGCAGGGCTTCGGGGTGACGGAGAAGATGGCCGCGAAGGACTTTAACTTCGTCGAGGGCTTCCTCGCGGGCGCGAAGGCAAGCCTCGTCCAGGAGCTGAACAAGACCACTGCCGCACCTGGCGTGCGACGTGCGCCCCCAGGTATGTTTTATTGTGTTTTCCTACCGGAGGTGGAGTGCTGGAGAGGCTGATGCATGGCTATAGAGGGCCCGCAGAGGACGCGCTCGACGCGCAGGAAGAACGTGCCGGCCTACTTCTGACCATCTATTCGCACCGCGACACCATTATCATGGACAACGACCCGGAATCGGACTCGGTTTACTCTACTATTATTATTCCCCTCTCGCCTCGGTTTTCGCTCGCCATGCTTATGCCCGTCTCCGCACTCCGTTCGGACACGCGCTATGTATCGCTCTCCTCTTTTGCGCTCCGTTTTCCTGGGCTCTATGCAGGCCACGCATTGTATCGTATCGCATCTCTCCTCTCACGGACATCCGCAAAGCCGGCTGTACTTACGTTACGCATCCAGCCTCCACTTTTCCATTCTGCACCGTACCTGTACCCGCATGCACTCATGCTCGTTGCTTTATTGCTTTCGCATCCGCCACCGCACCTCGCTACTCACACACGCACATCATGTACTCTACGCATGGATCGATATCAATACATTCGCATAACACGCACTCGCGCCCATGCGCTCGCCCCCTGGCCCTCAATGCTCTTGGCCAATATAGTCGCGCTAAGAATACTCCTACATGTTGCGGTACGCTGCGTGGCTTCTCCCCGCATCCACGGCGCCGGCTCAAGCTCGCAGCTTCTGACCGGACCCTAAACTCTCTTTCGAGTCCGGCAGCTTCCCAGGCCATAATGGATCCTGCTCTCCATGAGCCCGCCATCGGATCACACAGTCTTTCACGGTCGGAGTTGGAGCCAAACCACTTGAGTTAGTGCCCTCGATCTCGCGTGCCGGCCACCGTATGTTTGCGTATCCGTATCCGTTAGTACTCCAGGTGCCAGAATAACATACTGCGCGGAGGCGCGAGCTCTCCAGGCACGCCTCAACCGCCTGCGAACACCTGCTGGTGGTCGGCGTGGCGCTCGAATCGCAATTCGTGGCAGAGTTCAGTCGCTGCAGCTAGTACTGCCGGTCAAATAGAATAGAACACAGGTACCGGTCGGATCCAAGTTCCACAGTGCTGCTGAGGGTCTGACTTGCACGGCGGCGAATCCTTCTGATAACAAAACAACCATAGACGTACTGCGGGCCCAGCGATATGCAAGGAATTCAGACCCTATACGGCCCTGTCTTCCTCTTCTACGCAAGGTCCGTACGGACCACAGGAGGTTCTTACGTAGACGGTGAGCGAGCTTTGTCAAAGCATGGTACCATCGCCGGGCATCGTACAACGCATGTACATTCCATCTTCAAGCTAGATGACTAGAAAAGTCTAGAATTATCCGCAGTGTAATGTACCATCTATGACGGCCGCGAGAGTCTGTCTGAAAGCAGTGCCTATCGCCCGAGAGAAATAAACGACCAACTCCACACGTCGCGCCAGTAATCCAAGCTTCCGAGTCCGCAGTGTCTAAATGTCTGTGTCGATATCGATGCTTCGCCTTCCACATCCATGACGATCGTCCTAATGCCGCCTCCCACTACCTTCTTCAGCCCATGCCCCACGCTAGAAGCGACTCAGATCACGGCCAAAGATCCAGTTGAGGAACCTGTGACGAGCCACATAAGTGAGCACTACGCCCTGCGCACCACCGCCTGTCGAACCACCACGCGAATGCGATGCCCGCGGTGGCGTCGGAGGCAGAGGCTATCCATCCAGCTATCCAACAACCAGCACCCTGCACGCCGCGCCCCCTCGTATCCAAAGTGACTGACCCTCGGAGCAGACCACCACGAGATGGTGACCCCATTCTCGTCGATGGGCGCGATCCACAAGCAGCGGGTGGCACGGCACCAGATGCAGGACAGCGATCCTCGTAGACTCCAGCAAACACAAACACAAACACAGCACACTCACCAATACGCAGGGACGAGGATCTTGTTCCGTATGCTGAGGGTCTTGGTGAAGTACGCCGAGCGCCAGAGCAGCCACGCGATGCGCCCCGCCTCCTTGTGCTTGGGCCCCACCGCGGCCTGCGTGCGGTCGAAGACCGCCTCCCAGTCGCCGACGTACGCGAGGCTCCCCGCGTTCTGGAACTTGAACTCCTTCTCCTTGGACATGTCCGCGTCGCGGATGAGCCGGTTCAGCTTCCGCGTGAGGTACTTGGCCTGCTGGTTCGCGACCTGCGCCGTCGCGGGCAGCGGGTCGTGCCCGTTGTCGACCGTCGCCGCGTCCCCGATCACGAACACGTCCGGGTCGGGCCGCGACGTGTCGCGCATGATGACGTTCAGGTGGCCGTTCGTGACCACGCTCCTGCGCGACGTGGAGAGGGTCAGCACCGCCATCGCAGCTCGAGAGTTCGAGGGGCAGTCCGGATATGGCACGGAAACGGAAAATGGCTGCGGCGTTTAGTATACCGGTCCGAATCCGAAGGGAGACGTGATGCATTCGCGGGAGAGGTGAATGGGCGTGCGGCGAGGCGAGCGTAAGGCACGTAGCCAGGCAACGTACGTCATCGGGCGTGCGGGGGTGTGGGGGAGGCGACGCGTATCGGCGTGGCAGGTGGAGCTAATGCGGGGTGCGGGGAAAGACTTGGGGAAGGAAACGACCGGAGCCGCAGGAGCAGCGAAGGGAAGTAGTAGAGGGACTCACCGCTTCGTCCGCTCGTCTTTCTTTGCTTCCGAGATCGACTCGATCAATGGGTTAGGCGCAAGGCCCGTGCTCCACACCAGCAGCCCAAAGTTCACTAAACAAACGCAAAAGACACGTTCCGAGCAAGGTCAGCTGGGGGCGCTATGATGAAAGACGTCAGAGGTGCCTACCTTCTCCTTCCTCCGTCACGAACATCCGGCCCTGGAAATAAAGTGGGATGCGAGATGAGCCACATGATCTCCCTCATAGCGTTTAGACACGTATGAAACTCGTATGAAGCCCCTTCGCGTCTCTTGCGTTGGGTATAGTATCTCCGTCTGCATCTGCATTTCACGGGTACCGTGACGATATACCCGAGCACTACAGATGGAGACACCTTGAGCCGATGTGAACCCCCCTGCCAAGGTGCGGGAGAGCTCGAGATAGAGCCCCGTGAGCGGCCCCGAGGATGACGGACAAGCCACAACAGACCCAAGATAAATGAAAAACAAACGCGTACCTCTTCCACGCGCTCAACGTGATGCTGGGTCAGGAGCCTGATTCCTTCTCGATTGAATTTCTTCGTGGCAAACCTGTCCCATCCGTCAATATCAGCACTCAGGCCTTTTCCGATTCAAGGGGGGACGCGGAGCGCTCACTCTTGTAGGCCCGCGTCAAAGCCGCCCAGGATGTTCGGCGCGACGTCGTACAGGGTGATTCGGGCCATGCGCGCAAGCTGAGGGTAGTGGCGAGCTATGTCTGTGTGCAGGAGGTCGTGCAGCTCGGCGGCGAATTCGACCCCTGTTGGGCCTCCGCCGACGATGCAGAAGTTGAGGAGCTTGCGCCTGTCTGCATCGGTGATTGTTGGTTGGTTTGCTTGCTCAAAACCTGCATATATGCGCATGTGAGGGTCAAAATTTGGGCCCAGGATAGATGAAATGACGAACATTCAAGAACCCGTGCTCGAATCCTGCGCGCGTCGCCGATGTCCTTGAGGAAATGCGCGTGCTCCTTCACACCGGGAACATTGAAGGCTGCAAAACGGCGGATAAACACGGGATCGGGGATACGAGCGTGAAGCGCTACACGCACTTTGACTGTATGCGCCGACGGCAATAACCAGCTTATCATATGTCAGCTCGAATCGTTCCGCATCGTTCGCGGAAGGTTCGGCGGGCCCGGTGGAGTCAGGAGGTGAAGCTGGGACTTCGGAACCTGCAGTTTTCACGGGTCTCGTAGCGGGCATCTGTTTTCCTATCAATTCCGAAACCTCCAATCGCCGCAAGCTGAACCTGACTCACGCAGAGCAACTTTTTCCGCTTGAAGTCTGGATGCCGAGGATGAGCGAAGGCGATAGAAGCCAGTGTTCGGGAGGTGCTCACCGATGGAGTCGCACCATGCCGTATATGCTCTCTTCGAATAACGTTAGAAACCGTTTGGCAGCACTAGGGAAGGACACGGGTCGGGTAGGCCTGTCTCTGGGAAAACGAATACAGGTCGGCAGAGGCACGGCCAAAGCCTTCGCGAAGACCCGCCCGCGTCCATGCCTATCGTCGGAGGAAGACGAAGCACTCACCACTTCGGGTGTGTACCTCCGGACCTGCACGCACTCAAGGTGTTAGGGATGAACCCGGGATCGCATTGGGCATGAAACACTTACGGGTTCGATGGCCGCGCGGAACTCGAGGGTACCGACGGCACAGCTGGCGAGGAGCGGGGTGAAGTTGAAGTAGTTGTTCGGAGAAACAATGATCACGTCTGTTGCAACAAAGCGCAGCGTTAGTATTGGAGCCCGACGAGCGCCAAGGAATATCCAGTCGCGTGCGAGACGTTTGCCACAGATGGACCGAGAAGTAAGAACAGACTTACTCCATCGCTTCTTGTCCACTGCTCGCAACACCTCATAACCACCCCAACCTGACCCCAGGATAACGAGTCGTTGTTTTCCCCAAGGAGCCGATGCGAAGAAAGTGCGTGTGCGCGCTCCGGCGGGGCGTTTGAGAAGTGCGCGGGGTACGAGGGTGGCAGGTGAGGCGAGGGCGATGGAAGACATGGTGGACGTCCAAGGGCAAAAGGAGAGAGAATTAGGTGTTCCAGGCGAGTCCTTAGAGATGATCGGTTGGAGCGAGGAATATAAGAGGGGGGCCGGGCAGGCTCGGGGAGGCGAAACGGGAGAAATAGGACGTCATAGAAAGGGCGGGTGGCGCTGTCCTCCTCCGCTAAGTATGCTTGCCCCATTCTCGGTCGTGCGATCCGTTCGAGTACCGTTGCATGCCTTCGATTCCGTCATGCAGTCACCCGCGCGGCGGAAACTGGGAAGCGTCTCGTTCTCCCCGACGGAGACCGGCCGAATCGGTGCGTCAGACCATGTCCGAGTCAAAGTCCCAGTCGTCGTCGACGTTCAAAACACCTGTCCGCAGTCTCGCTTCTGGGTTGCCGGATTACGGCCCGATGTAGCGTCCGCGGCTAGCCGGCATTCACCGGGGCGCTGCACCGACGCCGAAGACTCAAGAGCGCGCCCACACGCACGCGAACGTACTGTGACGGATGCCATCTTGAACCGCAACTTCGACTTGAACGTCCTCCTTCGCCCAGAGTTTTGTGCTGCTATGTCTTCGGCATCACTTTTGGCTCTGCAAGCCCGACCGCGCAGGTACATATTTCTCCGCCGTTATGTCAGCTGTAGGTGATCTGCGAAAGTTCCCTGCCTGGGTTCATCCAAAAAGTTGTCGCCGTCGCGCCTGACCCCATGACAGCCTCTGCCGCTGCACTTGACCGCTCCCATCAACGCCTGGTGGTCCCACGGCGGCCCTGAAAAATTTGGATGTGGCCTACACAAACGACCATCGGAAGCCCTCTCACCGTGGGTGCCGCTATAAAAGGTTTTGGGAAGCGGCTCGCCCTCGCCCGCTGCCCGTCGACGTCCTGTCCTCGGTACCACGACACCCGCAGCTCTCCTGTCCACGTCTCCTCCTCTTATCGCCCCCATTTAACCTCCTTCCCTCGACCTCGGCGCGATGAGCAGCTCTGGTGTACAGCCCCCGGCGTCCATCCTTGAGGAGCACGTCAAACTCGAAGATGGCCCGTCTGCGCGCCTTTCCACCCATACAGATGGCACCTTCTATCAGTCCCAGCTCGTGGGCAAGGACGTGCGCAAGGGGTTCTTCTCCCCGCCCGACGCTGTCTTGGCCGAGGCGGTCAACCAGGACGCCGACACAGTCGAATTCACCGAGGCCGAGGAGGCGAGTACAGCTTGCCCGATCTCTCAAATCGCAATCGTCCGTACCGCTCACCTGGGTCGTCGTCGCTCCAGAAAGCCGTGCGCCACAAGATCGACATGCGTGTCCTCACGCTCGTCGTCACAAGGTCAGCTTAAGTCCGGTATTGGATGCGTCTGTTATAAACACTTATTGACGGACGGTCTCTTTGATGCCGCTCGGCACAGTTATATCTGTGCGTGCTTCTCAACGTAATAGCCGAATGTACGGACTAATAGGTGTCCCAAAATAACTCCTTGATGATCCGCAGTCAACCAGTTCGGTAAGTCCTCATATTGACGCGTCTGGCAAGCAGACGGTACATGGTGTACTCGCCTTGGTCGCGAAGAAAGACGGGCTGAATGCGTCTGGAGAGCTTCGTGAAGACGGGTGGGAGCCGACAGACCGATGGGGATTAGCACGCACCCTTATGACCGTGAACAGACGCGTCATGAGTCCGTGCGTCCTGCCTATACATCCACCGCCATGTAGTGAGTTCACCGGCGGATTGTCGTCCGACTGTCGATCTCCCACCCCCCTTGATAAAAGTCCCCACATGACATACGGTGGGCCTTGCCAGACCTTTCTGCTTCTCACTCAAAATTCCGCTCCGGGCGAGACACGCTCTGTACAGGATGGAACCGACTGCAATTGATTTTGATAAAACCGCTCACTTCTTCGTTTCCTCTGCCCGCAGATCGTACAAATATGTCAGTCAGATCTCGAGAACCTTCATACCACACCCACACTCACCGTCTTCGCCGATATAGTGGAAATGCGCACGTTATCAAGGCGTTCAACGAGAACTTCGGAGTTACGAGCAACAACAAGTGGACGTTGGCGCTGAGTATCTTTTACGTCGGATATTGTAAGTGCCGTGCCGCGCCAGATCGAACCCCGGTTTTAACCCCTGCGTCCAGGCCTTCTTGAGATGCCGGCAAACGGTATGTTCTCGGCTTCGGAAAAGATTGCCGTAACTTACGAAACACCGTTCTCTCAGTCTTCCAAAGGCACATTGGCGCAAATCGATTGTACGTACACCACCTGCGTGGTCGTTCGTTTCTGCCGACGCTCATGGACCGCTGCCAGCTTTTTCCTCTCCTTGACGTGGTGGGGTATCGCCTCTCTCTCATTCGTATATGCGAAGGGCTATGGTGGTCTCCTTGCGCTGCGGTACGCCTCCATCTCGCAGTCTCAATTGCTGCTGTGGTCTGAAAATCACACACAAGGGTGCTCCTGGGTATCGGCGAGGCCGGGTACTACGCGGGCATGATCTACTATCTGTCGTTCTGGTACAAGAGGTATGCGGATTTGTCTTCCGAGCGTCCTTCGATTCGCTATCTTCACTGGTTCTGACGTGTTTTCCGCTCTTAGATCGGAGCTCGCGATGAGAATCAGGTATGTGCACAGGCTCTCGACGTTTCTTTGGAATAGAAGCTTACATATGGAATAGTCTGTGCATGACGGGGACTCTGCCTGGGGCAATTGGCGTACGTCGTTGCGAAAATTTATGCGATATCGACGATTCAATGTGGATTTCGATTTTAGGGTCTCCTCGCCTTCGGTCTGGTTCGAATCAAAACGAAGCTTTTGGTTGGGTGTGTGGTCTTGATAACTATCTCCGGTCACACCGAGTCCACTATTCACATCGCATTGTCTTCACAGATGGCAGTTCCTTTTCCTCGTAAGCTGACGAGCTCCTTACGTCGTCGTGCACATATGCTCACCAAGATGCGGTGTCGCAGATCGAGGCGATCCCGACGATCATCATGGCTTTCGTTATCCTGCTCTTCCTCCCCTCGTTCCCGTTCTCAACGACCTTCTTGACACCCCGTGAGAAGGCGATCGCGCAAGCCCGTCTGAATCGCGACCACCGCCCGCAATCACATGGCGGCATGACCGGCTGGCAGGGCTTCAAGGCGGTCGTGAACGACCCGCACTCGTGGGCTCTCATGATCGTGTACGCCAGCTGTGAGTGGGACTCTTATCTCGTCTTCGCGAAGCCGGCTGACGCGAAACACCCCTGCAGTCAATGTCGGCGTCGCGACTATCTCGTACTTCTTGCCCACGGTACGCGTCCCGTGTACTGCCGAGGTTCAAGTTCTTCAATGTACTCACGCGAACCCGCGCTAGCTCATCAACGAGCTCGGCTTCTCGCCGCTCTCCTCGCAGGGCCTGACCGTCGCCCCGTACGCCGTCGGGTGGTTCATGGTCTTCTTCCAGGCGTGGCACTCGGACCGGACGCGCGACCGCGGGTACCACATCATGCTCTCGACCGCGGTGTCGTGCGTCGGCTACATCGTGCTCGCCGCGCTCGCGACGCGCGGGAACAGCGCGAGGATGATCGGGGGGCGCTACTTTGCGCTGTTCCTGGTGGTGGGCGGGAACTACAGCCTGTTCCCGCTCGTGATGAGCTGGGCGGCGAACATATTCTCGCCGACGTCGAAGCGCGGCGTCGGGACGGCGTTCATCGTATCGATCTCGAACTGCGTGTCCATGTGAGGGGTCGCTCCGCCGCTTGGAGGTTTTGTCCCGATTGCTAACTTTTACTTGCATGGCGTGCGCAGCGCGTCTCCCCAGGTGTATTTCGACTCGGAAAGCAACTTCCAGAAGGGGCATGCGATTGCTGCTGGGTACGTTCGCCCTCTCGCCTCTGTCCTTGAGGTTTCACTACGGGCGTCCCTCCTCACTTGCTGACTCTCGCCTTGCCCCACTGCAGATGCCTTTTCGCGTCGTTCGTGGCTGCGTTCCTCCTCCGCACGCGTCTCGCGCACGTGAACAAGCTCCGCGCCGAGATGCTCGCAGCAGCAGGGAACGAGAAGAAGGTAGAGAAGAACGAGGAGGTGTACGACGACGACCTGCGCTACGTCTTCATGACCTAAGGCGCCCGCTTTTGTTCAAGACCTTGAAACGATTGGAAGTGTATGACTGACACGACTCTGAGACGAATTTCTTACCTGTTACTTACGTACTCGCTGTTCCTTTCCTCTCCCTTCAAGTTGTCCAATGCATACACTGTGTACAGTATGCTGCGTCAACGGCCCATATGCAGGGCCGCCACCCCGTGAAAGTGTTCGCGCCACCGAAACGAGGTATGAACGCTACAGTATCTTTCTCGGGTGGAAACATTTCTCCCGGCAGGGCCTTCCAACGCCGACTGAGTAACTCCCCATTTGTTTGGGCATGTTTGTGCAAGCATGGTAGCCGCTCGTAGTATTACTTTTCTCCGCTGCTCCGACCAGGTCAGGATCTTCCAACTTGAATTACACAGATCGATTCGCGTCCTGCTCGACGCGGAATCCGAGTGCGCCAATCTTCCAACCGACGCCCACATGGTCCCCTTCCAGAAATGGTGCGAGACGCACGCAGTTGCGTACACGTAAGTCACACACAGCCCATTCCTACTGCCACGCGATTGTAAGGGTTTCAGGAGAGATTGGTTCGGAAGATACGTTGGAAGATTCGAACGCGTCGAATTTTTTTCGACACGCGTCATGCATTTGTGAATCTGCTGTAACTATCGTTGCTCTCCTCCACGGCGGAATGGGTGCGCCAACCGATCGTCGACCGCGTGGCCGCCACCAAGTTCTTAACGCGATCGATTCAGAGACACTGCTTTCTGTCTTGCTTGTCACGCTCACGACTTGGCGCGATCGTTCCACTTAAGTACACTCTCTTGCTTAGACCTCACGAGGTCCTACATCCCATATGCTGACTGCTCGTGTTTCCATTTAACCTGGCATATTTTCTCGTTCCTCTGAACCCATACAAGTATATTTAGACTAGCTCGAATCTTTCGCCGGGCCCACATGCTCCCAGGCCCTGTGTCCGGAGGGCCCGACGTTGCTCGGCAACCATGGATATGGATCTGCGCCTTGGACCACACGGCCATCAAACATCAAACTCACTGGCACCGCATGATCCTGGTTTAAAACGCGGACGGCGGCGAGAACGACGGCTCGTGGAATTCCCCCTCTCCGAGGGCGGGCGCAATGTCTCTGCTCGGCTTGCTGCCCCTCCTTCCCAAGGGCATGTCCATTATCGACGCAGAGCGTCTCTTCGTACAGGCCATCGAGGACACGTTGCGGTCAACCTCTCCGCAGGTAAGTCGGCTTAGTTTTTTTTTCTGAGCCGGGTACGTGGACTGTCGTTGACTTGGGACGCATATACGATATAATGGTTTTTCGATCTAGCCGCCGCTACTACATGGGTGGCGTACGACATCACATTCACGTTCAGCGATGAGGTAGCTTTCGTCAATGCCAACGGCATCCATGTGTGCTGAATAACTCACGGGCCTGTTCATGTCAGGTTAAGCTCATATGGAGGTACGATGCAGTCCAGATTAATCTACCAAGGTTGTCCAATTTATTTTGTGGTGCATTTAGAGCGAAGTGGTCATTGCAGAAAGTCATCTACTTCGTCACCCGATATTATGGGATATTTGCGCTTCTGTATGTATCCGTTCGCTGATTATGCTGGTATCTCATGAACCGCAATCTTGTAGATTCTACCTATCGGGTGAGGAGGACGCTGACGATCTTTCGTTGGGTTATCTCGACTAACACGCCTACAAAGTGAACTCAAGCACAACGGTCCCCTTTAGCGTGCGTGGTTTATGTTATGACACACACGGGGATCCCTACTAATGATTTATTCTGTTGCAGATGTACGTAGAGGATGGTCAGGCATAACTACTTCATAACTTCGCTCAATTATTTATGCATGTTGCGGCAGATGTCGAGGATGGCCATACTATGAAGCCTTGTGAGGGAGTTTTACTCTAGACTTGTAGTATCGTCTAAGTCCTACTCCTTTCACAGTGGCGCCGCCCTCGTAACGGTGCTCTTTGGCGAGGGCATGTTTCTCTTCCAACTATATGCGCTATACGAAAGAGAAAAGAAGGGTCAGTGATACTTCGTATTTTCAGAGTTCAACAGGGTTCCTTATCCGTAGACTTGATTCTAGTGCTCGGCTTGATCTTCTCTCTCTATATCGGTAGGTGTTTCGATGCATGTCCGCCTGCACGACGGCTGACCACAACTATAGCCGGAATCGTTGTAAGTATGCACCGTGCTCAGAGACAGCACCCAAGAAATACCCTTTAATAACAGCCACACAGACGGCGGTTGTCACTGGCACCATCGAGGGGCGACTGATCTACATCATGCCCCGACCCGATAATTGGCCCATGCCAGGTTGCTTCACTCTCGCCACAGTCCCTCTAACCACGTCGCTCGGCGCATGGTATGCGCCACTTCTTATACCTCCGGCGCGCCTCAGCCCTGCATGCTAACATGGTCGTAGGGTACAAAACCTTGTCACACCGAGTACGTGTCCTATTGCCTGTTTTGCACACCGATCTGAAACGTCTTTCCATGCAGCTATCTACCTCATGCTTCATGATCTACAAGCTCATGACTGGATCGAGGTTTAAATATGAGAGGTTCGCGCGGCGCGACCCCATCGGGGAGCTATCGGAACTACGGCGGTTGAGCCCGTTGATCTACATCCTCCTCCGGGATGGGATCTTCTACTTTGTGATGTGAGTGGATCCGCACAAACGTATATTGCGTGAGTCATGGTTCTGACCTGCGATTTTCTTACAGGGTATTTCGTGAGTGGAAAGTATGCGAATGATGTCCTTATGCAGGATCTCATCGTATGACGCGTAGTCGTCAACGTTTCGAATCTCATCCTATTCGTGCGCTTCAACGGGAGAGCGCTGGAGGGAATGGGCATAGCGTAAGTACTGCTAACCACGGTCATTCCTTGCAGCCGCCTTTTAATCTGAGGTGTTGGTGCAGCTGGCTCATGGCCGTGTACTCTGTCGCTGTGAGCGCTGTTTACTCCTTCCCTCCTCCCCTCGCCCTCACCTTTGTTCGTTTTGTCTGTAGTCCTCACGCCTATGCCTCAACCTGCGCAGCTTCGCAGACCGCCCTCCAATGCAAGACGAAGACTCGGACCCCTCCTCCGATCCAAAAGCCATCATGCTGTCGACAGTGGTGAATATTGCGGCCGCAGCGCCGTATTCGTTCGGGCGAAGCCAGCAGACGCAGTCGACATCTATATCACAGGCGAAGTGAGTGAGTGGTTTGGACAATCCTTGGATCTCCAGGCACGGAAGGATTTTGGTACTTATTGCTTGGCATGCTTGAGTCAAGCGGTGCAGATGTAGATTACGTAGTGGGGACGCTGTGGGGTAATGAACACCGATCGCATCCCGCCGGTTCAAGTTCCCGCGAGAGCTTACAGCAGTGGATCTAGATGTGTATAAATGCAAGTATTTCACATGATTACATCATTGTATATAGGACTCGTCAGTTACCCCGGCCCGGCCGTGCAATATCAGTGGGTAGGCCAGGGGCCCGGTCCCGGCCGGTATGTCCTGTATTATAAGGGGTGCTCTCCGGCCGGTGCCCACCAAACCTCTCCTCCTCCTGCAGTGTAGATACCTCAACGCAATATGTACTGTCTTATAATCTATTCCCATATATGCTTACCATTATTAATAGCGGTCAAAATGACATTGTTGGTACGGCAGCGATATCTTGTCAGTTGGCCGGCCGGTTAGCATGCACCAGGACGTCGTGTCTCGGCCAGCCTGCAATAACAGGTAATATTACTCATTGTACAAAGCGTGACTGAATGAATGTAGGTACTACACTAATGTCCCTGAAACTCTTGCCAAACGTCGTCAATCCCTACAACACGTCGTTGAAGCGAAAGCTGATACACCCTCCAATACTGGGGGCTTGTTACAAAAGGCGAGTCCTCCCATCCGCGCACCGCTGCCTCTGCCTCTTCAATTCGCTCAATCTCGACTGCAAGGGCCTCCCTTCTGGCGCGCAGGTGAGATAAGCGTTGCTGTGGTTCTGTCCTTGCGCCGCCATCTCCCCTCGATGTACCTCCTGGGTTGTAGTCTCCAGACTCGGTCGAAGGAGGGCTGGAATCGGACCGGACGACATCCATTGCGAGCTCTGCTGGTATGTTTGGAAGGATACCATCGAGCATAGAAGGGGATGTTGTCGCTTGAATACCATGGTCCAGTCTGAGAGATATCCTAGAATAAAAAGGAGCAAACATAGACTTACTTGTCAACAGAGACCTTTGCAGAGAACGGTCGTTATCATCAGTGTCAGCCCCGCTGGATGAAGACGAATGGCGAGAGTCATCCGATTCATCTTCACCGACACTATCTGTCCTCTCCTCTGATGGCGGCACCGATACCTCGACAGACTCCTCTTCCTCGAGACTATCCTCTAGCTCCGACATGCTAGAGGATGTTGATCCTTCTTCCCAGCCCTCGCCGACGATCAATGCGTTCAGGGCTGAAAGATGCTCGACGCCCTCCCCTGGACTATCGTCGTCCAATACTCCACCATCCGAAGATGCGGAGTCTTCGCTGGAATCGCCCTCTCCGACAATCATCATACCATGTGCCGGAGACTCGCTCTCATCACCGGCACTATCGTCATCCTCACTTTCCGGACCATCGCCGTCCTCACTCTCAGAACCGTCGTCCTCCCCGATGATCAGCGCCAGTGAAGGTAATCGTTGGTAGACAGCATCGCCGCTCGTGCCGGATAGCTGGGAGGAGGGTGCAGAGGCGGGATCGTCGTCTCCGGCACGAAGAGGAGATATTTCCCCGACGATTGCGTGCAGGGCGGGACCAGGACTTGGAGTCGGAGTGCTGAACCGCACTTGTTTTGAACCTGCTGCAGCTTGGTACGTTTGATATATGTGAAAATGGTTCAACTCACCTTCGCTCGGACCACGGGACACGCTGCGGTCTCGCAATGCGGGCACAAGTGCCTTCAACTTCGGGAAGTTTCTTCTTTGAGTTTTCCCGGGCTTGGAGGTCTCGACGGAGCCTCTCGAGTTTGGCAGCGAGTCTAATGTGTGTATATGAGTGTAGCAAGCGACAAAGTGGGAATATGGCAGGTAAATACTTACTTCGTGTACGTACCATTCTGTTAATGGGTCTTCAAACCTGTTTTGCAAGATGCCGGTGGTCGGTTGAGCACGTACCAACCGAAGGAGTAGCAGAAGGTACTCGGGTCCAGATAGGCGCCTCTCCGGCACCTCCCGCGGCGCGATAACGATCTCTGCCGCCGCACACAGCTCTATCTCCCGACGTCCTCTCTGGACATCCTCCAGTCTCTCAAATCTCCATTCTCCAAACATCCTTTGCTTAACTATCATTCGTCCTCAACACGACCATTTCAACATGCCGCCGAAGAAGAGACTTTCGGGCCAACAAAAAAGTTCCACGGCAGACGTGCCGGCGAAGAAGCCTCTCCCCTCCCCTTCCAAGGACCAACTCTCGAGCGTGCAGGAGTTGGCCAGCCAGCTCCACTTTGCGTTCAAGGCACGTCCTACCTCGACTGCCGCTGGCCGCTCCCGTTGGGAAATCCATTTTATGGCTGATCTCAGCCGCTTGATTGAGTTGCTTGCCATTGCGAAGTTCAAGTATCTTCCCTCGTTCGCGATCGGGTGTATTTGGGAAAACAATCGTAGACTGCGTGCCGGCGAGCTCACATTTAATCCAGAGCTTGTTGTGGATGCGTCTGGCAAGGGCCATCCAGCGTTCAAACGAGGCACGGAGGGGCGCCTGAAGTATCAGCTTGCGGAGGGGGGACGCTACGGCCTTCTCGCCGAGAAATCGCTCCGGAGTGTTTGGTGGCATCAAGGTGAGTATGAGAGACATTTCGGTACCTGTTCTCACTAATCTATGTTCGTCTTCATGAGATTGGACGCTTGGAGAAAACGAAGTGGGAAGTGGTGCCGTTGACACTGGTGGTATGGAGGTTGCGGTGGAGGAAAGGGCCCACGAAGGTGCCATGGCAGGCGACGGTGGATACGACGAGAGCGTGGTTGGACGCGACACTGGTGAGCTCGGTGCCGAAGAGCAGAACACGCGAGATGGTGAGGACAGCTGTCTGCTCATCCCTCCTGTATCCTCAACGCCGTCGTCGTCTCGAAGGCCCCGCGGGGTCGCTGCTGTATCGGGTGCCTCCCGAACTGACAGCCGCCGTACTACGCGCTCGTCGTCACGTTCCAGAGCCTCATCGGAGGCTCCGGCACCGCCTGATCAAGCCCAGAGAACTGCACCAAAACCCGGCACCAAGGCAAGAGGCAAGGGCAAGACCAGGGCCGGCAACATCGTTCAAGGGACGCTCACGCTGAAGGATATCATGCCAGAGATCATTCCGCTTCGGGAGGTCGAACACGTAAGTTTCAACTGTCTCTTGAATCGCTATCGCCACTGATCGTGTCGCAGCCGAGACCTTGCGAGCGGTGTCTAACACTTCAAATCCCTTGTATGTACAACCCCCTGCTGAGGCCCATATGCTCGACTTGCGATGCGAAGAAGGCTAAATGCTCGTTCGCCCCTCCGGACGTCAAGAAAAAGCATTGCCTCGCTACCTACATTGCCTACGCCTACTACCGCATGACATCTGCCCCCCACCTCTATGCCAAGCCTAACTTTACTCCTGCGCAGTGGCCATCACCCGTCCCAGACCACGCCGACTACGCTTGGTTCGAACAACAATATTCGAAGCTGCCGCGGGGACGTAGCGATCAGGCCAAGGAACAGCTTGCAGCCCTTCTGGCAGCTGCTAGGCCCTCATGGCCGGACACTGGCGAGGTGGCCAACAGTGCCGACGAGGCCGACAACGCTTCGGCCGCACCGGCAGAGGTGCCGGAGACACGCCGTCGAAGATCCTCCCGTCGCCAGGCGTCTGAGGCACCTAGCTCACGAGCAGGCTCTGCTGTCCCCTCACACGCCTCATCGACGCTGCCGGGCTCCTCTGCCGCCTCCGAAGATGAGCCACCGGCATCTCCCTCTGCTGTCTCCGCTAGCTCGACCGAAGGGATGGCGAAGACGGACGTGGAGATCGATACCGACGACGCGGCATCTCAGACGGAAGACAGCATCAAAGAGGACTGGGGCGCCTCCGAGTTTGCTGACGACGCCATGGATACCGACGCCGACTTTGTCGACTTCCAGCCTGATGCCTTCCACATCGCCGTACCAAACCCAGTGCCGATCAAGGTATCGAAGCTGCCACCAGATGTCGCGAGCGGCCATGGCGTCTGCCTCCCACCTGCCGACCTTCCGCCTCCGCCTCCTGGTGCGAGTATGCCGTTCTCTCATGACCTCTCAGTGCCAGAGCTGCCTGGTATGTGCTTCAACCTTGTAGTACTGGATGCAACTGACGTATGGTATGAAGTGTCCTGGATGAGTCTGCCAAGGCTCGGCACCCCCTTGAACGATGGAACGTATTCGCTCATTGGCCCCCCTCACGATTGCGCTGATTGGCAGCACGTACTTGGTAAAGTTGTGAACGCCGGGCGGAGTGGCTTGGATGTCGTATATAGGCTCGACACATCGACTATACGGGGTCCTTCAGGCGATGAGGAACAGCCGAAGACCCCTGAACATCGGGTCTTTTCTATTGGCGACAACGTCGTTCGCATGGCCGAAGAAATGAAGACGAAGGTTGACGAAATTGCCAAGCTTGAGGCCGACCTTCGCAGCAACGCGAACACGTACCAGAAGCGTGGCCATGAAGTAGCAGATAAATACCTGGCATCTCTCGACGAAGGCCAAGCGCGGCTCGACGACGAGGGCATTCCTATTCCCTTCGAACCCTCCACGACTATCCTCACCGAGGCCACTCGGGACGCCTTCCTCGCCTTGTCTCAGACCAACACAATGTTGCAGCGCGTGGTCAGTGTCTTCCCCCATATTCCCACAGTTCCCTGGACGTGGGCGGCCTTGCTCGACCTGTTGTCTAGGGTGGACGACTTGCAGACGTTGTATCGCGTTTCATGGGAGCGGTTCGCCGTCCTTGAGGAGGAGATGCGCCCGGTTCGCAGCGACATAGTCCGGCAGCGGCACGAAGTCGCTCAGGTGCAGGCACAGCTGGACGGCATCGCAAACGAGACCATCGCTGTGTGCCGTCCGCTCCTGGACGCTCTACATGGGCACCTAAAGGCCAGTATCGGAGAGCTCGATACACGTGTCGGGTCACTGGAACGCCACAACGCCGCGTCTACGCTACAGATGCCAGCGTCGCTCGAGGACATCCCAAAGGCACTGAAGGATCTGTCAGATCGCCTCGAAAAGCTGGAAACGTCGAACAAGGAGCACATGGACGCCAGCATCGAGGCAGCGGTGAAGAGGTATTTCATGAACAGAGGGTTCCACGACGACTTACACCGCCCCATCCCAGACGGCGCCCGCCAACCACTGCAGGGCGCATACGCCGGCAGCATTAGCGAAGTCTTTGGATCCACGCACGGACATCGACCTATAGCTTCCTACCGCCACGGTTGCTCCTTCCTCCACGGGCCACGCCGTGCCTGTCACCCACTGGCCGACTTCCAGCGCCTTCAAACCTAGTTCCAGCACAATCAGCCCAGGTCACGGGAATGCCTGCACACAGGGCACCCAGAGCTCTGGCACCAGTTCCGTCGTCGTCGGCATTCACGGCCCCTCTGTCGGTACTCACTACTGCGCCTGCGTCGACTGTGCCAGCGTCATCGGCGGTGCCGCACGTCCCTATGAGGAGTGGAGATGCTCCTCGCACAGGTACGGCTCCTCCTGCGACGGGTTTACACCCTAAACGCCAGACATAGCAGCAAGGCACTACGACGTCGTCGACTGTGAGGGCTGGTCGCTGAGGGACTTACTGTACAAATGTGTTCCGAGTCATCCATGTCATGTATTCCAATCCGCATACATTGTACAATGTTATTTCGAGAGGTACAGGTTTTGTATAGAGAGCAGACCTGATCACGACTTACGTGTTGCCGCACGGGTAGAGCGTCGCTTCACTGGCACCTCTGTACCTGTGGAAGGGTTGCCGCTACTGTCGGCACTTTCGCCCATACCAGCGTTGACCGCCGTCGCCTTAGCCTTCCGTTGGCGTTTCTTGACAGGGGCAGGGTGGGCACCTACAGGGAGCGACGGCTTGAAGGCTAACGCGCACGCGGAGAGGATGTCGGCACGTCGTAGCGGGTCCAGGACTGTGTTTTGCATGCTTGTTGGAAGCGTGCCAGAGTCTTCCGACGTGCCGTGGAGGGTGCCGACCACTTGCAGATCTCGCAGCGTGATGCCGACGACAATGCAGAAACGCTGCACATCGACAGACGTCGCATCATCCCCTCGTGCCTTGTTGATCCATTGGCAAAGACTGTTCCACTTCTTCATGTTCGCGTGCACGGCTGCAGGAACATGTGCGGATTTGTGACCCCACGTCCCCCAGAAGACTGGGGCTTGAGCTCGAATAGAAACTGCAATGCGAAGCTGCCGCGGCAGATGGAAACGGTTAGATGATGTGAGTGCACGGTAGAGTGGATAACGTACGTGATGGTCTACCCGCGCAACCAAGTCCACGTATTCACGGTCGTCAGTGAGACTGAGCAGAAACTCGTGCCGAGCGTCGGCGGTAGGAGCAACATCCACTGGGGCCAGCAGCTGGGCACCTGTTGGGGCCGGAGATACGTCGCTGTGGGTCACAGACGGGGCATATTGGACGATCTCGTGGATCTCCTTGTCTAATTCTAAATTCAAGACGTCCTCGACCTCGTCGTCCGAGCCCTCGTGGCCATCTCCGTCATCGGGAATGTAGGGGTCATCATCAGACACGCTGGACTCTCCTGCCGATGTCCGATGCTCGCCCTCACTAGCGTGCACATTGCTCCTGGCTGCCGGAATCGCACGGGCGGATCGGCGAGGACATGTAGCCCCTTTCGGGCTCTCCGCAACTCCGCCGGAGGTCGTGAAAGCCTCAGCGGTTGGCAGCTCGCTGATGGACCTGGACAGCGACCACGCACTGGCAGAGGTCGCTAACGTCGCCGGCACGTCGCCCAGGGGTACGGCACTACTCGCTATCCCTCCCGGAGTGATCGCAGGAGATGCCGTGGTTGGCCTGCCTGGGGGATACACATTCGGCACCACCTGGCGACTTCCAGCTGATTTCTCCGCTATCACCGCTGCGCGAATGGCCCGCAGGTCGGCTTCCATCATGTTCGCCGGTGGAGATGGACTGCTGACGGCTGGCACGGCGGTCCAAGGAGACGTCGCGGTACCAGGGTATTGTGGTGCCGGGGTGCCGGTGTTAGGAGTATGCGGATGGGAGGTGTCGTTGGGGGATGGAGGAGGTCCTTCGAACACGGGAACACTGACTGCCTTCTTTGTTCGCCGAGGACCACATGGTTCGATGACGCCGTTGTAAACGGCTGGGTGATAGGTGCGATTCTTGCCCGAGCCGGTCTCGTAGTGAGAAAAGCGGAACTGTTGCGGTTCGATGCCGGCAATCTGAGGGTGTTCCATGGCGATGACATGCTTGAAGAACTTCTTCAACATGTCTTCGTTGATCTTGCTCGGGTCCTTGGAACACGAAGTCGGCGGGCAGCATGCCATCGTCGAAGAGCTCCTTGGACTTTGTTCGCAAGGACGTCCAGGGTGCCGACCGCTTCTCACACCCGGCAGCCAAGTCTACAGGTGCCTAGTCAGCACGGCTGAGGCACGGCATAAGTCTCGCGGGCACTCAACTGTAGTGGATGTTAAGGTAGTCCCGGAAGATCTCCTGCCGCCGCGAGTTAGGGAAGCCCTTGCCGTGTTCCGTGTCGGTGAGAATAGGGCAGCCATCTTCGTAGAACTGGAACTCGAACGGCAGAGATGGCTCACGACGGGATGCCTGCATGACGTGCAGCTGGTCAGTGGTTGCCAAGTCAGGTCGAAGCGTCGCTGAGAAGAAGTTCCAGGTAGTCCGACGAAAGTCTTCATCCCACCCAGGAACGTTCCTCAAGAGAGGTGTGCTCTTGTCCGTTTCATGCCACAGATTGGTGGTGTCGTAGCTGCACATGTAGTCAATACTCCATCGATGTACAGCCATAGAGGTGAGACGTACACTGCTGCGTGAAGGCCACCATCCTTGTCCTTGTACATGCCATAAATAATTATCGGCATGTCGCACTGCGTCCAGAACAGGTGCGAAACACTTCGCATCCATGCCGGGGCTCGTTTCTCAGCCAGCCTGACATGATGAGGAGCTGTTAGACTGCAAGGGGCGGCAACGATGATAGAACACCTTACATGCATTTCACCTCTGGAACGGGCCCCTCCTGGGACCATTTCAGGGCGAGACGTTCATACACCAGTTTCTCGTCGGCATCCAGTCGATTCCAGAGACGCCGCGCCGTCGCATTCCATGTCACAATGTACACCTTCTTCTCCCCAGTCTGGTCTGCGCCCTCTGATTCCGCAGCCAAGTCGCCGTCGCCGAAGATGTCCTCCCCATTCTCATCGTCTTCCTCTGGATCCTCGTCCTCCATCTCGTCTTCATCGTCTGCCTCTACGTCCTCCCCGGCATCTCCGCCATTGCCGGCATTGGAAGGGGCGTTGCGTTGGTTGATGGTCTGACGGATGAGATCGCCATTCATGATTGCGAAGGCGCGCTCTGCGGAGATCGCCTGGTTCACACGCCCAGGCAACGGAGCAACCTTCAGCTTCCTAGAGTGGTTCTGAAGCCAGTTGCGAACTTTCTGCAAGTATCATGAAGGCAACGGGACCGCTATATCACGTTGGAGAACACACGTACCCCATGGAAGAAATGTACAATAAATACATCCTCCTTTGCACCTCGAGCCGTCAAGATGTGTTTAACACACGAGCGCCGAAAGTCTTCCTTCTCCTTGTTAGGCGTGGAGCGATAGTTGTCGAGGCATGAGCGCAGATAGGCTTCGTCTGCTTCGGTGAACTCGGTGGAGCTGAGAGTTTGGGAGGACATCAGGTCCTCGGACGGCGCTGGGAGATGGGTCGGCACAACAACTGTTCCTCGAAACGTGAACACGTACCACCGCTTCAGGGACCTGTTGCAGAGGGGAGTGGAGGAGCTCGTGCAGTGGGGCATCTTCCACCTGCGGAACATGTTATGATGGCAGAGCGAGCGGAGTCTGCGCCTGCGAGGCAAGCAGTAACCACTTTGGGAAACTTCGGTCTGCATCGGCCCGCGGATCGGACGGCGGAGCGCCCGATATAGGCCAATCGGAATGCAAGCCGGTACCCTACAAGCGCTGTACTGTTAATCTTCGACAATCAATCGCGCCTCAATCAGCCTGTTAACCTCGCTCCCATCCCATTCGTCTACCCTCAATCTGTCCCCGACATCATCTACCATGAGTTTCCTCCCTACCACCATGCCCGACCAGTTCAATCGACGCTGTGAGACAGCGTCATTCATCGTTAATTTGGAAATTTACTTCAGTATTCATTTGGGAGACACCTCGCGCCAGGGCCACTCATTCCCCGACTTGCCCTGTGCCCCGGACCACCTCGACCGTGAGGCTGTCGAAGAATGCCGCGCTATCGCCGGCATGTTGGCAATGGCTCGCAAGACGCAATGTGAGTCTACACACACGTGCCGGGCGCATTCCACACTAACCAACCGCAGATCGCGTCCCATGGGATGCATTGGAATATTCCAGAGATTTGTCAAACACTCCGCCGTCTAGCAACGCCAAGCTAGAGGCAGACCTAATGGCCAGGTACCCCCCACTCATCGGCATCGAGGAGTTCATCAGACTGCAAGGCCGAAACCTTCCTGTCATCCTTCCACCTGCAGTCGTGACAGATATGAATGGGTGCGTGCTGGTCTGGTACCTGCCAAAGATCTTGACGGAAAACCGCCAGGTAAGTACTCATCCAGCTTTGCGAGTGCGCAGGACCTCATCCGCATGTCAAGAACAAGATGATGTCATGCCTACGCCTCCTTGAGGCTCAGCTGACCATCCAAGCTCCACACGACTCCAACGCTGGCCCGGATGATTGGCGTTATCACCAGTCTTTGTTCTCTGCAGGGGATCAGTGGATTCCAGGAACGACGCTTTTGTATCCGGCAGGATTTGGGGCCGGCTACTCAGTGAGCTCGATTGTAAGTGTCATCTCCGCTGTTGTCTGATTGGAACGTTCCAGGCACGACGGTACATGCCTGGGCCGAGCATTGCTGCGTTGACAGACCGTGCCCACGACTGGATGCTGGCGTTTGAGGATTCTGGGGGGCTTTTGGACGGCATTCTCGCCGTCACGCATCCTGCTCTCTACTCCGCCAGCCGAAGCCTCATGGAGACGATCATTAGGGACCACAACCAAAGCCGTTCGGTGGTGCCTCTCTGGCCCACCGTGTTCCCATCGGTGGAGGTCATTTCCAACCGTTCCTGCCTCCGCCATCGCAGTGTTGGCCGTGTGCCGGGGTCCCAGGACATCCTCGTCACGCTCGGCAACTACGGGGACAAGGCCATCCTGGAGCTACGAAGTCTCGGCATTTCGCTGCCGTACGATGCAGGCACCGTGGTTCCCATAGTCTCAAGCCTCGTGGTGCATGGGGTGCCGTGCGTCCATCACGACCGCGTTTGCATGGAACTCTCGATGCCGCGTGCGGTGTTCGAATGGTTCAAGATACCAGCCGACGGATTGGCTGTTATCGGCGGAGAGGAGCAGGATGCCGATGGGGAAGTGCTGGGGCCCCAGCGCTGCATTGCCCTCGTCGACGCCAAGGCCGCTCGCAGCATGGGACTACTGGGCGATACCACGCAGCGCGAAGACGTACGTCGCAACGGCAGCTAGACATCGACTAGGAAGGGATTCGTGGAGGGTGCGGCATGGGGCGCGCAATGTGCGGGACATGCGGGAACAGTGAGCAATCATCGGCACTAGGACGAATGAGGCGGGGCTGATCCACACAATGCTGATGATCAGTGCTGGCAGGAAGCCGAGGTGCCAGTAGACCGTAGCGTTATGTACCTAGGACTGAACAATCACCATCGTCATTGCATACGTTCGCCTCCCGCCCCTCCTGACCGATCGACAGACCGAACTTCGATGGGGGCTAATCGTAGGTTTCTAGCCCCTCCAGCCCTATACGACGAGACGTCTGTCGTGGCACGGCAGACAAAACAAGGAGTGCGGCTCATCAAGAGGAAGTCGCAGGTGCACTTCCATCCCAGGGCAGCAGCCACGGCAGCTGGGGAGCCGGGCACAGCACATATCGCCGAGCAGGTCCCACATGTCCCGGCACCAGACGACATACCGGACTACAACGAGATCACCTTCGACCCCCACACGGCAGCTCGCAGGAAGGCCAAGGTATGTTGCATCAACCGTGAACACTACCTGATTGCTCACTGGCTGTGCTGGCATGCGGATAGTCACAGAACGATTTTCAGAGGGAGTATCTTACTGTCCAAGACGAATACCTCCATCGGCAGCTCGCGAACGAGGGGCCGCCACCAGGGGGCATCAGGTCGTGCGGCCATCCCGCATTATGGCGATGCCTGACCTGCCATGCGTATCCCACGTTCTGTGCGAGCTGTTGCCGGACAGCTCACACATCGCACCCTCTCCACCGCATCGAATTCTGGTCCGGATCCTATTACCGAGCTGCCTGGCTGCGGCAGCTCGGTGTACAGATTCACTGTGGCCACCATGGGCTTCCATGCCCTGCAATTGGGGTGTATACCCCTGATGCGGCAGGTGGGGATGACCCATCGCTACGTCCATCATCTGGTTCGTTGCCGCATACGCCTGCGCGAGCCACCGCACGTTCCCTAACAGTTGCCGTAGACACTTACGAGGATGCCGAAGAAGAGGAGGAGGTGCCCTTCCTCGTTGAAGATCCTGACTCGGAGCTGGAGGATGAAGATGGGGATCTCTATTACGGAAGCAACGTCGACGTCTTCCTACCAGTGCTTACCGACCTGCCATGGATGGGCGATGGACCCCGGCAGCCGCCGCCGAGTACTCCAAACGCAGCGGCATCGGCACCAGGGGATGGTACGTGTGGAAAGGATAGGATGATCGTCGTCGTAGATACCGACGGCATCCACGAGCTGCCGTTCACATTCTGTGCATGTGCAAACGCAGGTCGAGAGGACGTACAGCTCCTCGATCTCGGGTACTATCCGGCTTCGATTCATCGCCCCAAGACTGTTTTCACCACACGCCTGCTCAACGACTTCCTCCTTACGAACAAGGAATGCAAGACGTCCACCCACAACTACTACAATAAACTGCGGCGCATTACGAATGCCGCTTTCCCCCACATGGTGCCGGTGAGTAAATATCGATGCCGGTGTGGATTGACGTCTTATGTCCACGTATCCCAGGACCGATATAAGGAGCTCTTAAGAGTGTCGCGGCAGTGGCGTAACCAGCAAATGCGGAAGGATGCGGGCTTTGGTCATCGGAAGGAGTCTATCGGGCCCGGAGACCTTGCCGTACGCTGCCCCGCCTGTCCCCAGCCGGGTGTCAACCTGCCGGAGGGATGGGAGCAAGACGAGAAACAGTATGGCCGTCAGGGAGGGCGCAATCATGTTGTTTGACATAGCTGACGTTGAAATCCGTAGGTGGAAGTACACACGGTCGGTCGTCCTCGACGGGAACTTCAGCGCCCAGCATCGGAAGATGCGAAATCCTGACGATGATGTCGCGTTAGCTGACGGCCATGCGTTCATGGTAACCGATGCGCCCTACAAAGAGCATTTGCGAACTGCCGCGGAGTTCAATGAGGTGGGTTCCAGCTCTGCATTATCTCATGAATTCGACGCTAGAGGGGGGGCTGAAACCAATGTCGGAAAATAGAAATCGACGTGCCATGACCATCGAGCTGTCATGAATGCCACGATGGACCGCGGAAATCTTGAGGCGACTGGCATCGGTGCCGCTGCCTGTTCACGACACGGATTCTTTGCACCCCATGCATGCGTCGATTTTCAGCAGGGGGAACGGTAGGTTTTGGGTCCGGTTCCCATGCCCCAACGATGCGAGGCTAATAGTTGTTTAGCCAGCGGAACATGGACTATATCCTTCATTGGATTTTCATCTATCTCAATGGTCTGCGCCGAATTCTCATTCTTTACGACATTATCTGCCAATTTTTCGTGCATCTCTTTTCCCGCTTCGAGAAAAGTCCCCATCTTCATATGCCTCCAGGCCTCACGATTCTTCGCGGAATTGGTCAGTTCCATGTGCATGGCCACATCGCGAAGTGTTTTCCACGATTCTCCCTGAACTTTATCTTTGGTGCCGGAGTCCAAGACGGCGAGATAATCGAGACGCTCTGGAATAAGACAAACGCTGTAGCTGACAGCACACGTGGCATGTCCTCGGCACATCGGCGAGAGGTCATCGACGACCATATGAATGATTCAAATTGGATGAAGCTTACCAGGATCTGTACGTTAGTTTCTCTGTCTCTACGCGCATGCCCACACGATTTGACTATAACGGATCGAACGCAGCCGTTCTTCTCACTAGGAAGTGGCAGCGGGCATGCAGAGAATCAGCTCCGGCAACGTTGGCGTTCGACGAACTGACCGCAGGATCTGATCCTGTGCAGTGTGCACGGTGGCGGGAAGAGGCAGACGAGGCAGACGCTGGCAGGTCGGAGAATCCGGCAGTCATGGATATCTACGATGTCTCGAGTACTCCGTGTGCGTATAGGCAGGTTGGTGGATCTTTGAAACACGTCTGACGATGCTTTGAACCAGTGCCGACGAGGAAGGAGGTCCAGGTGATGCTTGCACAGAAGGAGCTCATAGAAGGTGCCAGCGCGGAGGCCTTCGGTGCCGCAGATTGGATTGCTAATGGGCTACGTATCGAAGAGACAAAGTAGGCATTCTCGGCATTGCAGCCAACATATACTAACGGGTGGGACTTTGTACAGGCTTGCCGTTGCTTACGCGGCACGACGAGTGAACGCCAGCTCTGGTACCCAGACCCGGCTATCACTCGTGCAGCAAAGGCAGCGGCTTGCTTCATCTATCACTGCGTTTCACAAGGCGGGACATCGGCACATACCAGGGTACCTCCCAGGCGATGGGGGGGAGCTCGGCAACGATCCGACAGCCTTCGGGGCGGAGTGGGATGAAGAACATGGAGAGCCCGGCACGTCAGCAGCAGACCTGCCTCTAGATAGGCCCGAGGTCCATCCTATAGGCCTCCCATCCACGCTCGGCATCGAGTTCCTCGCCCAAATGGACTTGCTAGACCTCGCAAAAAAGGAGCGGCAGCTACGCGAAGGCCAGCTCAATGATGCCCTCCAGGGAATCCGTACCGGCATCGGATACAAGTCTTTGCTGTACCGCGCTAAGGTTCGAAACGCGTCATCATATCGTGCAAAGCTTCGAAGCTTCGACGACATCCACGTAGCTGACGAAGGTGTCCGCAAACACGTCCGAGTGTATCAGCAAGCCCGGCAAGCGATGGAACGTCTTTTCGACGCTGACGACAGTGCCGACGAACAAGCCCTCCTACAATTCCGCTTACGATACAAAGCGATCAAGAAGGAAGATCTGAAAGTGTCTACGGCAGTGATAGAGTCGTTTACCCCTGGAGTGCGGAACGCACATTCGGCATGGTTCTGGAACGTTTCGGACACTGCAACGGGTGAGGAAACGCAGTGGGTTCAGGACTGTGAGTACTTATTGAAATAGCGGCACCATACCCACCTGGACTGAGCTGCTACAGATCGACGAATGCTGTGGCTCCGAGCATATGCACGCAAGTCGCGATGGGACGAGGAGCTAGAACTGGTACCATTCGAAATGGAATGTACCATCCGTTCGTTTGAGCGGAAGGCGGTTGAGTGGGAGGAGTTAGCAGCCGTAGATATTACAGAAGGTCATGGTGCCTATGCGCACCGGCAGGTCGATTTGTGGCGCACGTTGCGGGATCATGCCTCGGCAGCGTTTGCAACTGCCCGGGCGAAGTATAGGGCCTAGATACACGGGATTAAATATACGTACACGGAGATGAATAAAGCGCCGGCAGCACATGTGATCTCCAGGGTGCCGGTCGCACGATTTGCTCTTCCTTGTGGTCTAAGTCGTCCTCGAACCACGCCATGAGCCTTCAACATGAGACATCGAAAGACGTGCTATCCTCGGCACGTCTTGAAGCCCTCCTCGTCGTGTGGAGGATCAGGGAAGCGCTAGATGCTCTGCCCGACTCTGCCGATAGTTTGACGCTGCGCCGGTGGAACCATGGCATCGCCCGCGAGCTTGTAGGTGCAGTCGTACAGTGCCGACGTGGTCAAGATGTGCCGCAGTGACGCTGACCGATCGTTTTTGTGCGTAGTGGGTTGCCATCTCAGCGATCGGCCTCGCGGGTGCGATGGAAATGGCACTGTCGGTTGCCCACAGTGCAGCAGTCATCTCTTGCCATCCCCTCACCTACCTGCTTCGCGCGGCAACTTGGGAAGATCGCCGCCTTCGCTTCAACGTGTTGAGTATCAACAAATCAACGTACCTTTCACTCAGCACTCTCAATCCCGAGGTCCTTCACGGACTCGAAGACAGCTGGACGTTTCCTAAATGGTGGACATGGTCTCACGATGGGCCTGGAGATGGGAAACGATGTCCCGAGTGGTGGATGAACCCATCTGCAGATGTGGTAAGTTGTCTTTGCCCCTGGCTAGAATGTGTTTATTGATTCTAGCCAGGGCCCACCAATGCTCGTTTTTGAATCTGATAAGAACGACCTACATACAGCATCTGGAGAGATATACCTCGCGTTGGAGAGAGTACTGGCGGACAAAGAGGCTGAGTTGAGAGAATTGGATGAATGCATCATCCAGGAAGAGCTTGAGCTAAGTAGGTAGTTAATATCAATATGTGCTGGGGGGGGGCGAAAATGTCCTTGAAGATGATGTGAATACTTTGCTTGATACGTTCGTTGTGTGATTTAGTTATGAATATTGCCTACTAGAAGTTAACATGAGAGTGCCGGTATCTGATAGAGGTCCCCCCATGGGGTGTAGTACCTAGAATAGTACTCAAGGATACATAGGTCAGCCAAATATGGTGCCGGTGGGGAGGAATTAGCACAAGATTAAGCGGCGTAGTTGGAATATTAATTGCAAGTAAGGACCATAAGTAACAGGGTCGTACGATGGAAGTGGGGCCCTATATTTCGCCCCAAGCACCGCTGCCCGAAGTTGAATCGCGGCCGGTCAACAAGGGCGCTTACATGGGGTGGGCGGCCGGCTAGCGAGCGCTGGCACTGCATTGGCCGGCCGTCTACCTACACCGTGCGTTGCCATTTTACTGGCTATTTCCGCTTAATACTGTGATTACGGTGTTCATTTACGACCAAATGGCCGCTACCGTCAGTCCGACGTTGTGGATGTGGCCTCAAACCAAAGGAGAAGCACGCCCGGCCGGTGTGCACAGCCACGTATGGGCGCCCCTGGGCCGGGCGACTAAACGAGGGAAATTAGCGTCGCCGGCCCGG
>CM035304.1:4399499-4416612 GCA_002900995.3 Ganoderma boninense
CAGTTCCCCCCCAGATCATTTCCCCTCCGAGTCTTTCCCTGAGCTCATTGGGGAATCCCGTTTCCCGGGGGACGTCTTCAACTATCAAAAGAGGGGGCTTTAAATATTTTGGCTTATGATACATTTTTCCCATTCATGCGCTGACACTGGACAGACACCATCTTTCGGGACGACCTCAACTTCCCCTTACCCCCCAAACAGGCGCACCTTCCCACCACGCTCGTGGCTCTGGTTCAGATCGCTAACCAACGACGCGCCGGGCCCCCGCAGCCCCTTTTCCCAGCACTTTCCTCGAGAAACCAGTTCATCTCGAGTACCCGCGCACGGAAATGCAATTTTCAAATGATTTTAACCGGGGGGAAATACTTGGGGCCCCCCTAAGGAGGCTCGATCGCTGTGGAAGCCCCCAAACTTGACCGGAGCCCGAAGGGGACAATCAAAACCGCTTTAGGCTCGACGTCTGGCAGGAGATGGGGGAACAAACGGGGCCCCCTTCACCTTCCCCTGAGTACGCGTCCAAATTTTTCCCAATCTTCCATCGGGTTGCCACGTTTTCGCCCTTCTTATCCCCAGAAAAAAAAAGGGGCACCCCCCAAAAAAACCTTCGACACCCCCGCCGCCCCTTTTTCGCCCGGGGTAAACCCTTTCGAACCGTCCGTCTTCCCCCCCAAACGACCCGCGCGGGCGCGCGGCGCGAAAACGCCCCGCTCTCCAAGAACTGGCCCGCAGCCCGTTCACGCCCCCTGGGCCCAACTTCTACCTGACGACACCCCGGAAACCGGGCCCACGGGGACCTCCCCGATCGAGCCCGCCGTTTTTCCCTTCACCGGAGGCTCTGGGCGAACCCCCTCCCCCCAAGGGCAATCCCCTGGGTTTTTTCTACCGGGGCAAAGCCCGGACTCGCAGGACGCGCAACCGCAGCAAAACCGAGGGCCATCCAGAACTTCACCTTCGGGGGGTTTCAGGGCTTCCCCCGGGCGCCCCGCGCGCACCCCCGGTACCGGGGGGACACGGGGGCGCCCGGGGGGGATCGCCAAACCGGAGCGCAACGTCTCGTACGTGCGTTCGCGGGGGGCGGGAAACCTGAAACCCGAGTACAAGGGATGCCCGGGCGCTCGTATTCTTGCGCGAGTCATCTGGGGGATAACCCGAACGGGCCCGTGTCAGGAGGGGTCCGTCGTGGGGGGGGAGAACCCCGCGCGGGCGCAGGACTACTTGTTCGGGGGAGGAGAGGTGTTCTACGGGTCGTCGGCGACGCGGGGGCACGCTCGTGGCCCCCGAGCGCGACGGTCGCGTCTTGGGAGGGGTTTCTTGGCTGGCGAGGGCGACTACGACGCCGGCCCCTACGAGCGAGACTTGAACCCGGGTTTTGAGGCAGTTCACGTGCGTCGCGAGTTGGACGCTCGACGAATCGCTGTTTTCTGTGATATCGGACTTGTTCGCTGCCATTTTAGCTGTTGACGTTATGCTCTGCTACGACTTTTGGATTTTTTTGAGAAACGATTGTTTTGGCGACTGTACAAAATATAGACGTTCTGCCTTCGTTACGAACTGCGAAGAGCCCTTGGGCGGATCCAGTGGATCATGCTCTCAGTTTCTACCTCGTCAATCAAACGTGCTCTGCGTGGATGTAAATGTTGTGTCTAACAAAATAAACCTCAGAAGCTCGGCACCGGACACTGGGAAGGGAGTCTAAAGGGGATGGGGGTTGATGTCTCCTGCCAAGATTCGTTGCAGCGTAGCCGGGGGACTTGACCCCAAGCACCAGTTGGTGAGCGTTCACGTAACACATTCTTCTAAGTCATTGTTGAAGACGTAGGCGTTCATTGTGTTGGTTTGTGAGGAGACGTCGCTTTGGGCATGAGCTCTAGCGCCCGTTCCCCCGCGCGCTTTTTGGGGCGTCTAGTATCCCCTGCTCGGGGCGACCAGCGCCGCGACTGCATTCTGTGGCCTCTCCTTTTGACATGAAATTTGACGGGGGAGGGCCCCCCTTCCAGTTCTTTGGGCCTCTCGACATTACTGCCATAGAAGGAATCTGCTATGGCTGGAAAAGGGCCTCTCATCTGCGTTGTTGGTTTTTCTGCCAACCGAGGACCTGCTTAGGGCAATTCAAAGGGTTTTGACTACCACAGCAACAGAGGTGCGAATTCCCCCTTTTTCAGGAAGCCTGCACGTATTGAATCGGCTCTATCACGAGCGAATGGGCTGGTGTACGACACATGTTCTCGCGACCCCACCCTTGGCTACTGTCGGCCGTCGCCACGGGACGGTTCCCGAGTTGTCTTTTTGATGACACATTCCACGATCAGGTACTCACGTTAAAACGGCTTTGTGATAGATCCCTTTTGGGCAAATACCTTCTGCAGGGGGGATCCAGCTCATCCTCACCGACGTCACAAGCGCCAATCCATGCGATTTACGCTTTCAACTTCAATGAGCTCGACATCCAACCTTCCCCAAAAGCAACAGGCATCTCAACGCATTCCACCCGTTTTACGACAAAGACTTCCTCAAGGCAGATTTTACTCGTGGGGGGAAACCTGACACTCGCAAAGGACTGCACTTGACAGCGAGGGGCTGTCGCAAGTAGGGGACTTTTAAGCCGCAAAATATTGGTCTTACTTTGACTATTTCCCGTTTCAGGTCAACCTTGCACAACTATTTGCCCCAAAACCTCGTTGAAAAAGAGAAAACGGAAGTCCTCCTCATCTCGACCACTCCAGGTACTCCTGATTTTCATGAACGGACAACACGTCACTCCGGGATCGGGGAAACGCTATGACATTTTCAACCGCGGTCGCGAAGGCGTACAGCATCTCCGGGCGTTCTCTACAACAGGTACCCCTAAATTCCCCTCGCCTAAATGTCCTGATTTCCCAGGGTTAAGCGGAACAGTTCGATGTCAGATATGAACAAGGCGATACGGTACGGAGAAGCCCCTACGTTATAGGGCAAGGCACGCATGGGCAGTCTATTTTCCAATACATCAAGTAGGGCCTCGCGCCTATTCCTGAGGGGCGTTGCACTTACTTCGGTGCGACAGATTTCACAATTGCCTCTGGTTGGCGTTTAATGATGTGATAATCGGCCTCACGTTCGGTCGTTTTTGAGCGAAAACAAGGACTATCTCGCCCCCCGTGGCTCCACTATGGCCTACAGGTTTGCAAAACCCCGCGGGCCTCGCGTACCCGATCATTAACCCCCATTGTTCTACAGGGGACCTCGTCGACGCATGCGCGACGCGTTGCTGGGTTGAACCCTTGGCCAGCCGGGCCCGAAACGAACACGGGCTCACAGTTCTACTGCCACTCGCTCGTCGGAGTTGTCTCCGCCTGGGGGTGAAAGTCCCCCCCTTATTTACACCCGCATCACCCACATACCCGCTTAAAAACGGCTTTCCCGGGCTGCTCCAAAACGGGCGCCACACTTTTTCCCGCCCTCATATGGTCGTCGGCGCAGGCGGTGCTTCGGGATGCGATGGTCGTCTCCTCCCTCCGACGTGCTCAGCTTCCACTGCACATCTTAGTGTTTCTACGGATCTCCGCGCGTCTTCCGGCACCAGCTCCCTCGGGGGCGCCTGTGGAACCTGTTCCGGGGGGAAACGGTACAACGTCTGCGGAACCGCATCGACGCGTGGGACTACGACCTCGACCAGCTGCTCCCGGGGCGATCCGTTTACGCTCCTTGCGTTTTGTCCCCGACGGTCTGACGTACTATGCCTGTTTGCCACAGAAGTCCAGCCTCCCCGCACCCTGTTGCCGTTTGTTTTCGCGCAAACCCGACGAGGCTGTTTTTAGATCCTTCATGGGAGTTCGACACCAGCACGGGATCTTGAACCATTTTTTCCCCTCTTTTGCGCTGCTCCTACGCGTCAAGGGTCCGTTGCGCCTCCCAGGTTTGCCACCCAGCTTTTTATTTGGCGACTCTTCAACGGCTGATGATACACTTAGGGGTGGCATTTTAAGTTCCCTACCGGGGCACTCCTCTCTCCGTAAGTGCTCTGACCCACGCGAATTTCCTTCAAGGCCCTGCCTATGATGCCTATACCACCTAGAGCCTTCCTCGCCGTTGTCCTCCATTTCCGGCATTAGGTTCGCGTTCTTGACTATTTCACCCCCGAACTCACGTTGATGCCTTCTTCCAGCACAACTAGCGGGGAGATTGACGATGCACTACCATCCTTTGAGCATGCGGGGCCAGCTGCGTCAGGACGACTCCCTAAACCCCAAATTTTCCCCGGGCAACAATTCGGTACAGCATATCCCCCCGAGGACTTTTTAAAAAAAGACCGTAGGGCGTGCATTCTGCTGGATCCTTTCTGTAGACCATCTTTGGGGCAGAGCTTAAACATGGTATTTTTTTTTCAGGATGTCGTGCTATCCGTTCAAGCATCCCCAAAGGGCCCGGGCGACTACGTGTAGGGTGCGCCGGTGTAAACTGAGATCGACAGCCCTGCCCGCCCCTTCAACTCGGGCCGTCCACTTTGGACTCAACTTATCGATGCGTCTCAGATATCCCCTCGCGGGGGTGCTATCACCCCCCAAACCCTAATGCGTTGCATTTTGAAAAGAACGGAATTCTGGTCGGGCCACCGCACGAACATTTTTTCGCACTCATCAAGAGATCCGAGTCGCGTGCGTTCAAACAATGAGCATGCAGACTCGTCCGCCTTGCAAAAGGGGGGGGAGCGTTCTAGTAGGGACTCTGGTGTCAGCGCGTCAACCATTTCAAGTGCGGGGTGCGCGGCGGGTTTTTTGTTTTGCTTCGGCAAGGGGGGGGTCGCAACCGCGTGACCCCAGCTCCGGGGCGTCCCGCAGAGATTGTACCCGGTGTGTACCATGCCAGGGCAACACAGTAAGTCTCGGAGGTTAGTACCACAACCCCGCCCAAAACTCGTCCAAATGCCTCCACATCAATGCTACTCATTCCATAGCGCATTAGGAAGCGCATGTCAGCGCAATACCAGGGTTTGTTGAAAACCTCTGAAGACCGACATGAAAGAATTGTATCGATCTGCCGTACCATCATGATATCATATCCGAGTCCAACTCAATGCCTCCTGGGCGCCGCGGGCCCTGGGCCTCGCTATGAGGAACGTCGAAGCAGCGTCGAAGTCACACTCTATAACCTTGCAGCTCGGACCCAGGTGCGTCGTGCCAATTATACGCCTCGCCAAATATATCAGCCACTCACTGACACGCAAGCTTCACCCTTTCGAGCCTCGCGTCGGCTCTTCAACATTCGCCCGCTAACGCATCGTTTCGCCAGGAAATGTGCTGTGCTGTCCTAAGGTCTATGACTGCAGTGGCTACGTTGTACTGAGCGAGCTTGCAGGGCTGTCCATCCGCAGCGAACCAGCGACCTCTTAGACATCGATCACGAGTGAGCAGCGGTCGCCTCATGGCCGCAGCTTGCAACTCACTTCATGTCCGAGGCAAAGCTTGCTCAATCTAAATGGTATATATGTGTTATCCAAAGAGCACTATGCTGCAGACGATATGGCGATCCCGTCTCTCCTCGTTTTCTTCGCCGTCTTCGTGGGGGCACACGTCTACGCGCAGAAAATCGACACGCCTGACTCTTTCCCCACGTCTGGCCTAACCAACCTTCGACGCCCTTCAGTCCCGACTGGCAACCATGTATGCTCCCTACCTTCCGAATTTTTATGGTGTATCCTGCTGAATGTCCCTCCTGCTGTCAACTAAGACTCGAGGTCAAGTACCTCTGCCAAATCTTACGCATATATCGCTGCCCCGAAGCTTCGCTGGCAACATCCGGTGGATAGACCAGACCACCCGAACAATACTCTGTTCTTCTGGGCGTTCGAACGGCAGGGCAAGAATGGCCACCCTTACCGCACCCGCCAACGACAGCAACAAGGACCCTTGGGATCATCCTGGCTCCAGGCGGGTGCGTTTCGGCTAGTGAACCCAACCCAGTAGGTCTTGTTTTTATGACGCATATATCCACAGGCCAGGGTCGTCGAAGCATTCTCGGGTTGGCTAAGGAGGTGCGTGGCTCCTTGCATAGGGTGATTTGTGGGACATGCTTCCGTCTCACCCGTGCACCCTCAGAACGGCCCCATCCACGTTCTAAGCAACCGCTCGTGGGTAATCCAATCCATACAGCTGGAACACCTTTGGCAGATACCATATGGATCGACCAGCCTGTCGCAAGTACTTCGCCCCTCTCGTATTGCATCGACGCTACGACTCATCCCTTGACTCAGGTACCGGCTACTCGACGGCAGACACGGGGAATATGGTAAGTACAGCGTGCTCATTATTCATCCTCGATCACCCCATACTTATCCCTCTCAGTAGTCGCTAACGAGGATCAGACCGCAGAAGACTTTGTGCGTCACCTCCCCCGTTTTCTCGTTCATGCCGCCCTCTCTGACGCCATCGCCTTCAGCTCGGCTTCCTGACGAACCTCGTCAGCGTATTTCAAAGCCTCCGCCACACGACCGCTATACCTAATGGGGGAGAGCTATGCGGGAATGTTTATCGTGAGTGCACTTCTGCGCCTTCAACCAATCATAAGCTCACGAACGGCGTAGCCTTACATCGTCAAGCACCTCTTCACGGCATCGAATCCTCCGGTCAACTTGCGCAAGGTAGCGATCGGAAACGGCTTTCTGGGTCCTACGCGACCGTACGACACCTCCCCGTCGTATGTTATTGAGTTCTACATCTTCCAAACCGTTCTTACGATCCCGAAGGTGAATATCTCGAGACTTATCCCGCCATCATTCGGGTATGATGAAGACGTCTCATTGTACTCAAAGAACATGAGGCGACCCATCTCCCCCGCGGGATATCCCCGTATGTCTGACTAGGACGCGATGGCAGGCAAACCACCTGTGTGGCTTCGATCTGAACTTGACCTATCCTCAGACCGGCGGAACGTTTCCAACCTTAGCCTGAAACAGGGGGCTGCGGCCGACAGTCCTTAATACTCAAGACCGGGGCCCAAATTTTACGTGATGTCCGTTCCAGGAACGTCTTTGCTTTAAAAAGGCCCCCAAAGTGCAAAGCCATGGACCCGATCCCCCTGCTAGGAAAGGGCCGACCCACGACAAACACCGAGAGAAAGAAGAGAAACCAGTGAAGCGTAGCCCTTTTCGGCCGCGCCAACGGAACCCTTCGATCCCTGTACGGCTGTTACTTTTCGACGAGATGGGGCTAAAAGCGCCTCAACTTCACCTTCCCCCGGAGTTTCGTACCCCTCCCACCCATCGCCCCCCCTTTTTCACACTGGCACTTTATAGTCCACTACGATAGCCAACGGCCGCGCAGACTACTTTCGACATCCCCGACGCGACGGAAAACCCCCAACCGCCCCTCGACCCCGCGCCCTTTCAACCTCGCCCGCCGTGCGCGGCCGCGCTGCCGACCCACCTCCAAGTCCTGGAAGAAAACTTCACGTACCCCTTCGGCTCCACATACAACCTCCGCGCGCAACCCCCGCAGGCGAAACCCCTCCGCCCGCCCCCCCTTTACCTTCCTCCTCCGCGCTCCTGGCCCAACGCCACGCGCGCGCATCCCCTTCGTCCTCTTCTCGGGCAACGAAAGATCGGAATCCCCGGGACCCCTCGACCGAAAGGGCGTCATCCAGAACACCACCTTTTTGGGGGGACGCCCGGGCTTCACGCGGCCGCCCGGACGCCCTGGTCGACGACGCCGGCGCGCGCGCGGGGCTCGTGCACCAGGGAGCGCAACCTCACGTAACGTGCTCTTCGCGGCGGGGGCCCAAACGAGGTGCCGCAGTGGCGCCCCGCGCAGGCGCTCGTGTTCCTCCGCGAGTTCGTTTTGGGCGACAAACAAACGGAGCGTGCTCCCGGGCGGCCGCGTCGTGGCCGGGGAGGGGGGCCTGCGCTCGCTGGGGCGTCCCCCCCCGGGGGGCCGCGGAGTTTCCCTTCTATGGGTGGGCCCAAAGACGCAGGGGACGTGACGTGGCTCCGAGGGGCACAAAAGAACGTGGGAAATTTTCCATCGCGACCGCGACCGGACGGGTCGCCTGCATCGACGAAAGGGCGGGGGCGGGGAAGGGGTTCAGTCTCATCAATTTGCTCGCCGCGATGGTTGTAGGGTCATTTTTGTTTTGGTGTAAAAGGGTGCTCATTGTGAGAGGGAACGAGCAAGTATTTGAACCAAATGGCGACCCCTCGCGGCAGTGGACTCCTGTACGATACTTAGAATCCTTCATGTAGAGACCGATAAAGCAAAGGAAATTGATCAAGGTTTTCGTTCAAGCAAAATATTAGTAGCGAGGGAAGAGGCACACAATCCTCCTGATCAGGACAACATTCCGTACGAACAGCACAGGCGCAACAAAGTGGCGGCATATATGACTTCGAATAAGTTTGATCACAAAGTGTAACATAGACATGGGAATGTCTGCATTCCAACACGCCTCAATTGCCGCCACCGAACTTGTCTGCGCTATAAATGGCCCGTCAGTGCAAATTACCATCCCAGAGAAATAGCGCAAAGCATACCAGCTGCAGGATCTGGTCCCGCTCCTTCGGCGGCAGCGTGTTGAGCTGCTCTGGAGTCAGGTTCAGCACCTGCATCAGCATGTCCTAAATCGCGTGGCCGAGGTCAGCGCGCATTCGATACGAGGCAAATCGTGGGGTGCCTACTCTCTGAGCCGGTCGAACTCCGGTATTTCCTCCGAGCTGGGCAGGGGTGCAGGTGGAGGCGCATGCATGGCAGGTGTCGCATGTGCGCAGGAGGGGCTGGTGGTCCTGGTGGCGGAGGGGCACGGTAGTAGGGCGGCGGCATCTGCGGAGGCGGCTGCGCGTACATCGTTTGGTACAGGGGGCGTTTTGGTGCTGGATGGGCGTGTGCGAGGGGGGAATTGGGGGGCGCATACATGGATGCGGGTGGGGCTGACATGTAGGGGGGAGGCGCAGGATGCGCGGGTTTGTACAGGTGCTGGCGCGGGCGCAGGAGCCGGAGGGGTACCGCTGTGCCGGTCGCAGCGAGCATTTGCTGAGGCGGGGGGATGAGGAAGCGGGAGGCATAGGAGAAGAATTGGAGACAGTCACCGTTCCGCGCCACGAATGTCTGGTGAACGATGTATGTGGCAAGAAGAGCGAAGTGCTGAAAAAGGCGTGAATAGAGCAAGTTGGGGGATGACGCATGACTAAAATAGTCGCAAGCGAGACCATTGTTATGCTGGTGGTCTGCGTGAGATGACTGGAAAAGCACTGGGTCGTGTGCCAGCCAGTACTATCCGTTGTAATAAATCATAATCGGCCGGAGACAGTGATATGAAGAGACAGACTCTTCATCTGTGTCCACCACCTCGGAAAGCTGACTGGGGTCAACCAGTGGCCAAGTGAGCATGGCCTGAATGCATGCTCAACCCCGGCCATTTGGCCGATGCCTGGTGCAAGCGGGGACGCCTTGGCAATGTGAAGGAAAGCGTGGGTCGTGACTACGGTCCAATTCACTCCATTCGTGTCTCTCGCAGCGTTGTTCATAGCGTTCACGTAAGCTCAGTGCCCCGGCAACCTACGCGCCATTGACTGGGGGTCGCGTGGTGCGCGCGGCTCCGCCGTCAATGATCTCCCGCCACGAAATACTGGCCTGCTAATCGCTCAACCCGGAACGGAAATCAGAGTCCTGCGAGATCAATTCGCAACATCGTCTAACCACCACCAATTTCTTGCCCGTGAAGAAGGGTTGCGGGACCCCCAGACGCGAGTAGAAGCGGATTTTCGTGGGTCCCTGAATTGACCCGCAACCAGAGTGGTGTTAGATCGAAGAGCGCCCATAAAATAGCGACTGTCGGACCGTGTGCCCGGACGTACCGCAAACTCACAGAACCCAAGAGTACTGCCTTAAGTAGCGCTTGCCTGGTATACTGACCTGTCAAACACCATATCTGCGACGCATATATAATGAATGAGCGCCCATGAAAGCCGTTGTGGTTCCGGAGGTTGCGCCTGGTCTCACAACGAGAGACCGACAACCTGACGCCACACTTTGTAAGACGTCTAATCATTGCTCCTAAGCACGCGTCGTGCTGGACGTAAGCAACGGTCAATACCGCCTTCGTTCTGGTCGGTCAGGACGCCGAGAGCAACGGGCCTCTGCCATACCTTGTTCGGGACCATTACGCCGCGAGAGCCTCAAGCGTGACCGAATATCCGTCTCGCGTAAGAGCCGTGTTGGGTGTGTATCTTGGGGTTCTACACACACGCCCGCAGAGGAACGCACCGAAGACTACTTGGCAATCATGTTGTCTCGAATGTCTCTCCCCCTTCGGCTTTCCCTAACTCTTTAGTTTGATTTTGCAAAGTGGATTGAAGAATCTGCTCTGAACAGGACTTGGGCACTTGACTGGCTCTTGTGGCGAGGTGAGTTTCGGTCAAGAATGTTGCACTCGCGCTCAGAGAGGGCTTGAGTATCGCCGTCAATCGGGCTTCACATCTGCGGTCGAGAGCCCCCACAGTACTTGATGTGAACACCAAAGAGCCAACAGCAGAAAGGAGAAGAGAAGCAACCAGGCCTGTTGTTCCGTACGATCCGAGTCGCTGGTTGGAGGCGAGGTCAGACCGGCGCCCTGGCTGAGTGGTCAAAGATTGTCGCTACCAGGTGAATGACAGGGCGCGCCTCGAAATTCGGAAGAAAATCCCCCGACGTAGGCGCGACTGTCCTGAACCGCGCTGCGAGCCTCACGGCCGGCGAAGATGGCTGGTTCATCTCACGACACAATCGACGCAGCCCAGGAGTGTCGCTCTGGAGGTTCGTAAAGCCGAAGAGGAGACGAGATCTGCTTCTGGTTTCGGCAGGCTGTTTTGGGATGTTTCGAGGGGCGGAGAAAAGCGCAAATAGCCATGTCTTTGGATCAGTCAACGCTTCGTAGAATCTAGGACGTGTGGTGAGTTAGAGCGCGGTTGGACGGGTACAACGAGTGACCTACTGATCGACCTTGAAGTGTTTATTCTCCACACCAGTTTGGTTTTCCTGTTCATTTGTCGATATCAGTGAGTTACTACGTTGAATTAGGTTTACAATAGGCTGACTGTATACGAGCCTTGACCGCTTTGGCACGCTCCTCGGGCGTGAGGAACCACGCATTTGTGGGTGAGTCTGGGAAGAGGAACCTACAGCGCGATTCAACGACGTGCAGCGATGATCCCTCGTATGACCTACCAATACAAAATGGCCACGATGATGGTCAAAGACCCGGTAATGATCATTAGCCTATAACGAGGCGATCAGAACTCCCTGCAGGTGGAAAAGCAGAGCGAGGCGCACCATTGCCAGGGCTCGAAGCTCTTCGTTTTAATGTGCAGGGTCCCGAAGCTGAGAAAGCCTGAAATAATTTGAGCTACGACGCCATGGATCCAAATCAGTTTCTTGCTTCCCGTAAGCAATGGCTGCACTCGTCAGCTGCGTACCTGTTCCATTCATCAAGACTGCCGGATGTCATGAGCACGCCAGTCTACAAAGGACAGTCTATCGGCAGGAGGTATACGCACACCAATATCCGACTCGCAGTGTCTGTTCCTTCCGAGTATAGAACATGGAGCTGACGATTAGGAAGCCCGCCGTGATCGAGCCCTCGCACATCCCCAGAATGAACCGGACCACGAAGAGGCTCCCAAAGTTCTTGCAAGCGGCATGGGAACAGAGAGCAACTCCCCAAATGAAGATGTTAATGCTGGCAGACGTCAAATCAGCTCTCCACAAATGCATCTGCCCCGATGATATCCTAGGCACCTCATCCACTTTCCGACGGGAAAGCGCTGGAGAGCGAGGTTCTGGGGATACTCGAAGACAAGATAGCTCAGGTAGAAGATCGTCCCGAGCCTGTGACGACATGCATCAGATCGGTAGGCGATTGGCTACAGTCATATGCCATACCAATTGTACCTAAGCAGCGAGAAAATAAGTGAGGTGTCCGGAGAGCGAGGTCAGGTAATACGTACTGGTTGGTGGTGAGATGTGTTGCAGTCCTAGAGGATGGGGGAAGTAAGACCACAGCATAGCTCCAAGACGAAGGATCATCTATTACCGGATGCCCAGGATGGCAGAGCTTCCCAATGTCGTCTTGTCCATGAACTGGATCCAATAGAGAGCTGGACGGGAACATCCGATCAGGCTTCTTTCGAAGACAACAGAGTGAAACCACCGGACTCACTGCACATGAGTGGCATGATGTTCCAGTCAATCTTCTTGCGAATCCTGAGAGCTTCCTCCGAGCTGAGCTCATCGAGACCCGTTGCGAGTTGTGCGGCGGTATCGACCTCCTTGTTCGCCACCGCGACGTGGACGACGACATCGACAGCAGATCCCTTCTTCTCCGGGTCCTCTGAGCGGTCGATGGAACCACCGCTGCTCATCTTGAATAACGTTCGAGATGGGAGGTAACTGAGAAGACGGTTGGGAGAGCCGCGGGACTCCTTGATTTTTCCCAATACTTATATCGCCATCGTTGATAGCACCATCTATGTAATGGTGAACAGTTTCTTGGGCCGTTCTTTATCCGCATTGGTAATGCTGCTACCCTATAATCCACGGATATCCGAGTCGCGGACGAAGCTCTGCTTGGCGTGTACATCTCTTATCGTTTTCGACGGAGGTTTGAGATGTCACAGGGGCACTTGCGTCCCTGATAGTCTAGCGGAGGAAGCTTTGGCCCGAAATTCGGCTCGAAGTACGCATGCGTCGAAGCGTTAGTGCCGCTGGGCCTGCACAAGAAAGATATCAGTATCGTTTATCCGTCAGAGAGAATTCAAGCCAGTTTGTTATCTCTCTGCATGTATCTTCGCTAGAGACAAACCACTCAGAGCTGAGAGAAGCTGCAAGACTCTGGCTTCTATCTTTCTGCCGACGGGCGGCGTAAGGCCCGGTTGTGTAGATCTGTAAGTATTTCTCCACGCCGCCAGCGCTGGAAGCCTCGCTTAGATTACGTTCCACACTACTCACCCGTCGATGATTGTCGGATGACTGCCTTGTGTAGGACGCATAGAGTAGTACTTTCCTGCATCTGTATCCATCCGTAAGTAGCAGGCTGGCACCCGGGCCCATCGCCGTGTCCAACCACAGACGTTCCGCAGTACTAGTCTCGTCAGAACATCCTAGACGCCGTTGACAAGATGTGCTCGAAGTTCCTCATGGCTGAGATATGTAAGTCAAGTGAGTCACAGGTAAGAGACCGGCCAGACGCAGTCCGTCGCACTCGCGGAGAGAATGTGGCTCCTGGGCGCTACTTTAAAAGGCGAATTAGAGGTCATGTTGACAGGTGTTGATCCACATTTATTACCGGATAAATAGATGAACGTTACCTTTAGTAAGGACTTAAGTACTTCCTATTACTTCCAGTTACACCCTCCCATCCTGCTTACTGAGTTCAGTTCAGTATCCCTCAGAACAAGAGAGGTTCATGTTCTACAGGTTATTTGAACAAATAGATCCAGTCCCCGCGTCTGTATCGATATATCAGCATTTCTATCCTACACGTCGTCTCATCTTCGGCCTACATACAAGATAGATTTTAACACTCTTGAGTGCGCACTCAGAAAACGAGATGGTCTAGTAATCTGCCAGAAGGAAGTGAATCTATCATCATCGTCTCGCGTCCCGATCGCTGCTCCTCATGCATTAGGCTCATGCCCCCTCAACCCTCCTGATCATCCTTCTGTCCCGCTCGCCCGTCACCTTCACCAGCCCCTCCTGCTCCAGCTCCCTGATCACCTCCTGGAACTCCGCCGTGTTCACCTTCACGCTGCTCTGCGCCTCCAGCTGCGCCATCGCGTCCGCCCAACGCACCCCACGCATCGCCCCCGCACCATCCAGCAGCGCGAGCACCGCCCGCCGCATGTCGCCCCGGAGCTTCCGCTGCTGCCTGCCGATGCCCGTGTCGAGGAGGCCCATGTCGATCTCGCCCGTCGTCGGGTCGCGCGCGCTCGTGTTGATCGCCTCGCGCATCAGGCGGTACGCCTCCTTGACGTCGCTGAGCTCGACGAACGGCGAGAGGCGCATGCGCGCGTGCGCCTCTGAGAGCCGGATCATGCTCTCGAGCTGCCGCGTCGTCGCCGTGATCCGCTTCTCGTTCGAGCGTGGGTCCTCGCCCGCCTTGCGGAGCGTGACGTAGCAGCGGACGAGCTCGTCGCCGGCGGCCTCGGTGATTGTCGGGTTGAGGCGGGACCGGGCGTAGGTAATGTAGGCGGAGAGCTCCTGGAGCGGCTGGAAAGACGTCTTAGCTCTAGCCGGGGAACGGGGAACTGCATTCACGTACCATCAGATCCTGCCCACCGCCAGTCTCAGGAGCGTCTTCGAGGTACAGCGAGACAAGATGTTGAGCGAGCTTGCGATCAAGGGCCTCATCGGCATCGTCTAACACAAGGTATAGTAGGTCGAAACGAGAGATGAGCGTTGGTGGGAGGTCGATATTTTGCGTGACTGTCTGTTTGGGGTTGTACTTCGACCCGATAGGGTTCGCCGCCGCGAGGATGGACGTTCGCGCATTGAGGGTCGTGATTAATGCCTGCCTTGCAATGGACACGGTTTGTTGTTCCTGTCAATGGCCATGAGCAGCGAGCGCGATGGAGGTAGGCGCAGAATGCGTACCATAACTCGTGCAAGACACTGTGTGTTGCGTCTGAACATCTTGTCGAACTCATCAATACAGCATACACCGCCTCACTCAGGACAAGAGCACCACTGGTGGAACGTAAGCACCTTGATCCTTCAATAGATGTTGCAGACGTACCTCTCGAGGACAAGCGCTTCGAGTCAGGATCACGAGTGACGTTACGCGTCAGACCGACTGCGGATGACCCTTTGCGGAACGACGTGACATCGCCAACGAGACAATTTTTGTGCAGTACATAAGTAAGCCACGCAACGACGATATTGAACAACCCGTCCCCCGACCTGAACTGTTGAATCCAGCATACATACGTGCAACTAATCTGGGATCTGGCCACATCCGGGCCCATCGCTCCACATCGAGCAAGACGTTGATGTCTCCAACGGTATTCGGCCCACCTCACCTCCCCCACGAGCGACGCTTTTGTTCGTTCCGCCGAACATCTGCAGATGAATGCCCTCTTCACGTCGTCAATGCGGTACGATAGATAGACGCGGGCGCGATCGACCTCGCCAAGAGGTCGTAGATGTTCCGGCCTCTGGCTCAGCAGACGCAAGAGACGTGCCTCGAGCTCCTCCCGCTCTTGCCGTCGGTCCTCGCTCGAATTATCACGGCGCTCGACCGCGTTCTCCTCATCGTCGTCCATATCGACACCCCCTCCACGCCGCCGACGCCAGGCATGCGGTCCCCGCCGGCCGGCGCGTGCTCCTGTCGAACCCGCAGGACGTCGTCTGTTGCCGAGCTTGACGTTGCACGACGTCGACGAACGTCCTGAACAGCTCTTGAGCGTGCGGCTGCGCGGGTTTCACGCGCAACTGGCATGTGCACGGAACTACCCGTGAGACGAGCCAGGTCGCCGGGCTTAACGAGACGTCACAGAGGTGATACACGCTCACGCGACACTGTGTGCGCTCAACACGTTGGCCCGTCGGGACCATCCGGGTTCTCCTGCAGAGCGGATCTCCTGCCGGTACGAACTCGCAGGTTAGTGGCGACGAGGCCTTTCGCCCCGCCCCGTCGCGCACACTTCGGTGGGCAGAGCGCGGGCTCGTCGATTTTGCCGCGCTCGATCTCACCTGCCCCCGTGTGGTTGCAGGCGAACAGGGGAAAAAGGGGCGACCTTCAGGTCGGGGATGAAAAGGCGTCGCGCGGATCACCAGCCCCTTTTGTTTGCTGAAAAGCTTGTCCTTTGTCTGGTTGCCGGTTGAGTGGGAGCGAAGGCGAGCGTGCCCGGGGCAGACCCTACCACTTGGTTAAAATCGGCGCATGTTCACCGCCGGAAAACGCCGAAATGGGCGGATGTTTTTAGCCCCGGGTTCCAATATTGCTTTCACTTTTTTAGGGCCCGGGTTTCGCCACGCATGCCTTTCCGCGCCCCTCTCTGGTCCTCCTCTGGGGATTCAAGTACGACGTCCTTGAGGACCTGGTCCTTTGATTGGTATTTACTTCCTTTGAGGTTATTCACTAGCAGGATCTGGGGGTTTCTGCTCGGGGGGTACGCAGCCCAGGTTTGGGGATGTCGAGGTTTAGGGTCCCTCACCCCTTTGGCGCATCCGGCGGACATTTCGACTCGTACAGCAATACCTCACCTTCTTCGGGGGACGAGAGTACCGCTTTCGGGTACCCGCTTTACGATCGTATGCGATTTTCGATGACGACCTTGAAACCCGCATAAAGTCGCGGAATGCACGCATCGTCTCGTGCACCGAGATGCTGGCCCCCAAAACGCTTTAACAAACGCCAGGATCGTCGGGCATCCTCGTCGGGTGGCCGCGGGAATGGAGAGGTCGAGTTCCGAAGGGCAGGGGTGGAAAGATGTTTAAGCGTGAGCGTAATCATCCGACGGACCCTCCTTGCGCTTCGTTCGTACACGGGACCGTAAAGAAGTCGGTGTGAACTGAACGAAGAGTGATATCGCCTCGACGAATTTTTTCGGGTGGGCGGGTTTTTCCCGGAAGGGCTCCTCGAAATATAGGTCAGTTCGGGGCTATGGACAAGATTCTTTGAAGGATCAAGTTTCAGAGGAGAAAACCCGGCCCCGGTTGGCGCGCGTCCCATCCTCTGGGAGACACCGTCTTTATCCGGTTGGTTTTAGGCAACTTGCTTCTTATGGGACAGTATATTCAACTGTTCGGGTTTTAAGGTAAGAAAAACTCCCACTTGCCACCCAAAAAAGTTCAATTTTTTGGATGCGGTTGGGATCACAAGGGCACACAGTTTAGACCTGGTTCAGTATGACTACCTCATGAATGAGTGCGATTTTAGTGTCAAGGTGAATTCCACGCTGCTAAAGTTTTTTCAACCTTACACACTTTTGCAGGTAGACTTTATGGCTTGGGAAAACCTAACGGTCTCAGAGGAAAGGGGAAAGGGGCGTACGAGGGGAACGTTTAGGGTTTTAGAGTCTTTGGGAACCAGGGACATTTCCAGAAGGTCAGAGTCTAGCCTTCTAACGCGTGCAGGGGTTCTCTTTGTCGCGAGATGAGCTGGGGGAAAGGGG
>CM035304.1:5016712-5206916 GCA_002900995.3 Ganoderma boninense
AGTTCCCTGTTCTTGTAGGTAAGCAACGCAACGTTCCAGCTCACTACAAGAGCAGCCATGGCACTTGGAAGATACCTATCACCTAATGTCAAAACTGGCTTTCAACATGCACTAGCCAGCACTTAGGCTCTTGCGGTAAAGGATGGACCTCCCCTTCCCCCCACACTATCCTGGCACGGTTGTTGACTCTGCTCGATGTTATAAACATATATATGATCATGCAGTCACCAGTGCTAGGCTGAGAGGGGGGCCGAGGTGGTCGGCTTTACGAGTCCCGGCTAGAGCGCGCTCATCTCCGGGAAGACCGGACTTGTAGTTTCCACTGACTCGTCCGAGTCCGCTGCTCGACCACGACGTTGCCAGCCTCTCGCCATCCTCTTTGTCGACTTGCACTCTACCCATTAGTGTTGTACATGCTACCATTGGTATCTCTCAACGCGTCGATCTTGAGCTAGAATGACCCCGCATCCGGAGTTGCAAGATCTCCGTCGCCGACTCCGCAACATATATGCTGCAATGGCTACGTTCGGATCTGCTCAACTTGCAGCAAAACCCCCCATCCTGGACTTATCCATGGACCTCAGCGGCGATACGAGCGAGGAGTTTCACTCCCATCAAGACGCGGTCCAGGGGCTACGCGCCTTGAGGGATGCTGTTCGGCGAGACTTGGATGTTCTGGAGAAGGTGAGTTCTCTCGGGATCACATTCACGAACATGGCGTACTATCTCGCACAATCACCGCTAGTAGTTCCTCAACGACCCGGCATGCGTGACCGCTCCCCCTCTGTCTACGAACGCACCCTACTTGATCTCGGTCTGGAACGAAGTATTGCACGCGCAACCCCCAATCGTCACGATATGGCGCACATTTATGGAGGGCGATCAGCCATCTCATGTTCCCCGTCGCGGCTCCCGAAAGCCACCTGGTGTGAAGGTAGATGTCGTCGCAGAGGGAGGCAGGCGATGGGTACGAGTCAACACGTACGTCGTTTAATTGTCCCATTGTTTATATATACGCTAACTTTCTGTACCTAGCACCAAGAATTCTCGCCTTCTTGCAGAGTTTCGTGAAATTGATTCCTATCAGACCGAGTCTGAGGACGAAGACGACGATGCAGAGATTGGACGCCCCAGTCTCGCGCAGAAGGAACTCGACAACTCCATACTCCGTGCTGGCCGCTCTCTCCTCGATGCTGCGCGCCGAAACCCACTAGCGGGCACCAACGCTACGCCATCTGTCACGCTCCGTTTGACACGACTAGATCCTTCACCATCCGATTCTAGGGAACATGACTCGCGAATAGCGCATACAATAAATCTACTGCGCGGCATGGGCATCAACGTCGAGCTCGGAGAGCGCGACCCCACACTTCTGCCCAAAGTAGCAGCCCCGCCGATCCGCCACTTGGAGCCTACCATCCGGCTTAACCTGGACCTCTCTATCCTCATCGCGCTCGTATCCGACCTCACACATTCGCCCCTTCCAACCTCGGCCGCGGAGGCTGACGCACGTTACGTCCCATCCGCGCAGTACCGCGAGTGGAAGCGCAAGCGCCTAGAAGCGGCGAAGGGCCTCGACGAGGAGATCGATGAAAGCCGTCTGAGCGAGAACGGCCTCGGGAAACATTCGCGCGCCCTCGCGAACCAGGCGCTACAGGAGATGAACCGCGGGCTGCTGCACGAGGTGCGCGACCGGCTCGCCGCCGTCGCTTCCCCTTGCCTCGCGGACGTCGAGTTCTGGACGACCCCGGAGGCGCGCGACCGCTGCCTGCGCATCGTCCTATCGAAGATCGGCGGCCGCAACGAGAAGCGTCGCGCCGCTGCGCTCTTCCCGGGGAAGGACACTCCGTTATCCGAAGCCGAGGAGCAGTATTGGGCGGGCTCGCGCTACCCATGCGGGTTCCTCCCATTGATCCCCATCCGGGTGTTCGAGGCGTCGGTGCCAGGGGCAACTGTCGAGCCCCAGGCGCGGCCGGACGACAAACGCGCGCTTTCGCCCTTCTTCGGGGTGCTCGCGCGGACGTGCCATGACATCCTCGCACAGGAGACGATCCCCGACCCGCGCACGCTATCCAGCCCTCATTCGTCTCGGCCGCCCTCCACCTCTGGGACCCCGACGCCTGACGAGGACGTGACAGCGGAAAGCGAGATCGAGCGCGCCGCCGTGACGAAGGCAAATCCACGCCTCACGGCGCACACGGTGCAGAGCATGCTGTGGGGTGCGACCCGCGGGTGGACGACGCTGACGGCCAACAAATCGAGCGTGAAGGCGATCCTGCGCGACATCCGCGCTGGGGAGGGCGGGGGTGGTATGGGTGGGACCGCGAGGCGCATGACGCCAGCCACACGAATGGCCCGGGGGAGGGCGGGGCGGTGGTGGAGAAGGCGGCGATGTGGGTCGTCGATCCGAGAAGTCTTGCGGAAGGCATGCGGTCGGACTACGAGGAATGATACTAGGAACACGGTCCAGCACGTCGTCTGTGGATAGTCGCGGGGGTGATTGACAATGGAAGGGCAAGGAGCGATGAGCCGGTGGTCGTTAGATCTGTCTGTCGACATGTGGGAGAAATTCGAACATGCGCCGAACGATGACTTTACGATTGCGACCCGAGACGAGACGGGCACCTGGGAGGAGGTGGCGAAATGTGAGGGTGGACACGGAAATGATGGATAACCCACTCAATAGCTTCCAAACGAAGCCGCAATGGGTCTATAGAGACAAGCTCTGCGTGTAGAGGCAACCGGGTGAAGGAGAATAACAGCAACAGTTCGTCGCCGCGTACTGTCAAGAGTCTCACGTCTACATGATCCATAAACCTTGGATATGCAGACAGAACATGGCCCCCAAGAGGGCGTTATGATTAAGTGCAGGCATGTCGTCTATACTTACCTCAGACGAATCGAGAGCGCGACAACACAGACAGAGCACCTCCTCAGTAGTCTCTCGCCTATATCACGGCTGAGCGCTGAAAGGTTACGGGGCTACATGTAGAAACTGAAACTCAAATAGCAAAGCTGTGGGCGGTGCCATCTACAAGTCGCTGGATTCATAATATCAGACATTAAACGGGAGGAGAGGACGCGTCACGCACGAATACAATAAGCGGGCAGGCCTAGAGACTCGAGCCTCTACTTCGTCCTTCAATGATGTTCTTGACCAGCGGTGCCGTCACCTTGCGCGTCGCATCCACGTTCTTCTGTCGCCATATCCTCGCACGAAACTCCTCCCCAAACCCGTTGTGTACGCCATACTCAGGGAACTTGACCCTCTTCAGCTTCAGCTCCTCGCTCTCGACGACCGCGTCGAACAGCGCATCGGCGAGCTCGGCGCCCTTCCGCACCACGTACATCTGCTCCCTCCTGTGCTTGCCCCTTCCGCTTTTCCCATGCTTCTCGTGTCCGTGTTCGTGTCCGTGTTCGTGTTCGTGGAATGACGTCAGGATGCCAAGGACCTCAAGCCCGTGCTCCCCCATGAACCGCTCGGTCTCCGTGAAGAACTCCGCCTGGCGCGGCAGCCACTCCGTGAACCCGACCGGGACGGACGACAGCCCGACCCGGACCTCCCGCCCCGCACGCTGCATCGCGTACTCCTTGTAGTCCCGCCTGAGCAGGTCCTGCGTCCCGAGGTGAGCGACGGACGTCTTCTTCTCCTGCAGCGTGTGGTGCAGCTCCCTCAGCCCTGCGGTCTCGTGCGGGGCCGCCTCGTCGACGTGCACGCCGGACGGCGCATGGGCGCTGGGGTCGGGGTTCGCGGCTGCAGGTGGAGAGTCGGACGCGACGAAGAGGCTCGCATTTGATGCGTGCGCGCACAGTGCAGCGGCCTGGGCGCGCGGGACGAGCAGCCGCGCCGCCTGATGGTCTGCTGCCTCAGCTTTCCCTCCCGGCTTCAGCCCGCCGGTGTCGATGAGGATGCTGCACAGGAGGAGAGTAGCGAGCTCTGGAGGGATCTCGTCGAGGCTGCCTTGGTGCTCCGCAAACAGCTGCGTGACGAGGGACGTGCAGCTGCCGGTGGGGACGGCGATGAGGCGCGGGGCCGCAGTGTCGCGGTAGAGCCCCTCGTCCTCATGGTGGTCGATGACGGCGACGACGCGCGCAGCGGGGTTGTCCTGAGTGAACCGCGCCCCGAGGCGGTTGTGGTCAACGAGTGCGAAATCGGTCGAGGGAAAGGGGGCCGAAGAGGTGCGCGGAACGTCGTTGACGCAGAGGATGTCAGCGTCGGGGTCGAGGTGGGCGAGCGTGAATGCGTGCAGGTTCTCGGCGCGCAGGCGGAGTTCTGCACGTGGTGTCTGGGTGAGAGAGACGGCCAGGATGCCCTGCACCTTCGTCGCATACCAGGCATAGGCGATCGAGCTAGCGATGGAGTCCAGATCTGGTTTGCGCAAATATCAGCGTGAGGTGGGGTGTCACGGTCCCTCCACCTACCGCCTGCCTCGTTTCCCATCACCACCGTCCACTCGGATCCCCTCCCTGCCTTTACGGCATCGAGGTACGAGGCCTTCTTCTCCCTGAGGAATGCAGCAAGCGCCATCCGCCTGGAAGGACTGGAATTTTGTTCCACTTGGACTGGTCGAGTGACCGCAGAAAACCTTCGCTATGAACCCATTTTGAGCACCTGTACGCCCTTGTTCGACATCGACCTCATCTTACAGAGGCTTTTGTGCTGCCAAAGAGTACAATTTGGTGTGAACTGAAAGAGAAGAGGAGAGCAGGTCGAATACAACCTTGAAGTTGGAGCCCAAGGTGCATGCAGAATTTAGCGCGCGCGATTAGTATGGAGCTCCACTGCGGCAGACCAAACTTAGATTGGACAAGACGGAATACAGGGGCACACACAAATGCACAAAAACAAACAATACACGACAGCGCGATACACAACACGAGTGTTTATGAGTTTACGGTAAGTACGAGCACCAAGTCTGGCGCAATAATCGGAGGTACGTTAAATAAGAGCGTCAAGTATGCTATGCGAGGAATCAGAACAAATGTGAGTAGAGTGGGGGGCACAGCAAATACGACAACGATACAACGTTCAGCAGAGTGCAAACATTCAAAAATACAAATCAGATAATGACAACACCACCATCAAAAACGGTGGCCGGGCAGGCACCGACTCATGTGGGCGTGTTGGCTGACCACGTCGTACGAGTCGTCCACTTCGAGGTCCAGATCGTGTGCTCGCAGCTCCTCGAAGAAGTCGGCCGTGGAATCCTGCGACTTGTGCGCCACCGGGGTGGGGAACTCCCGGCCGTGCGCGTCGCACACAAGATCTCGGATGGAGATCACTGGCCGCGCCAGGCTCTCCACGTCCGCCCAGTCCCTATATGCATACACAATCCAGACATCGGTCAGTTAAACGGAAAGCACGCTAGAGAAAGAGAGATAACGCACAGATGCTGGAACAGCGGCTGCTTCGTGATCGCAGGATACCCGCATCTCTCCTCAGGATCCATGCAGAGCAGCTGGAAGAAGCGACCTGAGCTGAGAGTCCCAACCTAAGCGAAACGGCGACGACTTACATCCATGACGAACGCCTGCAGCTCCGCTGGAACGCCAGTAGCCCGCATTTCTTGCCTGATTTTGCCGACTCGGAAAGCCATGAGGGCCCGATCCGTCGTGCCGGGGAGGAACGCCTATAGCATAACCCCGACTGTCAGCCGATGGGCTTCCCTTACTAGCTGTCGTACGAAACCTCCCACCTCATGCATGAACAAGGCAGCTACCGTTAGCCCTAAGGACCAGTAGTCCGCAGCTTCGTCATACTCCAGCAGCTCTCCGTCTTCAAGAGGGATCAGGACCTCGGGTGCCGCGAACGAAGTCGTCATTACAACGGGTGTACGGTTTCCACGAATGAGTTTCCCCTCGTCGTTAAGGAACCGCGCGCCACCATAGTCCGCGATGACACAATGTCCGTCGCCGTTGACCAAAACGTTTTGTGGCTTAAGGTCGTGGTGAACGATGCCATGCTTGTGCAGCCAATGGAGCCCCGAAATCTACGGCGATGGAAATATCGGTAAGGACGCGGCAGTTGCGGGGTGATGTACAGGACAGGATCAGACACCTACAATTTCTGCCGTGATCGCCACCAGCGTGTCATAGCTGATCCGGAACTTGTACCCTGCCAAAGAGCCGCCCTTGCAGACCTCCGTGAGAATGTGCAAGTTCCCCCTCGAAGACTGCCACGCCCAAAGCCAGTCCGCGAGACACGGTTGCAGCAGGAACGGCGAGGGACTCTCCTCCTCCGCCAGGATAGACAGGACCTTGAGCTCGTTGATGATGCCCGCGCACGCCGACCCTGACATTTTCTGCCCGACACGCACTACCTTTAGGGCACACTCCTCCTGGATCGCGGCGTTGAACACCCGATACACTCGCGCGAATCCACCATAGCCTAGGACGCCGCCCGTAGTCCACTTGCCCTCTTCCAACGGGGGAACGAGGATGTTGTTCCGCTGAATGACAGACCATTGGCGAGCTTCCGACGGGGCATGAACAGGTCCCCTGGGGTTGACTCCGATCTTCTCTACCCGAGACACGGGCAGCGAATACGCATAGCCGGACGACGCAGAGGACCGCGACGTGGCGCCCAAAGACGCATGAGGCGATGGCGAATCCGACACGGGCGGGGAGGTGGCCGTGGAGAAGTGCAACCCTGAAGTGCCGAGCGCAGGAGAGGGTGAAAAGGCTGTGAGTTGCACAGGCAGAGGGCCCGCACGGCAAGGAGAATCCAGGGCTTGGGCTGAGTAGAACTTGCCGTCAGGCATCTCCCTACCCGCATCTCGATAGGCCGATTCCAAAGAGATACCTCTCGGCCTGAGCGGACGTTCCGGAATGGCACAACGCAAGTGGGGAGGACAGGGAGGTGGTGGTTGCGCATCTATGGAGGGCACGGACGCACGCTTCGTGAGCCAAACCAACCCCTTCTGAAAAAAACGCCCAGTCCCCTTGAAGATCCGTGGTCCTTTCCGCGGTGGTTTGGGTTCGTATAGGTCCTCATCGTTGTCGGTCTGCACGCCGACGTCGCGATACTTGCGGACGGGAATGTCGGGCGCGGCCAAAGCCGGGGGCTTTTGGGAGATTCCTGTCGTGTGCATATCCAAGAAACTGCGCGGAATCGGTGGGCCAGCCATCTAGGAGGGGAGAGGACACTGCGGGATGACGAACGGTTCACTTGACAGAGCCGAGGCAGGATCCAACAAGCTCAAAGACTCCCAAGTCTGGTTAGGACTGTCGGATTTGTACGAACCGCGAGTCAACGGGTTCAAGAGCGACAATTTCCTGGGCAGAGAGGCGAACGAGGGTCGGTCCAACCGAGAGTGCCTGAGGACATAATTAAGGGATATGGTGGTTACGAGATTGCGTGTGAGACTCACGATACGAGGGTCTTGTGTGGTCGTCGTCTGCGTTACGCGTGGAGAGAGGTCGACAATGGTAGGAAAGGGGGGTTTGAGGTGGACGGACAGCGGAAAGACGAGACGAGGGTTGGGAGTTGATATAGCTGGCGGACCACCGACTCGCGTGCCGTCTGAGCCACATTTGGCCAGGCAAAGCGGTGGCCATGACAAAAGGAGGGTGGTAGAGTCTCAAGCGGGTCCTCTCAAAGGGAGTTTGAAAACTACACGTGGAGACAAAGCATGAGCGAGCTGGGGCTTCGTCACTGGGCTGGCACTGTGTTGCGCACCTGTACTAAGCGTCAACGCTTTAGCCATAGGCGAAGCGAGGCATGGCAGCTCCAGTGGCACATTTCAGGATCCAGCGAGAAAAGCATCGGAGAGGGAAGAGAGAGGGGAAAGTCAACATCACGACAGCAGGCACTGGGCGATGCCAGCAGCAGGGCAAGGGATATAGACGCTCGTACAGACGCTGCATCTGAAGCTGATGACGTAATATGGCGTGCCTTGCCGTGGAGATGAGTGAGCTCGTCGTCGGTGTCGGCGACGCCCAGCTTCAACTCTGTTCAACTTGGCCTTCGTCCATCCTCTCACTCAAGTCATGGCGGCCGCACCTCCAACAAAGCAATCACTCCTGCACCTCTACCACTCCATGCTGCGGACGTCCCAGTCCTTCAGTTCGTATAACTTCAGGAATTACTTTGTCCGGAGGACCAAGACCACCTTTCGTGAGATTCAGGTATGTCGGCGCGCATTGCTGTGACCCCCAGCTGTGAAACTTAACGCTTTCGTCACTAGGATGAGACAGATCCTACGAAACTGACCGCTTTTTATAACGAGAAAGCGAAGGAGCTGGCCGTGTTGAAGCGGAGTGCAATCGTGAATCAACTCTACGGTGGATGGCGGCTAGTTGTCGAGGACCAGATGCCATTGCGCGATCGTGGGGTCAACTAACATACCCGCCTCCCCCGCTTTGTATGTCCCCCACGTTTCGTTCCACTCATGCTCGGTCAATCTGAGTAGAAGGTATGTCGCACAACTTGGCGCAACGTCGGGGGACTCACGGCATCTCTCAGCATTGCGCAAGAGTCTCCCCAAATATTGTACTTACATGCTGCGCACATGTCCTTCGCTCAGACCCTAGAACGTTCTGCATTTCTATGTATGGGAACACTTCAACCTATGAATAAGACTTCTGGTACGTTCTCTGAACCCCGTTCAAGTGCTAGATGCAGTCAAAGCGCATAGAGCCCTCCCTAACCCGTGCCCATCGCCACATACTGACAGAGAGAGCGCGCTGGGGCGTCGATGCCTAGGTCGAAGTCACCAAGTGTGAAGACAGCACAGCTCAGATGTCAGTCGCCTCGGCCGCGGTCGCCGACGCAGGAGGACCATCGCTCATCTCCTCCTCTGCTTCCATCTTCCTCCAACAGGCTCTTCCTGATCATTGCCCCTGCGCTTGACCGCTGCCTCCTGTGCTTGCGAGACTTGCCACTGGCAGCACCTCCTTTTCGGTGCCAGAAGATGTGCTTGCAACAAGTTCTGCGTTGCGCTGGCTTCCGTCCCGAGCTGCTGACGGAGCCATCCGCGCGGGAGCCTTCCCGCTTGGACATCCGGTGGCCGGGCGGCCGGGTAGTAGAAGCGTTAGGGCCGGGCGCCGCGCATTCGGAGGACGACGTTTATCAACCGATCCCTTCTTGCGCGCGGGATCCAGGGCGATGTCGCCTGGATGGTCGACGAGGTACCGCAAGATGATACGCTGCACGGCTTCGTGCAAACGGTCGGGTTTCGGCTCACGAGTGGACGCACTCCCACAGCGCGTACTCGGTGCAGACGTGCCTCGAGACCTCGAACAGCGGATCGCCGACGTCGCGCATGGCGGGTAAGGGTGCGAACGCCTCCCTCTAGTCTCGCCTAATGAGCCCGAAGACGCGTAAGTCCCGTTTGTCTGCCGTGTCGGTGAGGTCCGAAGTGATCTCGTGCGCTTCGAAGGCGTGCCACAACTCTGCAGGCACCTACATAGTCCTCCTGAGGGCCAGTCGCGGGTTGGGCGCGCGCGAGGGCAGCGAACATCGTCCAGAAGATGGACTCGACGTCGTGCTGAGAGTTCAGGCATCCGCGCCCCAAGGGTTGAGCCACTAAAGATGAAGACGCGACCGAGACCGACTGCGCGCGCGATGTACATCGGACTGTCCTGAAGGGTATGTCAGCCGATGCGGTCGCGCAACGTCTGGAGTACGACACACCGTCGTACTAGTGGTCAGTTGGTGATGTGTGTCCTCACCTAGGCCTCATCCTCGACTTCGGGAGCGGGAAAGTCTTCAGCATCGGCGAAGAGCGGCTGCCGGAGGGCTGGGAGCCGCGCACGCGCCACCGGATGGGGCTCACGATGACGGAAATCAACTTGAAGATCGCGCACGTCGAGCTCGGGGTGAAGGAGGAGGTCGACGGCACGATGGCGGCGCCGCGGGGACCGCTGGTGGCTGCGAAGAAGGCGGATTGATACGGTGCATGCGCTCAGACTTGCGGCTGTCGGCGCTTTGTGGTCATCGGCTACTGTGCTTGCTTGACAACGTTTGGGTTGGCCCTTGGATCCGTGTTGAATTACTATGGAACCGGCAATGCTTGCTTGACGGTTCACGACTTGTCACAAAACTATCACTGTAGGATTTTTTTGCGTTCACCACCTAGCTCAGCTTGTTTGGAATGATCACCCTCATACTTTCCGTGCCCAGTTCGTGAGTGCTGTGTGATATCTACTGGGTCTGTCCGGTTCTGAAGATCTGACGGCTGGACTTGCAATGCGGAGACCGGTTTGCTCCCACTGTAATTGAGTCGACTCTATTGGTCGGGTTGAGAGGGTAATGCAAACGCCGATCAATAAGGCGCTTTGATTGACGCACAAGGCTAAGTTGAGTTTTACGACCATAACCACCTCCATTCTTCCCGCCTCGACAGTAAACTGCGAGACCTCAAGACACAAATGCTCTGGAATACAGGCCAATAGACAGGATTTATTGTTCTGAACGCACAGTTCTCTGTCGTCATCCGCCAAGCATTTGGCATGGGACCGGAGTCGAGAGCTTCAAGTCCCGCTTTGCAGTCGACAGCCGTCGGTCTCGCTCTCTCAGTTCGAGCTCTCAATGCAGTCTCTAGTTGAATGTGACGTCGACGCAAGTTCCAGACCGTCTCCTTTCTTTATGGAGAAACCGAAGCACTCGACAGGACGATGATGGATGCGGAGATGGGCAGTGGCATGGGGACCCCGGACCGCGGCAGGTAGAGACACTGCTGTCTCGTTGGTAAGTGCGATAATTGGTCAGATGCAGCGGGACACGTAGGAATGGCCCGTCCGAACGATGCGATCGCTGCGTCGAAGGAAAATGGTTCAACATCGATAGGAGGTAATAACTAATGCTGGAAGGTCGAGTCCCGTGCAAGGCAGTCTGGGGGTTGGGGGGAAGAAATTACTCGGCTGACTCGTTCGGATGTACGGCTTCCTACTCTGTGTGGTTGAGACCGGCCAGAAGATGGTCGGGCTCAAGCGGTGCCTTCTTCGCCGGAACGATTTTCCCGGTGAAATAAGTCATTGTGCTGAGTATTAGCCATTTCAATATTAATCAAGTCCCATGAAGGAAGGAGTTGAACATTTGCATCGAATATTGGCAGTTATGTTTACCTCCCAATTTGCAAGTGATCGAGCGGACCCTCCGATCAACCTCCTGGCCGGGCTGCGGTAGCCTCGAGGGCAGGACGAGAACAATGAACGACGTGTGGGATAAAGCTGTCAGGCTATTGTCCGCCTCGCAACGTGGCCAAACGTACCTCCGAAGGTGCGATTGGTTGGCGGAGCGGACGTGGCCAAGGTCGCCGCCGGCCAACGAACAAAGGAATGCTTAGCGCCCGAGTGCACCGCGTGCCCAAATTAAGCAGGAGTCGATGTTGAAGTTGAACATCGACCTTGGCCACCTCCCCCACCTCGCCTCCGCGTCCAGCCACCCCCGCAGCACCTCAAGGACGTATATAAAGCCCGCAAGTATGACTGTTGTGTTCCCCGTCCGCTCACACAGTCCAATGTCGTCCATCGAGCATCCGAGTGCCCCCCGAACCCCTCCGCCGCCGGCGGAGGCTTCTGAGGTCCACGACGATAATCGTGGGCAGCCTTCGGCTGACGAGAGCTCTCGTACGTTCAACAACTTTACCTCCTCTCCTCTCAAACACTCTATCGCGAAGCCCACTAATCGCAAGGGCATAGAAACGCACGACGTCGTCAAGGACACCGACGTTTGCCCGGATTTCCTCACTGAACACCTCCGCGCCCCCCCTTCTCCACTCGAGCTCACCGCCGCCATGAATAACTGTATCACCAAGATCCAGAGTGCTGGTACATATGAGCCGAAGATGTACGCGCCAGCTGCGTCCCTCCTGACGGCGATCAGTAAAGTGTTGTATGGTATGTTGCTTATGTTCATGGACGCCGCAGAACCACTTCACAGCTGGCCCTTTGACAGGGCGTCTCCCCGAGGACCAGCAGCAAGCACATCGTGATCGCTACCGTCTCAATGACACCGACGTCTGCTACCTCACGTTTATCGACCACCATGCATCTGCACCCACATGCTTCCCCAACGACGCCCTTTCCAACGTCGACGACAAGCCTGACCTTCTTGGAGTCTACGACATCGCAGATCTTGAGGACCAAAAGGGCAAAGACGGCGTCTACAAAGGGATACCTCACCATCGCGTCGAGGCGCTTGTCGAGGCGAAGTCTGAGAAGAACGGGGGAGGTCGCCAACAAGCCGCAGCCTACGCCTACCGCCACCACCAGGCTCGCCCGGATCGTCCTGGGTTTTACGTCCTCGTCATCAAGCCCCAGTGGTACCAGGTCCTCTACTCTGACCCAACCGGTATCTTCGCCTCCCCTCAGACCTTCTGGCCTGAGACAGACCTTCTTGTCGCGTACCTCTACTCCCACTACCTCCCACCTGCTCGGCACTTCCTCTGGGACGATACCATTCGATGGAGTGAGCCGGACGGTCCATTAACTCACCCTGTGTGGGAGATCACCTGCGATGGGAAGACCTACACGAAGGGCCAGTTCATCTTCATCGGAGAGCCCTGGGGCCGGCTGACCACCGCCCTCACCATCGAGGATCCCAGCGGTAGGCGCGTCATCATCAAGGACAGCTACCGCGGCACCGGTCGCCGCTTCAAGGAGGAAGACATCTTGAACCACATCCATGCAGAGGGCGACTTCCTTGGGGTCGTATGCATGAAGGTTCACGAGTCTGTCATGGTCGGAGACGACTATCTCGTGTTCGATCTGAAGGGCGAGGAGGAGGAGAGAACCAGAGAACGCTGGGTTCTCCTAGACACTGGTTTTCGTTTCCTGAAGGCCAGAACCGTTCAGGACCTCCTGATGGCTGTATATGACACCCTCGAAGGTATGTGTAGAAGCGCTCTTGCCAGTATTGATCCCATTCTGAATTCCGCTGTAGTTCACCGCAGCCAACTCCAACTACGGAGCGTCCTCCACCGTGATATGAGCAGCTACAACATTCTTATGTACCCAATCTGGGGAGATGCGGACGCGCGCAAAGTTAACCCAAATCTGCCACCAACCATTCAAGACGTGCTCGCTGGGAGCATCCGGTGCGTCCCTCCATCTCCTCATCTGGTGACGTCTGTTGACCACCCTCTGTTAGGCCTGTGGAGAAGCGGTTCCCTTTATGCCTGTCCATTGACTACGATAACGCTGCGCTGTTGGACAGCAAGGATGTCAGCCCTGAGGACCTGAAGCATCGCACTGTACGTACGTCTTTGATTACCGCTAGATCAGTGGTATACGTTGACCTCTGTTTATAGGGCACGCCCATGTACATTGCTCGCAGCGTCTGCTTCGGTGCTGTCTTTACCGATATCTCGTTCCGCATGGGACCGCCTATGCCAGAACTTTCTGACGAAGCTCGGGCCCTCTACGTCAGGGTATACGGAGAACAACGTTACGAACAATACAACGACACTGAGGAAATACTACACGGTGCCATCCCACCCAGTCTTCGACAAGAGTTCGATCCACGACCAGTGTTCCGCCATCGGCCCGAACACGACGTCGAGTCCGTGTATTGGTCTATGGTGTCCGCGCTTCTACGCCTGCATCCCAAGAACGTCGACAGGGAAGCACAGGCAGATGAGGACATGATTCAAATCTGGAAAACCCTCCTCTCGCACGTAATCCCCCGCAAACGCTCTAGAAACCACGATGGACGCCATTCCATCATCTCGCAGCCACGGGATACATGGGTAGCGTGCTTCCTTGGCGATATGGAGGATGTAGGTTCCTTGCTCTGGCGTATTTCTCAGCAAGTACTTCCTGAGTATGCATTGTGGAATGTCGGCCTGCAGCCCGACCACCTACACGAGGCCGTACAACGGCTTATCCTCCAGTACCTTGTCGACCACAAAGAGCCCATCGAGCTGGAAACAGACTACCTTCGCCCCATCCAGGAGAAGCGGGACACGAAACAGCAGCGCTCGCAACCGATTTCGACCATGGCCACGGGGTCTGGTGTGGTGTCTCCCGAGCAAAGGCGGACCAGAGCCTCGACCAGGTCCAGCAAGACGCGCGTGGACGCGGAGTCGGCGACGGGCAGCGCGAGCAAGCGCAAATCCGTGGACGTCGACATTGCCCAGTCAACTTCTTCTGGGACTCGTGTCTCAGGCGTCTCTGGCGCAGTCATCGTCGACCCGAAGCGCAAGGGCTCTAGCCACGCTGGACGGAGCTCAAAGCGCATGAGGGACAATGCGGGTCGTCCACAGTCCATCGAGGAGGACTCAGAGGACGAGGCGTAGTGTCTGGGTTTCGTCACTCAATTCTTACGCGGCACTCCCCACCTCCTGTTTTCCGCTTCGAATGCTGCTCTTGTCCCCGTATCTCGTCCTCGCATCGTTGATGTCGTCATCCCCAGTTCCTCACTGCTCCCTGCTCCGTTTGGACGAAGTCTGCACGTGCGATTCGACAAATAATCTGCTCTGCTATCGCTCACGCCTGTATGCTCTCCACTTGTTCGTACATATTTTTGGCTACTCTGGCTAAGGCTTATCCCCATTGACTGGCCTCTCATGTATGTAATGGTCCCGCTCGATGATTTGTATGAACATTATCTCGATTGCGCGCTTATGGAGTCGAAGCCGCTTGTCGAACATGGTCCACTAGAATCTAAGTGACCCTTGATTTTCGAGGATAATGAAAAACTCGTTTTGATGTACACTGGCTGGTGCCCCCATGGCGCTCCTAGTAGTGGGTTAGTGGCTGTGGAACTTGAATGAAAGATTTATTGTCAAAGTCGATAATAAGACACCTTGGTGTCGACACCGCATCGCCCGTGGGCGAATATTTCGGTCTGGAACGAACATCAGATGGTTCCGCTGATTCCTTGAATGATGGATAAGTACCTGTGGCCTTGTAGCATGTCGTCGATGAATGAAAGTGTGGTCCTTCGAAGCAGATCTGTCGTGGTTGGACGCAACCACTCTCACAAAATATCGGACTGCCGCCAACCTCTGCCATGCATGTGGATATACTCTATATATGGCTACACAAGACCGGCACAACTCAAATGTCTGGAGCCTCCTCCTGTGGTGATAATTCTGTTGCAATACCGCAGTACTCCACATGATGCATGCGAAGAGCTAAATACGTGCTCCTCACACAAACCACCGAACCACTGCTGGGCGACTCAGAAATCACAAGTCCACTCTCTGGTGGAAAGCACAAAGACCACATCCACCTAACTTACACGATGGACGACCAGTGACACAAACCATTTGAAAGAAAATGGAGAGCGGACCGACAAGTCAGAGGATTTTATCGCAGAAACTAAGGCTTTCAAGACTTGTCTTCCCCAGACCCCCGCAGCGCGACCGTAGTCTGTATCGCATAGTGGTCGCTCGCCCACTCTCCCCGCTCCGTCTTCAGCCCCTTCCCGACTACCTCCACCGGCTCCACAACGAGCCCCGGGGTGGGTGTATAGAACACGCGGTCCAGCCTCTTGGCCTGCCAGGCACGCTTCCTGGACTGGTACCCCCAGGTGTTCGCCTGGGGGCCGTCCGTGCCCGCATCACGCAGCCCAGCGCCGACATGTATGCGCTGCATCAGGAAAAACCTCATTCACTAATGAGCGCTCAGTGAGTGATAACCTAGATCATGGTCATCTAATTTGAATGACCTCTACTAATAGAAACCCGTTGGCCTTCCAGAGATCAGGAGGGGTGGTTTGTCTGTGTTAGAAATGGTTCTGTGAGCATATACCGCTAATGGAATCCGGAGGACCGTTGGATAGTATAGCTGGACTTCAGCGAAACCGCACGCGTTTGTTCAAGTCCCTTCGGGCCGGCCCTAAACATGGGCGGCAACCTTTCGGAAGAGTACGGGTCAAGCTGCGCGCACTTGGCAAACGCATCTTCCCTTTGTCTTTCATCCTCCACCACCACCTCGCTTTCATGTTGGCGACTCTAGGCGAACCTCATAGTCCCTCTTTCTGCCGGTGCTCTTCTTCCATGTCCACTCACACCTCACCCAACGTCGTCAAGGGTCGGTGTCCGCTCTCTCTAGCGTCCTGTGGTCGGTACGGTGTACGTGACGTGGCGAGTCATCCCGCATCGGTGGGTCAGGTCATTACAAGTCGATTTGTGCCCCGTGAGTGGTCATTTTTAGGTCATCCTCTCTCTTTCTGTATATATGAATTCCTCCCCGTTTTCTGCTTGTTGAGGACATTGCTATGTGAGTGTGCCGACCTGGCTGCCCATCCCGTTGTGACCGATGCGCAGTCCCCGCTGTCCGAGAAGCTGTGTTAATCAGGTAAGTACGTTTTCTACTGCCGCATGTTTATCCACGCCCTTTTATTAGTTCTTGTGTCGCTTTTTGCTCGCGACGGTTGCTGGGTACCGGTGCTTGTCGTGGAGTTGTCTCTGTCTAATTTCCGATGCTCCTCGGTACCGAAGGCTCAGTAGAACTTGGTTGGACCAACGCACTGTGTCCATTTATGCCGTCAGCCTACGTGGAGGCAGCATTGGTGAGTCTTTTCCATTCAATTCTGGGTTTGCTCGCTGATCGAGGCTTTCAGTGGTTCATGTCATTGGCACGCGAAGGATGGCAAATGCTTCTAGATAGCGGTATTTGAGTGTAGGGCACGAAACAAGGTATGGTACTATTGTCACAAGTAGTGTACCAATGTATTTGGTAGCGCAGGTTGTTTATATATGATTTGCGATTGACCTGACTGTGCATATGTGAACAGTGGAGTGTGCATAAGCTGGGTCCGATATCTTTTCAAGAGCTCATTTCGACTAATTGAGTACTCCGTGTGTTCTCGTTATATCCGGACCTTGATAACGAGACGTATTAGTACTAACGACATAATTCTGCTCGTTGAGATTTAATTAGTACTCGTTATCAAATGAGGTTTTCCCTGATGTGGTCGGCGGGGAGGATCGTGTTCATGTCGCCGCCCACGACCCCGGCGTGGATGCCCCGCTGCCGGAGCATCGCGGCGATCGCGCTGAGCTGCACGGGCCGCACGTGCTCGCCCTCGCCGAGCGACTCGAGGTGCGTGTTGGCGATGCGGATGGTCTGCGGTGGCCCGGGCTCGCCATGGGCAGCCGTTGTCTGCAGCAGGACGTCGACGAAGAGGGCCGCGCGGCCCATCCTCGTCTGGCGGAATTGCAGCATCTGCGCCTTCACGATAGGGATGTGGCGCGAGACGAGGGTGGCGAGGCCGTAGCTGCCCGACCAGTACCCGGTGTTCGGGGGGACGACGGCGAAGTGCTCGCGCACCCAGCTGTTCTCGAGGACCGCGCCGAAGCTTTCATACTCGAGTTCTTGCAGCAGGAGCACGGACGGTTGCGAGTCGTTGGTAAGGATGGCGGTTTGGAGGTGGTTTAGGATGCAGGATACACGAGTGGCAGCGTCGGGCGCCATGAAGTCCACGTTCCAGGATACGATCTTGACGTCCGAGACGGGAAGAGACGGCTGCTCGTATTCTGGAGTCCAATGAGAGCCTTTTGGATAATGCACATTGGCAAGGAGATCACGAATAGTACCAGTATCGTGAGATGTCTTGCCAAAATCCGAGGCTTTTGACCCCAAGAGTTTACGAGCCCATGAAGGGCAGAAGGGAGCTGCATTTCCACCGAGCTTCATGTGTGTGCTATAAAGTGCATGCGTCAACATATGGAATGGGAGACCAAAAGTGCTCACTCACCACGGCGAGTTTAATTTGGTGTAGTGAGGACTTCCGAGTCCATGGTATCCTGCAGAGCAGATATTCCCATTTCCCGCACTGGAACGTGCGCTGATAACGTGAAGACCGACGGCAAACTGTCTAATTAACATCGTTTCGGTCAATCTGACTCGACTCTTGGAAGTTTTGACAATAAAGTACCGTGGATGTCCGACGACGTACGTCCTGGACATAGGGGTGACGTTTCCAAAGAGCCCAGGTCGTAGATTGCCCAAGGACACCATCTCGTAGCACAGCGAGTGGTTGTAGTAATGTATAGGGTTGCCAAAGAGGTTAATGCTGCCTGATAGGTATGCGTATGCAACCTGGAGAGGGGTGTGAACAAGGTCGGATATGGAGCTTTGGGGAGGAAGAGGCTATGGTGAGCGCTGAGAACGCGCGAGCAGAGAGAAGCCAGGGCCCAGGGGACGGAAAGGGTCCTAAATATGTATGCCCACGTGCGCCTTATTTGATGTCGCACGGCCCTGCTAGCCTCACTTTCAATCAGTTCTCAACTAGTAAACTTCCCTGCGACCATCCCCAAAGACATGGATCCATGCGCAATACGAGTGACCCATGTTGCCCAAAACATATCATATGCGACTGTACACCGTAACGAGGGGCGGTGGGGGAGACGGGCGCATCAGAAGTCGAAACTTTTGTCCAAGTCAGCTTTCAGGTGCTCGCGCATTCCTGGTGGTAGAATCGGCTCCTTTCCGTCCGCGATGTAGCCTAGTATAATCGTCAGCGTGTCGAGAAAAGGGCAAAAACGTAAACATTAGTATCGACTGACGGAACGGCATCTCGACGCTCTCTTTCGCGTTGAATGTGATCGTCGGGAACTCCTGGCGCAAAACGATGCCACAGTCAGTCTCCCCAGAAACTAGACAACTCTCACATGGAGCGGACGTACGATGAACGGAACCTTCGAGAGTGGCGCTGGCGGGACGTCAGCATGGACCGCTCGATAGACCAATATATACTCACTCTGGTCCTGTACCACGATCTTTGTAACCCCAAGGGCGGTGTCAGTTGTCATCTGCACCGCGCCTAGATGTCTTCCCGGAAACCCCAGCGCGCGCAGCTCTGATGTCCTGTCTCGTGGTGGGTCGTCCCCTGTCGTCCAAAGCATCATGATCCTGGTGGCTTTTGAGCTCCGGTAGATGCATGGCGCCCTCACACACCTAGGATTCCCTGCGATCTTGCCGTAAGTCTAGCTCTTGCGATCCTAATAATAAAGAACCTACCCCAAACAAGAACCACTCGAATCGCCCGTCCCCGTCCTCCGGGGCGAGCTCCTTCTCCGCCTTTGGGTCTAGCAAGCAGACCTTCTCCAGCGGCACGCCCTTCTCCTCCATCAGCTCCAGCACAGTTTTGTCATGCGCATAAGCGGCCGCGCCCGCCTGGGCGGCACCCGCCCCGACCGCAAATAGCGACGACAGCGTACCAGCGGACCCCTCCGAGAGATGGGTGAAGTGCACCGTTGCGCCCGCGCCCGCAAGCGTTCGCATGTGCTACACAACATGAATCAAAACCAAACAACGAGTTCAGCGACGGAAAATTAAAGACAGACAACGGCTATGCACACCATGTATTCGAGCTCAACCCATCTTGGCAAGGCTTTTGGGGTGTTCTCGTCCTCCTCCATGTGCTCTACAGGTTAGGTTGATTAAATCTGAGCCCATCTGGGCTTCATATCAGGCGCACCTATGACGTATGAGAATGTCATTTTGTTTTCTGGGCCTGAAACGGGCACGATCTTGCTTAGTGGTGATTCAGGCTGATCCCTGAAAAACGAGCCCCCAGTGCCAATAGGCGCTAATACACGGGGCCAACGGCCCGGAGGATTTTCGGCGTCTGAGTTGCCTATTCCGAAATATCGAGCAATCCGCCCAAATCCGAGTCGCAGCAGTGAGAGCGTCTAGAAGGGTTCGACATGACACGTAACCATCTGACAATTTGCATTCAAAGGTGACAGAAAAAACTAAGCTAACCAACTTAAGTCATAGAAGAAGTAAAGTCGTAGAAGAAGTACTTAGGCAGACTCGGATATAGTACACATAGATCAGCACACCATGGCAAACATTTAGGAAACCCCTTGCCAACATCGCACCCTTCCCGGCCTCGAGCTCCGAAAACGAGGCCGTTCACGCCTTTTTCTTGCCTTGCGCGACCGGAGGGTAGCGATCGCGCCCCGCTGCCTCGAACGAGCCATCGACCTCCTCCGGGATGCCGAGCTCGACCGGGAGGACGGTCGTGTTGAACTCGAATATGGTCAGCCCCATCCGGTGGCGGATGCGCGACTCCCAGCCGTCGGGCAGGCGCTCCTCCGTCAGGAACGGGCGCAAGTCGTCCATCCGCCCGCCGAAGATGGTCAGCATCGTCGACGCGCTAGGGATCGCTCGTCAGCGCGCTCGCAGTGGAGGAAAGATGGGCAGCGGAAGCGGACGCACTTGGACGAGCCGAACATGCGGTGCACGGTCGCGAGACTGAACTTGGGGTTGTTCTGCTTGGACTCGACTCGCCGCTCGCCGAGGAGGCGCGAGAGGTCCTTCTTCGTCAGGTTGCCGTTCTTGCCCGTGCCCGCGGCGAGCACGCGCTGGACGAGGTGCTGCGCGATCAAGCCTTGGTCCGGATTTTCATTCGCGTCGACGCCTGAACGGAAACGACAACGCGCACGTCAGCCGCGGGCACTCAACACGGAGCCTCATAGAGATCTGGATCTTCCATGACAAGGGCGCTGTCACGAGCGGGCCCATGTGCGGCGCGAGAGGATCCGAAAAGGCCGCAGATAAGACGAGAAGAAAGGGTACGCACGGACGAGCGAGGCATCGTGCTCGATGCAGTTGTGCGCATCGAGGTCTGCGAGGTCAAACGAGTCCTTCCAGTAGCTGCGGTTGAGCATGTTCGCCGCGTAGTTCGGCACAAAGAAGCAGAACGTCGGCGCGAAGTTGTACGTCTCGCGCACAAGCCGCCCGAGCTCGCGGAAGGGAATGTTGCGCCCCGAATGCGGCAGGATGCCTAACAGGTGCCACAGACGAACAGGAAGTCAGTCGCGTGACGATGAGCTCCGACGCGCGAGGGACGGCGCACCGTGGTTCGCCATGGCGTTGAGCGCGGGGCACGAGCATCTGCTGTCGCCGTCGCCTGGTGGGACGTACTCAGGCCACTTGCCGCCGAAGCCGGGGTGTCCCTCTGGAATAAGATGGCCTGCCTTGTGGTCCGGGGTGAAGAGGTTGAAAAGGAAGAGAACGAGGTCTACGGGGAAGAGGACGCCATTGATGAGAAACCCTCCGATTGAAGATCCAAGGCCTTGATATATGCGCTTAAGTGCGACGACGGCCATTGTCAGAGAGGAGAGGGAGGGAAGAGGAGAGGAGGAAGGAGATAAGAGACTGGGCGACACTCGTACGAGGGGAAGTCAAACGTTGAAGTTTAAAAGCGATCCTTGGCGGGTAGATGACGTGCATACAGTGCTTAGACCAGAAGAGTCGCTGGCACGGTCGGAGAAAGATTGCACGACAGGATGCATGGAAGAGAACCCATCATTGCCCCCGACACTCCGGGCCTCACACGCCCAAAGTCTGTATGTATGAAAGTGGACTCCCACAGGCGTCGGCCTCAAGTAGACGAACGCAGCGATCGTATTGGAATACTGTACAGAGTGGTACTTTGTGGCCGACGCCCGCATTCTCCAGATCAGCGGAAGGCCCTTGGAAGTTGGGGCAAGGCCAACTCACCAATAACGCCTGTGGAAATTGTCAAGTTGCGGAAGCGCGGGCCTGAAAGTATGAGCGCTGAGCACAGCATGACTGGCACAGTGCCCGGCGTTTGACAACTCCCAAGTCTCCAACGCCCGTTTGACACCCAGACGTACTCTATATTCCGCAGACTCGACTGATGTCGCTCATCATGTCAATGGCATATCAACATACGGTTGCTCGTTGTATCGTTTCCTGGAGTCTTGGAATTGGGCGATGGTGCGGTCACGGACGAATTTCCCAACTAGGTTTGCTACCTTCCTTCGATTCGGAATTTGAAGTGTCTTACACTGCATGCATATCGCATGTATTCGTGCATCTAAATTGAACGCTGACCGCACTAGACGTTAGCATTCACGGTCCATGTCCAGCACCCACTTACAGCGATGTGATCTAATATCTAGAAGCACTCGCACACGTCATTACACACCCAATTATTGCAAGTTCGCCGTCCACCTGTCATGCTCGAATCGCCCATGGAGTCGGGTGACGATCTCCTGGTAGTCTGGCTCGTTCTCAGGCGTGATGATGCTCTTCCTCACCATGAAATCTAGGAGCACTACAGATGCATACAGAAGCGTAAGAAGAAGTAGAAGAAATAATGAAGCGATACACAACGCACCCGGAGCACAGTTATACTTGAAGAGTCCAGACCGGATGTGCTCGACCACCTTCGCGAGCGGGAGCAGCTAGTACAAAGTACATGTGAGGCAACTGAAACCGCGGACGTTCGGCGGGCAGAAGTACCTCGAATGACTCGACCTCCCCGTCCATTGGCTGAGGCTTTACGCCCCATTCGGGTCGCAGACAAAGATCATAGGCATATCTGACGATGCACGTCTTCAGCACAACATTCAAAAGAACAGGGTCAGAGTACATACTCAATTTCCGGTTGCAACCAACCCTTTGGAGTCCTAGTAATCCATCATCCGTCAGTTACCTCACTTTTGGCGCGCGCACAAGAGATCCACTCGCCTGAAGAAGTAACTGATAACTCCCACCGCCTTCGCGTGCGGCCTGGCCACCTCCGGCGGGATACTCGCCTCTTCCCCAGACTCCTTGACCACGCAGTCCAGAACGCCAAGCCCGGCCTCAAGCCCGCCAGCGACGCTGTTGTCCAGATATCCCGGCCACGTCTGCTTCGTCGCCGCGCGCCGCGGGACCCACACGTTGTAGTCCGCGAGCTCCCCATCGGGCCCACGCACCTCCTCGTACACCGTCATGTGGACGCCAAACGTCACGATCCCGAACAGCCCGCTGGCCGCGCGCTCCATCGCGAACGCGTAGTTCAGCTCGTCCTTGTCCCCCTCCCCCTCGCCGCGGGGGTAGTCGCGCGGGCCGAAGGGGTTGCGGTAGACGGGGTAGAGCTCGCCGCGCCACTTGCGCGGGCCGACCTCGTCGGGCCAGAGCCCGGTGTCGCGCCAGCGCTCGCAGAGCTCCTTCATGACGCGCGAGCGCACGGCGGGCGTGTCGATGCCCTGCGCGAAGCTCACCCAGCCCCGCGCGTCCGAGGTCCGCGTCGCGTCGCGATCGGAGGAGGGGGCAGAGAACTGCCAGGCTGGGGACGAAGACGCGGCGTTCTCGGCGCGGAGCTGGGCGACGATCTCGGGACGGAGAAGGCCGACAGCGGGAGAGGTGGGGGTAGGGAAGAGCAGCCAAGGAACCAGGTGCTCGGTGTCTCCAGATGCGGGTGCTGGGATGGGGTTAGACGGGAGCCGAAAGTTGTCGCAGTTTGCGAGGATTTGGAGGAAGGATTGGGGCGCGGTCGGCGTTGGGCCTGGCATGGTGATTCTGGTTCCACCTGATTGGTAAGCAGATCGCAGACTGTGTTGGGTACGAGGAAGTGCGGAAAACACAGGTATTGTATGGAGGTATATGTATGGCGGGTGAACTGGACGAGGTCATGAACGTTCAAGAGAACAGTCGGGCGTATCGGATGACAGACTCGACTCATTTGTGTCGTCGGCCGGCTAGATATGCGAGTAAGCGCCAGTGTGGCGTATTCAGTCGAGCTGCTGCGTGCTCAGGCGGGCAGGGACAACTTGTTACTCGCATATACAGTCTTACTTGCCTCCACAAACCGACACCATCCGCCACCTCCAACCTCCCTGCGTTTGTGCCGGTGGCGGCGGAGAACGCGGTAAGCAATCTTGTTATCTTCGGGCGCTGCGTATCCACTGGACGTTGAACGTTAACGTTATTAGACCCGTCTCTGCACAAAAATCCCAGACCACGCGTCCTTCCTGCAGTCAAGATCGCGCCTGATAATTATAACTTGCATCGTGTCCTTCAAGCGGCGATGTCGATTGTGTCAAGCACAGGATCCATAACGTTACGGCCTGGAAGTCTTGTGCTAGAAGCACTTCTGGTACCAGTGCATACGCACTGGAAGTGTCAAAGGCTCATGGGCATGCCTCCTTGTATGTGGATCACCTGCTTCAACACGGGCATACTAAAGCACTTGACTTCACAGAATCATAGGTCTCATCTCCCCCACCTGCGATCCAGCTCTGCAGAGACCTCTCATCATGACGCGGGCTACCGACGTGCATCTTATCTTTTTCGCGGTGCTGCTCGTTTGCGCCGCCGCATGTCCGTTGCCGCTCGGGTTTCGGTCCACCCTGGTGGAAGAGGTCAGTGCATTTTGAGCATCATACAGCACTGATGCTAATGTTTTTCCTGGACAGAGACTGAGATGTCTTACAAACGTACTGGAATCCTCGCTGTTCCTCGCACCTGCACATGTCGCCGGGGGCGACTCCAACGACCCAAGTAGCTCCGTGGGACTTGTCGTCCCCATGGTTCAAGACGTGCTGCTCAACGCCCTCGTAAACCGGGCGGTGATTCAACCAGCGCTGCCGCCGTCGACATCATTGCAGGTCATCATCCCCGAAACGTCGCCTCGGACGTATCCTTACCCTCAACCCACAAGCGCACAGCTTCCCTCCCACACGCTGTCAGAGAATACGGCAGAGAAGACGTCTTCTATTTCTGCCACGCCTCACACCATCGTGTCGCTGAGCGCCATGGCCACGCCCACAACGACAGGCGACGGCGACGGCACCGACGACTCCGGCGACTCTGGTGATTCCGGCGACTCGGGCTCGGACTCCGACCCTTCCACCACGCCTACGTCTACGAGCTCCTCCAGCTCCTCCAAACTGAGCACAATCTTGGGATCTGTCTTCGGGGCCCTCATATTTATCGGCATGATTGTCGTGTTCATTATTTGGTGGAAGCGGAGCTAGACTCAACGAGCTGCCAAAGGGATGCTGGCAAGGAGCCTTGGACTTTTGGGGGACTTTCTGTTTGTCCAGCTCACTGGTGCTATCTCGGTACATGCTACGTCACATCATGGTATCTCCTGTTTTTCAATGTCATTTCAATGGCTGTTTCCCTTTGAAACTGATTGTGTATTGCCAACCTTCTGATCACTCCGAGTCGGACCGTTCGAACTACAACTGTGACAATGATGTCTCTTGTGGACTCTGTGCTCCTTTGTTATTCACTTATATACTTGGATTAACCATAGGATCTCTCATATAGCAGCTGAACACCTTGATAAAACTTTGCTGGCCCCTGCTCAATGTTTCGTATGAACATTATCTCGATTGGGCGCTTCTCAGACCCCCAGTCTGGTTTAGAACATACTCCCGAGCAGTGCCACTGCCACACTCAGACTCCCTCCCTCTCATCTTTCATGTCTCTGGCTTCCCGCTGGTCCCTCTGTAACGCACATCTGGTATATTCTGGTTGCTAACAAGTGGTACAGAGTGGTGTTGACCCCCTGATGTCCAGCTCACACACTTCTGGAAGTCTCATCAGCCATCTTCAGTCAGCCCTGCAGTCTCGAGGCCAATATGCCACCTCTTCTTCCTGGAGAGCTCGCCGACGCCATAATATCCTATGTCAACGATGCGGGCTCGCTGTGCAGCTGTTTGTTGGTCTGCCACGACTGGGTGGCCGCGAGCAGGCATCGCCTCTTCAGCGACACGCATATACTCTCGCCTTCGCAGTACAACGCCTTAAGCTTCGCCAACCGCGTCCTCCGTCACGAAGGCATGTACCCCTGGCTATCTTATGTTCAGACGCTCGAGCTCGACTGCGAGGACAGAAGATGGTTCAAGAACCGTGCCGGAGGGCCCCGCTACCGGTTCTTCCACGAGTTCGCCGGCCACTTGCCCAATCTGCGCCTCTTGTCTCTCGTCGGGCATGACTGGGTCAGGAGCCCTCTCCATGCCAGTACGCCCTCTGCAGTCTCGCTCTTTCCCTCCCTCATCGAGCTGCGCCTCGAAAACTGCACGTTCCAGTCGTTCGACATGTTCCGACGCATCCTCGTCGCCCTCCCCGCCCTCTCTACGTTGACGCTCTACGCCGTGCAGTGGCCATCTCAGCCAGGCGGAATGCTGCTGCCTGGTGCGCGCTTGCTTCCACAGCCACGGCCGTCCCTCGTCGCGTTCTCGATCCAGTTCTACGCCAAGAACGACTGCGCTGGGACTCTGTTCGACTGGCTCGTCAACTGTACGCCGTCGAAGTCCACCATCCGCCAGCTCCGGTTCACCCTTGGCGGGTGTCCCAGTGCGTCCGTAAAGCCCGAACACGCACAGTTCCTCGAAAACGTCTCGGCATCTGTCAAATCGCTGCGCATACAGGCGCGAGGCGAGCCCTTCCCCTCTCTCCTCTCAGGGTATCGACAGTTACTCATTCAGTCGGCCTATTTTTTGGCAGACGATTTCCCCATATCGTGCTTCTCCAAGTTGACGCACCTGACAGTCAAAGGCAGCTGGGAGCCTGGCATTTGCGGCGTTTTGAATGGCTGCGCTATCCCCCTCCGCTTCTTGCAGATTGAGTCGATCCCGACGCAGGTGCTGTCTGTCGCGGAACTCGGCCACCGTGCTGCCTCCCGGGAGGACGAGGATGGAGGTGCAAACATGACTGGCGGTTTGGGAGAGTTGGACGCGCTCCTCGAAGGCGACCGGTTCAAAACCATGGAACGACTAGAGTTCACAGTGTCTCCAGTGCCTCACGAGTTCAATTTCATGCTGTGTCTCGTTGAAGGCCGTTTCCGGGAGAGCATCGAGGAGAGGCTGCCGAGGTTGTGCAGGCGCGGCATTCGAGTTGTACCGTCCCTTATTAACCAGAGAGGTATTCTTCTCTCAATCATGGCCTATGGCTTGTGCCAATCATGGTGACTGACGTCAAATAATGGTCGCATTCTTCTCGTCCCTCCACTTTCACATTCACAATCCGATCTTGATCGCCGCGCCACTTAGAGCGAGTGGCTCTGGAAGTTCTCCGCCACTCGTGTATCGTTTACCATAAGTGCTCAGATCCAGAAGTCGACGGTGCCCAGTGGTTCATTACCGTTCAGGACCGCGCGGGGGCCGCTCCCAATCCGAATGTCATCGTCCTGAAGTGCAAAAGTTCCACCCAGATGGGACGGAGCTAGAAGCATCTGAGGGAAATGTCCATCGAGGAGCGCGCTGGGGTTGGTACATAGGGCACTGTTCTGTCTTTTTCTTTCGCCTTGTACATATATTGAACAGTGTGCTGCAATGCCTGATGATCAGCCTCGACAGTTCACTTACGCATTCAGGACGCCATCTTAATCCACAATCACATCCGAGAGCAGTATGATGAGTACTGCGAGGTACCATGGTTTCTCCAAGTCGTATTCATTCTTGAAGTTGCTGGAGTCTGTCACGACGATGGGTATTGTTCCGCTGAGTGGTAAAGTTCCTTCAAGCAAGAAATTCAAGAAATTCCTACTACGTATGCAAAGAAAATTTGCTACGACTTATCAAGACGAAAAACATGTTGCACTATGAAAATGCGGCGCACAACCAGCGAAGCTCCCTATGCAGGGCCATTCACACCACGTGTTTTTGACTGGTGGCTTAGCGCCTTTTCATAATCGCTTTCATCCTGTGGAAAATGCATTGTGCACGTTGAGTGGCCAAACCATTTTGAAGTGTTTAGTCACTGCGACCCCATCGGGCCTTGCACTCAGGCTGACACTGGCAGCCCGAGATGATGTCAATGAGGCCCTCATAAAGGAAAGTATCGTGAAATTTCTCTTCACCTATGACTTCGACAAAACTCGATATGCAGGAACAAGGCGTCACCCTAGTTGATGGAACATCTCGGCGTGGTCGCGAAAATGAACTTGCCGCGGCCCTGCTGGAAGCCACGCTGGCGCCGGTGGACGTGGACTGATAGGGAATGATGGCATGATCGAGAAACTTGAGGGAGAACAATGAAAAATATATTTAAGCACATCCGCCACTCCATTGTCTGCCACCGGTAAGAAAGGCCATTGGCCGGGCGTAGGTTGGCAGACGCTGGCCGAGAACAAAGGAAGCATTGGCGCCTACGTGCACATATCCCAAATGCGGCAGGAGTCGAAGTTGAAGTTGGATTTGGGGATCACCGCCACCACCACCTGCCTCGTCCCGTCCGCCATAGCCAACCCTTTTTCTCACATCCGCAGTGCCTCAAAATCATATATAATCTCCGAGAACATGACTGTTGTGTTCCCCAGCTCACGCAGTCCAATCATGTCGACGACCATCGAGCATCCGAGTGCCCCCCGAACCCCTCCGCCAGTGGTGGAGGCTTCTGAGGTCCACGACGATAATCATGGTTGGTCTTCGGATGACGAGAGCTTTCGTACGTTCTCCAACTTCCACCACTCTCCTCTTAAACCTTGTATTGCGAGGCCGACTAACCGGAAGGCGATAGAAGCGCATGAAGTGGTCAAAGACGACAGCATCTGCGACGAGTTTCTCGAACAACACCTTTCCGCCACCCCCGAGCCATTCGATCTCACCCAGGAGATGGGCGCATACGTTGATGAGGTCCGCGCAGCCGGTACGTCGGAGCCGAAGATGTACAAACCCGCTGCCTCCCTCTTGACCGCGATTAGCAAGGAGGTGTACAGTACGTCCCGATCCATCATATTAGCGTTTGGCACTGTCTTACACAAGAACAATACAGAGTATCTCAGCCAGCAACAAAAGAACGCACACAGGAAACGCCAGCATATCCGTAGCAACATACCTGGGCACCTCACGTTCATCGACCACCACTCCACGGCGCCTGATCACTTCCCCAACGGCCCCCTCTCCGATGTTAAGGATGCCCCTGACCTCCTTGGGGTGTACGACATTGAGATTCTAAAGGACAAGAAAGGCCCTCACGGCGTATACAAAGGAGTTTCACACCATCGTGTTGAGGCCATCGTGGAGGCGAAATCCGAGTCCAACGGCGGGGGCCGTCGACAGGCAATCACCTACGCCTACCGTCACCATCAGGCTCGCCCGGATCGTCCCGGGTTTTACGTCCTCGTCATCAAACCCCAATGGTACCAAGTTCTCTACTCCGACCCGACCGGTGTCTTCGTTTCCCCCCAGGTTCCGTGGACGAACATCGATCTCCTTGCAGCGTACATCTACTCCCACTACAGCCCACCCGCCAACCACTTCCTGTGGGACGATTCCATTCGATGGTACGAGCCCTGCGGACCTTGCTCCTTCCCTGTATGGAAAATAGGATTGGGTGGGACGCAGTACAAGCAGGGTCAGTTCATCTTCGTCGGAGAGCCTTGGAGTCGGTTGACCACCACCTTTGATGTTGTGGATGCCGACGACAAGCACATGATCATCAAGGACTGCTATCGCGGGGATGGCCATCGCTTCTCGGAGGAGGGTATCCTGGAGCACCTTCACGCGGAGGGCGATCTGCTTGGTGTGGTGCGCCTCAAGGACTACGAGAGCAGCGCAAGGTTCGTTTTGAAGGGATTAGCCGCGCAGAGGACAAGGGTGCGCTACGCATTCTTAGACAGCGGTTCGCGTGTTCTCGAGGCCAAGACAGTTAATGATCTACTGAAGGCCACATACGACGTCCTTGAAGGTACGTGTCGACCCATCATTCACAAAGGCTTGCCTGGGGTTTTAACCTGCAGTTGCTTTACAGTGCACCGTACCAAACTGGTGCAGCGGAATGTCCTCCATCGGGATATGAGTATCTACAACATCCTCATGTATCCAGTTTGGGGAAGCATGGACGGACGACAGGTCAACCAGAACTTACCACCGACAGTGCAAGATATACTCTCTGGACATGCCCGGTGAGTAGCCGCTACCGCGCCGCTTCTAGAGCTAGGCTAATATGTTATCAGACCTGTCGAAAATCGCTTTCCAGCCTGCCTTGCTATCGATTACGATAACGCAGCATTGCTTGATTACCAGGCTGCCAAACCCGAGGAGCTCCGGCACCGCACGGTACGTCGGGTACCAATCAGAGAGTGTGACACAATTTGATCTCTGCTTATAGGGTACCCCTATGTATATATCGCGCAGCGTATGCACAGGCCAGGTCCTTACGGACGTCGACAACTGCATATTCCAACCCATGCCAGAGCTTCGGGGGAAAGCTCGCGAGCTCTACCTCGGCGTTCATGGACAAGCGCGTTATGCTCGTTACAATGACGCAAAATGGACCTACCACGGAGCCTCTCCCCCGGACGCCCAAGTCTTCGATTCACCACGAACCTTCTGTCATCGACCTGAACATGACGTTGAGTCGATCTACTGGTCCATGGTATCAGCTCTCCTCCAAGTGCGTCCTGAAGGAGCTGAGGAGGAGCCAGATGCAGCGCACGCCTTCGCCGCTACCTGGCATAGCCTTCTCACGCACATGATCCCAGACAAGCCCTCTATTTACACAGACCCCCGCAATCACGTACTGAGGCAGAACGATCTGGCGTGGCGAGCTCAATTTCTGGGCGACATGAAGGATGTGGGCACCTTGCTCTTTCAAATATCTCGCCAGATTCGTCCGGAATACGCCTTCTTTGGTGACGGTCTCCAGCAAGATCATCTCCACGAGGCCGTACAGCGTCTCATCCTCCAGTACCTCGCCGACCACGATGACATTCCCCTGGATCCTGACTCTCTACGCGCCATCCCCCATCCGCAGAATCCTACAGTCACTCGGCCCTCCAAGAAGACCAGCACCAAACACTCTGGGGCGGGATCGGGTGTCAAACGGTCCACTCGGAGCTCCGCCCAAGCCGTCGATAACCCGGGCACGGGTAGCGGGACTAAGCGCAAGTCCACCAGTGCACGGAACGCAGCTCACTCCGGATCCAATGGCAGCGCCGGTCCGTCGACGTCTAAAACTCGTGCGGCTGTTGGTGCCAAAGCGGTTGTTGTTGACCCGAAGCGCAAGAGCTCCAGCCAGACGGGAAGAAGCTCAAAGCGCCAGAGGAACAACTCCGGTCTGCCGCAATCCATCGAGAAGCGCTCCGAGGGCGACTCTTAGGGTCTGTTCATTGTTTTGATTTTCCGCATTGTCCTCTGGGTCTTCCCCCCTCGACTCTTTTGCACCTTGCCCCCTCGACTTCCTTCTACCTTATCCGGCCTCCCGTGCTCAGCAATCCGTTGTCCTTAACACCTGGTTGTCTTTGCTACTCACCGTTCGCGAATCATCCGCTATTGGCTACGCTGCTGTTGACATATGCATCCTCTATATCACTTCCTCCCCCAGTGCCGTTTGTTCCTACCCAAATTTGCCCAGACCTGTCAGATGTCCTCAGGGCTCTCTGTTGAACTACATTTCTCTCTGTTCTTCCCCATTCCTTTTCGAATGTAAACGTAGCATGTCTGACATCATGTTTGCCGCCCGACCATGAACAAGAGAGCGCTTCACCGCGAGCCCCTTGCGAAGTTACGTGGAGTCGAAGTTCGCTCTAGTGCACGTCGACTATGGCGGATCAGGTTCCTGGTTAGTAGACATGAAGTTACGCTGGACATATGTCACCGCCGCTTACAACGCCTATATCACCTGTAAATTTAAAGAGCTTGCAGTCAGCGATCTCGATATTAGCGGATGTATTGTAGAGGAACTGCATTGCATTTTAAGACCTTGGTATCATTTGGATACATTTGGAAGTAAAGGAAAGTTTAGAAAGCGGCGAAGCCATATAATCTGTGAGTGTGCTTGGGGGGTGTAAGTGTGCATCGCCAACCCCGAAAACCTTCTGCAGACAATCGGCCTAGATCCCTGTCATATACCCGCAACTTCCCCTACACTGTCAGTATAAATATCCGACGATGGGACGAGTTTAACCAAGATTCATCATTAGTGCTACCACTGCCATACACCAGGACGGACGAAGAGATTCCAGCTATGTACATACGTTTGTGCACGAGAGCAGAGTAGAGCGTGGAGAGTAAGACGAGTGAGTACACAGGCGGGCCAACGGGACAGAGATAGCTAGAGAACGAGAATGTACGATCGGAAGTCGCGGTATATACAGGCCTCCCACTCCAATATTCATTGATACGCGTCCGACAACACAAACCTGAGCGTCCACCAATTCCAGATTGTCACACAACAACACCGACGGGGAATAGTTGTCTAGGTAATTGTACCTGCGCGCGCACATCAGGGGCCATCGACAGGGACCGCCTTCGTGGGCGGGGGTCCGACCACCTTCTCTACGAGAGCGCCGTTCGGTATGCGGGGCGGGGGCAGAGCCGTGGGGGTGGCGGGAGCGTCGGCGGGCCCGACGACGACGAAGGATGCAAAGCGCCATTAGGAAGGACATAGTTCCCTGTCTCTGGTATCGGGAAACCACCCAGCTTCGGAAGAGGCTTTGGGAGACCCGGGGACGGCGCGCGGGAGTGTTTCACGCTGGGACTCCCGACTCTATGTGGGCTGAGAGGCATTCCTGGTGGCGGCGAGAGCGGACCGCCTAGCGGCATGCGACCTGACTGGCTTAGAGGCATAGGAGACCGGAGCGGACCAGCGAATGCGGACGGACTGGAAGGATGAGGGAGCGCACGTCCATTGCTATGTGGGGGAGAGCCAAACGCGCCATGGTAGGATGATGTCGACGGTGCTGGGGGAAGACGGGATCCACCTAGCCTCTGGTTGCCTAGAGCGACGCTGGGGCCCGCTAGTCCGAGAGCTGCAGATGACGGGCGTGGATGATCGTCGGCGGACCATGAACCGCGGCGAGAAGAGGGCACGGACTGGGCGGGATTAGAAGCGCCTGTTGGACCGTGCAGCTTCCGCGGTGACCCATGTTCTCTTTGTATCTGTGAGGGCCCCATCGCAAACGGCGTCATCAGGCGGTCATGAACGTCAGGTTGTGGCGGACCCAACGGACCTGGTGGTGCTCTCTCCCGGTCACGATCAGGCTCACGTTCGCGATCGGTTGGCAGCATCTGCCCTGGAGGCAGCGGCTCGCCTTTCCAGAAGGCAGACATCGGTGGCGAGTTTGCTGGCTGCTTCTGCGGCGGGGCAGACAACTCAATGACCTCAGTCGGCGCGCCTGAGCGAGGACGACGTTGTTCGAAGTCACGTCCGCCTCGTGGGCTCATCGCTTGCAGAGCAGATCCAGGTCCCGCGTTGGCAGGCAGGCCGGCCATAGGAGGCGGATGACCGCCACCAAGGCCCGAAAATCCTTGGTTTGAAGGGCCGTGGTGGTGATGGTGGACGTGATGATGATGATGCTGGTGGCTATGGGGTCCATGATGGTGCGCGGATGGCCCGTGCGGATGGGAATGCTGGTGGCCTGAAGGTCGCGATGGGGCATGAGACGGTAGGCGATAGGCAAGCTCTGCTTCATGCTCGCGTTCCCGGTCCAGGCCGCGCAGTGCTCGCTCCCGCTCTATACGTTCCCTCTCCCTCTGGGGCAACATGTCCGGCACGCGCTCCCGGTCGCGACCCTCGCTCTCGCCATTGAGCCGTTTTGAGTCCTTCCCAGGCCCAGTCCATCCGTTCGCCTTGGAGTTTGAAAATACTGGGGGAATAGGGCCCCCTCCGAGCGTCATGGGGACAGAAGGGCCAGGGCCAGTGCCGTTGAGAGGAACTGGAGAGATAGAGCGCCTCATGAGCATCCCAGGCCCGTTGACTGGGCTGCCCGCAAACTGTTGCATATGCGGATGTGGGATGCCGGGCGCCTGACGCATTTGCATCTCTTGCTCCATCTGAAGCTGATGGTGGGAGATATGTGGGGGAGCACCAGGTGGCGCGGAGTGCTGGTGTGGAAGCCTAGGAGGAGGCGCAAATCCCTGCATGTGTTGGTGCTGCATGGGAGGCCCGAAGCGATTCGGCCCATCCATAACCGGCACCCCCATGGCGTATGGATCCATCCCATGAGGCACGCCGCCTAGGACCGCATTCATCAGGCCTGGCATGCCGCGATGAGGATCGTAGCCTACTGGAACATGTCGGTGTGAATGGAAGAGATCAAAGTCGTGCATGATCTCTCCGCGAGATAGCGGGGCAAGCGTAGGATATGCCAGAGGTATCTGAGGAGCCTTTTCCTTCTTGCGAGAGGCGCGTCTGGCGAGAGAGGAGGTGGATTCTGGAAGACCGAAGGGGCTTGACTTGACAATATCGCGTAGAGACGGCGCAGGGGGCACATCGTGCAGCGGGAGGGGATAACGACGCACTGTTGATATCCATCAGTTAGCAGAACTCGCCATGCAGGGATTTATGTCATGTACCTGGTTGGGGACGCTCCAAGGTTCTCCTTTCGCGCTCCAGCTTGCGCTTCTTTCCGTTCGTTTCAGCGACCAGCTGAGACTGCAACCGGTCTCTGTCATTCTGCAGAGATCATGTCAGTCAGCGACAATCGGACCCTTGCGCAGAAGCAGCTTACACTCCATGTGCTCCAAGCACCCGACTCATCCAATCGTCGGCGTTTCGCCACGTTCGCCGCCTCGTAGTCGCGCCTTCGCGCCGCGAGTTCTAAACGCTTGTCCCGTCTGCTCGACAGCTCCGCCTGCAGATGCAGCAACTCCGGGTGCGTCCCTGCCCACGCGCACCAGACTCGTTTAGACTCACGCTCGAAACACAAGCCAGCCAACGTAACAAACACAACGCACCATCTGCGATCAGCCCTTCCTCCCACGCAAGCGAGTCCATCTTCTCCACGTACAGACGTTCACGGAGCAACGCGAACTTGAGCTCGATCCCCGCGAGGACATCAAGAGCTTCCGCTCGGTGCGCGGGCTGCATATCCGCATCAAGGTCGAGCTCAGGTGTGGCAACGTCCAGGTCTTCTCCGTCTGCACCTTCCCCGTCTGGGAGCTCTGCGTGTTGCGCGTCGAGGTCGACATCTCCCGCTTCCGCGGCCAAGGCGGCCCTCGACCGCCGCGCGGCGCGCGTGCGACCCTTGCCCTTCCTGTTCCTCGTCGCACGCCCAGAAGGTTTGCGTTCGGGCTCTGGTTCGACCTCAGGTTCTGAGGGCACATCTTGTTCGGGCTCGGGTTCCGCAGAAGGATAGCGCGAGGAGTGTCGTGACCCGGATGGAGTAGAGGGTTGTGAAGACGACGGGGATACGAGGAGAGTCGCACCGGCCATGATCGAGGAGGCCGCGACTGCGACGGGAGACATGAGCACTGGCTGCACAGTATCCACGTCCATTGTGGCATCCAGGTCCGCGTCCACCGCGTCCGCGACGCCTTCCGCAGGAGTAACGGCTTCAGTGGTGGGCGGCTCGTCGGCAGGGATCTCAACGTCGTCTGCGGGGGTTTCCTCCTCCTCTTCGTCAATCTCTGAGCCTTCCTTGGTCACGTCCCCGGTGTCCGGAATTTCGTCGTCTTCAACCTCATCCTCGCCGATGTTCTCGTCATTCTCGGGCTCGTGGTCGATTTCGTCGTCGGTGAGGTCAGGTGACGCCACCGGTTTAGGCGACTGCTGGATGTCGAGGGCGTCGGGGTCCAGGTCGACGTTCTCGGGATCGTCGACCTCGTCCCCCGACATGTCTCCGTTGACGATGTCGCCGTCCATGGGGGGTGGAGCCTCGTCTGCAGACTCACCCTCGCCCTCGTCCTCCGGAGGCTCCTCCTCGTGCTCATTGTCGTCGACCTCGTTTTCGCTGAGCGCGCCCTCTTCGTGGTCAGGCGTCAGGACGGGGTCCGACCCCAGTTCTCTTGCCTGATCGTCGTCCTCCTCCTCTTCCATGGCCTCGGCAGGGCCGGCCTGCTCTTCCTCTTCCTCCTCCTCCTCGAACTTGGAGCGCCAGTCTGGCCGGTCCTTCTTGTCGGCCTTCTTCTTCATGGCCCAGTCCCACATTGGTGGGGGTACGACGCGGTCGCGCTGCTTCTTCTTGCGCGCCGCCGAGCGGGAGGAGTCGTCTTCATTCGCACCGTCGTTGTCTTGTTCTTCTTCGGTGAGCTCGGAGAGCTCGGAGCCGCTGTCGAGCCCAGCGCCGCTATGGTTCGAGCGCTGCTCCTGCTCTTGCTGGCCTTCTTGAGGGGGAGGGGATGGAGACGGTGAGCTGAGAGACTCGAGCGAGACGGTGGAGCTCGGCATCGCCGCGGACGACGATGAGCAGGGGAAGTGGCAGGAAGTTGAGGCGGCTGCTCGTGAGGCCGCCCGTCGATTGGCACCCTGCCCCGGCATATACCGAACGGTCCGCTCAATGGATCCGGGCGTCTACCGCCTGTCTCGCATCTTGCGCTCGCACTCCCACCCAACTCCCACCACGGCGCATACAACCACCACGACCTCCTAGGCGGCATGGTCTCGGCAGACAACATCAACCTAGACTGTCTCCAACTCATCTTTGCATACTTGTCTGGGAATGATCTCGTCTCCGTCTCGCTCGTGAGCAGGTCTTTTCTTGCCGGCGTCATACCTCGTCTCTACAGGACTCTGAGCTTCGGGCTGAATCAAGCAAAGAGATATCCTCGCGTAAGTTGTTGCTTGAAATGACTCAGTCCAATCTGATAGCATAGCATATATCCAGGTCATCTCCCCCTTTGCTGCTGTACTAGCGCACACCAATCTCGCCAATCATGTCAGACATATCGGTCAGTGTCGAACAGTTGACAATAGGAACTTTATATGTTCATCACGAGTTGTAGATCTCCGGGCTGTGCCGACTGTGAAGTTCATTCCGCAACCCAAATTTATGAACGATTGCATTCGCACAATATCCTTGTGCAAGAACCTCGGTTCTTTCACGTGTACCCATGACATCATGCCAAACTTCCTGCTCGAGCTCCGCGACAAGGTCTCACTGGAACAATTGAGATTCAACGCCAACTTTACAACAGACCAAGCCGAGGTGGTCACCAAGATTTCAGGTTTACGGTCACTCACCCTCGATTCGGCATCGTGGAACGTGGTCGATGTTCTTCCCAAATGGGCCGAAGTTCTTAAACCCTCGCTTTCCTCTTTGACCCTGCATGTACGTGGCATAACACATCCATTGTTTGACTGCGAATGCTGATGATCGTCAATAGAGCGTGCATACGCTTAGTCTAGAGATTTTGAGGATCGTCCTCCCAAGTCTCCCGTCACTGACGAGTTTGCACGTACTCGGGTGTCCCAAGATTGACCAACACTCTATTCTCGCTTTGATCACCCACGTACCTCAACTCCAAAGCTTGGCGTTTACCAGCTACGTGCGAACTCAACCTTCTCGATCCTTTTGAGCGCATCCTTACCCCTCCTTCGACAGGAATCCTCTCGGGCAATACCCCCTGCCATATCGCCACTCTCCCACTTGCACCACCTTGCGATCGATACGCAATGCGTGCCAACCCCGGGCAGCTCCGTACCAGCGTTTTGGACGACCATGGTCAATCTGACGAGAACCTGGTCCTGCCCTCTTAGATCGCTCTCGTTCAAGATCTCAGAAAGGATCGTCCTGGGGGACGCGTTCGTCACCAACATCGTCAACAGTCATCGCTTGACGCTTGTCCACCTTTCCGTCCGCAACTGTTCATTGTCAAAGGAAAGCATGTCATTGCTTTGTCGTAAATGCACAGAACTCGAGACTCTGAAAGCGAGTTTGCCAGGGAAGGACATGGTGCGTCTCCAGGATTAAAGTTGCCCTGGTCTTGACCTCTTGTGTCTGAGGTCCTATTTGCTTCAGCCACTGTTCGCCGACTCTCTTAGTCATGCGAAGCGCATACATACGGTTACGGACGTTGGAGATCCACATGGTAACCATGCGTCGCGCGCTCCCATACCGAAATCCGACATCCGGCTACTGATGACGCGGCAGCCGAATCTCGAGAAAGTGGTCGCAGATGGCAGGACTTGGACGGTAAGGCGTTTCACTTGCTTTGCCGGTCAATGCAACCCCTTATATCTTGTTAGGCTGTGCGGTCGCCTGGGCAGAAGAACTTTGAAGTGCATGTGAAGAAGAACGGGCCGATGCTGCGTCACTGGTTCACGCCCCCGCCTGGAGTTGTAGTGTATGCGTGAGCCATGCTGCAGTTAAATATGTCTTGGTGGTACGTTCACCGCTTGGATCCGTCTAACATCTATCGGCTAACAGGTAGTTACGCAGATAGACGTAGACCAGGACTTCATGACATCGAGCGCTGTACATCATTATCGCTTGACGAAAAGCAGAGCGCCGCTGGACGTAACGCTGAGACAGAGCTTTGCCGGATAATTGTACGGATATCCGATCACCAGCGGCTCCCAGGTCTGATAGGGTTAAGCGACCACCTTGTCGGCACCGGCGAGTGCTATTCCCCTGTGCTTGGGGTTACGTATGGTTCATTCGTCGGGAAGCTCTCAATAGAGATGACCCACCTTATCCAGATGTAATTGACATTCCCCATTAAAGTTTCAGAAGGACTTTGAAATGTACTCGTGCTGCACCGGATGGTTATCCAGCTGGATATCTCTTGACGCCTAAAGGATATCTCCTTTGGTCATTAAGCTCATCTCGCCGAGTAGCTGCGAAGACGCTTGAGGAACCGCCAGCCAACCCAGTATACAAAATCGTCGTTATTCCAGTCTACAGCTATACCCCATTATTCCACACACCCCACACAGCCTGATGAGACACTCGCGGAAAGCATGCATCTATCTTTGCTCTTGGTACTTTCGTTCCTAACAGTGGCGCACGCACTTCCTAGAAATTGTTCTGTTACTTCGATTCAGGTAAGCAAACCTCATGCCTGACGAACTCCATCATACTAATGCTAACATGTTCTCCATCTAGGAGCATGGGTGTGTCGGGATAGACGAATGCGACGAGCCCAGCCTTCATTCTTTCGCCGCCCGTGCTCCGCGCCGGGGCGCTAAGGGTGTTGTAGCCTCATCCACACTTCGAACCTCAGCGGCCGTGTCGCCACCCAGAACACCCGTTCGCCCCGACAGCCAGCCTTCTTCCGCAGCCACGCACGCACGCAGCCAACACACCACGCAGAGTCGCGCCGCGTCCGATTCTGCGACCACGAGCAATTCCGTGCTCGGAGTTGTAGCACCCTCAGCGACCGATTCCCCCAGAGCCGCGACGACGACTTCCACTTCCGGTCGAAAGCCTCCCCGTATCTCCCGGAAGGCCGTCTCCATGATCGTGGTCGTAATCGTGGTCGTTGTTGTCATCGCGGTTGTCGTTGCGGTCATCATTGCATTGCTATTATGGAGAAGGAAGAAGGCTAAAAAGAGGGCTGAGAAGAATCAGAGTGTTGGGGAGCAACAGGGCTTTCTGTCGATGAAGGTCTGGGGAGGAGGAGCATGACGAGCCGTGAATTTTGAACGACGGCGGCGTTTAGTGCCTTCGGGCACAATCCTGTCCTGCAGACAGCTCCCCACGCCCGATTGGCTTCTGCTCCGAGTACGTGCTCACAACACCCCGCGTATACTGTAGCTACTATTTCAAATACGGACGTCCGCCAGACATTCCCTCGCACAACTTTCCGGCAGCACATATTATCTTACCTACTATATTTGCCGATAGACGGTGAAGAAACAATGAGAAAAGGCAAAGGTGCCTCTATGCATCGCCATCCGAGCTGCTGCCTCAGGCTTCTTCGAAAGATTGCGGCAGATCAGCATTGTTCCTCTGGCGCTTCGAGGTCCGTCCCGCTTGGCTAGAGCTCTTGCGTTTTGGGACCACAATCGCATCGAAAGCGGCCGCCGCGCTGGTTCTCGGCGATGAACCCGCGGCACTAGCATAGGATTGGCCAGCATCCCGCGTCGAGGACTTGCGCTTGGTCGCAGAGCTCGTGTCCTTGTTCTGCGAGGCTCGGCCAGTAGAACCCCTGGTCTTCCTTTCGACACCCGAATCCCGAGTGGTAATCTGCTTAGAGGACTGAGCGATTGTGGATCTTTGCAGTATGGGGATGGGGCGTAGAGAGTTCGGATCCAAGGCGATGTCGTCGTGGTCGACGAGGTACTGGAGGATGAGACGCTGTACGGCCTCGTGGAGGTGGTCGGGTAGGAGTCCATCGCCACAAAGTGCGTACTCCGTGCGAACCTGCCGGGATATATCCTCGAGAAGCGGCCCTAAGCCCTTCATGTCCCCAAGGAATAGCGTTGCCCATTTCGCCGGCGTCTTGAAGAGCAACTTCTCACGTGGATCACAGTACCCTTCACCAGCATCAGGGATCCTATGTTTCAGGAGGTCCTCCCAGGCATCCACGAAGACCTTGGGCGTTTCTACCTCCGCCTCCGACACGACCGCGGGACGAACATGAAGGAGCGCCGACACCATAAACCAGTAGATCGACTCAACATCGTGTTCCGGCCGGTGGTAGAGCTCGGGCGGGGTTTGAGCCCTGTCGTCAAAATACGGCGGAGAGGCCCCATGTGGCGTCGAAATCGTGTCGTTGTACCGCTCGTACCTCTCCGTCCCATGCACGCCGATGTACAGCGCACGGGCCTTCTCCGAGAGCTGCGGCATGCAAAAGATGCGCTGGAATACGTCCGTGATGAGAACTTCACCCGTGCACACGCTACGAGCAATGTACATAGGTGTGCCCTACAAGAAAAGGTCAGATTGTTGGGCTTCTCAGTGCACAACGGCAGAACATACAGTGCGCCGCCTCAGTTCATCTGGTTTGGAGTCCTTGTGGTCCAGCCGCGCTGCGTTCAAGTTATCGAGATCAATAACAAGGCAGGCCGGGAAACGGCTTTCGACAACCCTGTCAGAAAGTCAGTACGAATCCGGGAACGAAATCACTGGATGAACTCGCCGATTTTTCCCGGACAGTATATCCTGCACCGTCGGCGGCGAATCCCGGTGAACATGTCTCTTCCCAGTGCTACTCCAAGCGGGGTACATAAGGACGTTATGGAGACTCATATCTCGGTGAAGCACGTTCCGTTGAACTAGCGAAGTACGGTGTACTGCGAATACAGTCACAACCCGAGACGTCTTCTTTAAACTGGTTACGGGACGCACCTTCGAGAGCATCGTACACGGCTCTAAATAAATCGTTGACGGTTTTGGGCATCTCGAATTCAGAGCCGCTGTCTAGGAGTACGAAGCGCACCCTCAACCTCCCAGCCTTTGCTCCCTTAAGAACAAAGCTGCCCAGAGTCTCGTATGTCTTAAGGCGCACGACGCCAAGCAGGTCGCCCTCCGCGTGCAGGTGTCCCAGAACTTCCTCCTCCTTGCCAAAACGATACCCAGCTGTGCGGTAGCTATCCTTGATTACGACACGCTGGCGAACTGAATCCTCGATGTCGAAAGTGGAAGTGAGCCGGGTCCACGGCTTTCCGACAAAGATGAACTGGCCGTTGGTGTACCTCTCGCCGTCGACCATGATCGTCCACGCAGGAAACGTGCAGGGCGCGTTGGGCTCAGACCACTCGATTGACTCGTCCCACAAAATATGGCCTTCGGGGGGAGTATAGTGGGAGTAGACATAGGCCACAAGAAGGCGAGTGTTGTGCCATAGAACATGAGGGGAAGCAAAAACACCTGTTGGGTCGGAGTAGAGAATCTGGTACCACCGGGGTTTGATGACGAGGATGTAGAAACCGGGACGAGGGATATAAGCTTTGAGAGGCGAGGACCATATGGTGTAGAACGTACGAAAGCCCCCATCATCTCGAGACGGTCCACGGCTATGGTTGTTGGCCACCGACTCAGCCCTCGGGTGCTTGATAGGTGGTATTGGCCTGTTCAAGCCGGGGAACACAACAGTTATCTTCTCAAGATTTATATGCGACCTCGAGCTGCGAGTGTGGTCGAAAGAGTGCATTGATGATGGCGGAGGGAATGAGACCAATTCAACTTCGACTCTATCCGCATTTGGTGTCCAAGGCAATGCGCGCTAATCTTACTGACATTCCTTCTCTCCGCTTCGACATAAGCGCGCAATCGAGATAATGTTCATACGAAACATCGGGCGGGAGCATTATGTACATGAGGAGCCAGTCAATGGAGATAAGCCAGGGTAGCCAAAAAAAGAAGCTATAGGACAGTGTGGAGAGCATACGGATGCGAAGCAGAACAGATTATTTGTCGAATCGTATATGGAGACTTGGTCCAAACGGTGCAGCGAGCGGTGCGGAACTGGAGATGACGCCAACGATGCGAGGACAAGACATGGGGACATAAGCAGCGTTAGATGCGGGATATAGGGGGTGGTGAGGGCCGCGTAAGATTGAGTGAAGATGGCTAGACATTACGCCCCGCCCCCTGAGTGCTCCTCGATGGACTGTAGACGACCCGTGTTGCAGTGCCTCATGCGCTTTGAGCTCCCTCCGGCTTGGATAGGGGCCTTACGCTTCAAGTGGACAACGACTGGACCAGAGACGTTGAAAACGCGAGTCTCAGAAGAGGAAGCAGACTGAGCAACGTGGACAGGCACGGGCTTGCGCTTGCTCAAGCTACCCGTCTGCGCGTCCGCATCCACCCGTGTCTGGCTCGACTGGGAGGAGGCTCTGGTTGACCCCTGCTGACTCGATCCGGTGCCTGTTGTTGTGTCCATTGTCGAAACCCGTTGACGATCTGCAGGTTTCAACGACGCGGTGATGGGGCGGGAAAATTCCGGGTCCAGCTCGATGGGCTTCTTGTGGTCGACGAGGTACTGGAGGATGAGCCGTTGTACGGCCTCGTGGAGGTGGTCAGGCTGCAGCCCGTCGCTCCACAGCACATATTCGGGATACACATGGTCGGAAATATCCCCAAGCAAAGGGCCGATATCCTTCATATCGCCGAGGAAGCGCGCTGACCACGCACTCCGTGAGCGTTGGATGATGACCTGGCGTCCGTCCTGGCTTTCAGCGCGCTCCTCAGGGATCTCGTGCGAAAGGAGGGCTGTCCAGATCTTAACCATCTCCTTATCTGCCTGTGCTTCCCTGTCGACGTTCTTGGGATGCACACGTAGAAGCGCGGACACCATAGACCAATACACGGACTCGACGTCGTGTTCAGGCCGATGGCGGAACACTGGCGGCGGATCGAACTCGTCTTCAAGACTGGGTGGGATTGCACCGTGCATTGTTTCCGCAGTGTCGTTGTATTGCTTGTAACGTTGTTCTCCGTGTACCCCGATGTAGAGCGACCGAGCTTCGTCAGAAAGCTCCGGCATAGGCGGTGCGACGAGGAACGGGAGCATGGTAAAGACAGCACCGAGGCAGACGCTGCGAGCAATGTACATGGGCGTACCCTATAAACAGAGGTCAACATATACCACGAAACTAGCAGCAATCAAGGACGTACAGTGCGATGCTTCAGATCCTCCAGGCTTTCATCCTTGCCGTCCAAAAGGGCAGCGTTGTCATAGTCAATGGATAGGGATAGAGGGAAGCGCTTCTCCACAGGCCTAAAAGAGGGTGATCAACAGGCGTCACCAGATGAGGAGACGGAGGGACTCACCGGATGCTCCCGGCGAGCACGTCTTGAATGGTCGGTGGTAGATTCGGGTTGACTTCGCGCCCGTCCACTTCACCCCAGTTGGGGTACATAAGAATGTTGTAACTACTCATGTCACGGTGGAGGACGCTTCGTAGATGGAGCTGGCTGCGGTGAACTACGGCGGAATTCAGAACGGGATCAATACTTGCAACAGTACTTCTACACGTACCTTCGAGAGTATCATACACCGCCATCAGGAGGTCCTGCACGGTCTTGGCCTTTAGGAAACGGAGTCCAGAGTCCAAGAGAACCCAGCGCTCTCTGGTCCTCTTCTCCTCCTCCCCCTTCAGATCGAACACCAGACAGTCATCTCCGGCCATGACAGACTCGTGGAGCTTCATGCGTACGACCCCAAGGAAGTCGCCGTCCCCATGAATGTGTTTCAAGATGTCCTCCTCTTTGAAGTGGTGGCCGGTGCCGCGGTAGCTGTCCTTGATGATGACGCGCTTGCCGCTAGGATCCTCGATGTTGAATGCGGTGGTTAGCCGGCCCCAGGGCTCTCCGGCAAAGATCATCTGGCCGTTCTTGTAGCGCTTCCCATCACAAGTGATCTCCCATGAGGGGGGCAAGCAAGGTCCATCCGGCTCAGTCCATCGAATGGTATCGTCCCAGAGGAAGTGCCGGTCAGGTGGGAGGTAGTGGGAGTAGATGTATGCGACAAGAAGGTCAGTCTCCGACCACAAAGTCCGAGGGGAGGCGAAGACACCGGTTGGGTCAGAGTACAGGACCTGGTACCACTGGGGCTTGATGACGAGGACATAAAACCCAGGACGATCCGGGCGAGCTTGGTGGTGGCGGTAGGCATAGGTCGTGGCCTTCTCAGACTTCGCCACGACGATACCCTCGACGCGATGATGCGGAATTCTGGTGTAGACACCATCAGCATCCCTGTTGTCTTGGAATATGTCGACGTCGTAGACACCTATGAGGCCTGGGGCGTCCGTGACGGATCCGGATTTGGGGAAGTGCGTAGGTGTCGTAGTGTGGTGGTCAATGAAGGTGAGGTGCCCCGGCATTCCTTTGCGAATGTGTTGACGTTTCCTGTGCGCAGCCTTCTGTTTATCGCTAAGACATTCTGAAATAGTCTGCGGTTGAACCACATGACAGCTGATACGAAAATGAAGAGACGCACTGAACATTCGTTCGCTAATCGCCGTTAGAAGGGAGGCAGCAGGCCGGCACATCTTCCATTTCACTGTGCCAGCCGCATAAATCTCCTCGAGAAAACCGTTCATGTCGTCTGTGAGTGTGAATGTATCGGGGGCCGTCCGAAGGTGTTGGTCGAGAAAGTCTTCACAGATGGAGTCGTCCTCGACGACTTCATGTGCTTCTACGGTCTTTTGGTTAGTGGGACGAGAGGTATATGCTTAGGGAGGCGAGGACTAAAAGGTGCAGGACGTACTAAAATCCTCTCCATCCGGAGATGGTCCATGGTTATTGCCGTGAACCACCGAAGCCTCCGCCACCAGCGGAGGGGTTTGGGGCACACTCGGATGCTTGATGGACGATGACATCGAACTGTTTGAGTTGGCACTCGGGCTGCTGATGGTGCGATTAAAAGGTTGCAGCAGTGATGGTGGAAGGAACGAGACAAGAGATGTTGGTAGTTGCGACTCGGACCTCCGAAGTTCAACTTCGACTCCTTCCGCATTTGGCGTCTTAGGCAATGCGCGCTAGTCTTTCCTTTGTTCTCGGCATAGTACAGCCGGCCACTGTGGCCTAGAAGGCGCAGTTAGCGTCCCTCTCATTCGTGCAAATTAGTGCCACAATTTTCTCATTTCCTCCAAAATCAAGTCTCCCTTTGATGTTACTTAAGAGGCGAGACAGCGGCTTCGACATAAGCGCGCAATCTAGATAATGTTCATACGAAACATCGGGAGTATTATGTACATGAGGAGCCAGTCAATGGAGATAAGCCAGGGCAGCCCAAAAGAAGCTATAGGAAAGCGTGGAGAGCATACAGATGCGAGTGGTAGCAGAACAGATTATTTGTCGAATCGTATGTGGAGACTTGGTCACAGCAAAGCGGCGAGTGGTGCGGAACGGGAGATGACGCCAACGATGCGAGGACGAGACACGGGGACAAGAGCAGCGTTCAAAGCAGAATATAGGGGTGGGGAGGGCCGCGTAAGATTGAGTGAAGATGGCTAGACATTACGTCTCGTCCTCTGAGTGCTCCTCGATGGACTGTAGACGACCCGTGTTGTGCCTCATGCGCTTTGAGAGGCTCCCTCCGGCTTGGATAGAGGCCTTACGCTTCAAGTGGACAACGACTGGACCAGAGACGTTGAGAACGCGAGTCTCAGAAGAGGAAGCAGACTGAGCAACGTGGACAGGCACGGGCTTGCGCTTGCTCGAGCTACCCGTCTGCGCGTCCGCGTCCACCCGTGTCTGGCTCGACTGGGAGGAGGCTCTGGTTGACCCTTGCTGACTCGATCCGGTGCCTGTTGTTGTGTCCATTGTCGAATCCCAATTATTGATACCTGCAGGTTTCGACGACGCAGTGATGGGGCGGGAATACTGCGGGTCCAGCTCGATGGGCTCCTTGTGGTCGATGAGGTACTGGAGGATGAGGCGCTGTACGGCTTCATGGAGGTGGTCGGGCTGCAGGCCGAAATTCCACATTGCATACTCCGGATATATGTGCTGAGAAATCTTCGAGAGCAAGGAACCTACGTCCTTCATGTCGCCAAGGAAGCACGCTTCCCACGCAAGCTTTGGCTGCATCATGGTGGCTGTACGTCCATCAAAGGCTTTATAGCGTTCGTTGGGGATTGTGTGCGAGAGGAGGACTTTCCAGATCTTAATCATCAGCTCGTCTGGCTGTGCTTCCCTGTCGACGTTCTTGGGATGCACGCGTAGAAGCGCAGACACCATAGACCAATACACGGACTCGACGTCGTGTTCAGGCCGATGGCGGAACACTGGCGGCGGATCGAACTCGTCTTCAAGACTGGGTGGGATTGCACCGTGCATTGTTTCCGCAGTGTCGTTGTATTGCTTGTAACGTTGTTCTCCGTGTACCCCGATGTAGAGCGACCGAGCTTCGTCAGAAAGCTCCGGCATAGGCGGTGCGACGAGGAACGGGAGCATGGTAAAGACAGCACCGAGGCAGACGCTGCGAGCAATGTACATGGGCGTACCCTATAAACAGAGGTCAACATATACCACGAAACTAGCAGCAATCAAGGACGTACAGTGCGATGCTTCAGATCCTCCAGGCTTTCATCCTTGCCGTCCAAAAGGGCAGCGTTGTCATAGTCAATGGATAGGGATAGAGGGAAGCGCTTCTCCACAGGCCTAAAAGAGGGTGATCAACAGGCGTCACCAGATGAGGAGACGGAGGGACTCACCGGATGCTCCCGGCGAGCACGTCTTGAATGGTCGGTGGTAGATTCGGGTTGACTTCGCGCCCGTCCACTTCACCCCAGTTGGGGTACATAAGAATGTTGTAACTACTCATGTCACGGTGGAGGACGCTTCGTAGATGGAGCTGGCTGCGGTGAACTACGGCGGAATTCAGAACGGGATCAATACTTGCAACAGTACTTCTACACGTACCTTCGAGAGTATCATACACCGCCATCAAGAGGTCCTGCACGGTCTTGGCCTTCAAGAAACGAAAACCAGAGTCCAAGAGAACCCAGCGTTCTCTGGTCCTCTTCTCCTCCTCGCCCTTCAGATTGAACACGAGAGAGCTGTCTCCCGCCATGACAGACTCATGGAGCTTCATGCGTACGACCCCAAGGAAGTCGCCGTCCTCATGGATGTGTTTCAAGATGTCCTCCTCTTTGAAGTGGTGGCCGGTGCCGCGGTAGCTGTCCTTGATGATGACGCGCTTGCCGCTAGGATCCTCGATGTTGAATGCGGTGGTTAGCCGGCCCCAGGGCTCTCCGGCAAAGATCATCTGGCCGTTCTTGTAGCGCTTCCCATCACAAGTGATCTCCCATGAGGGGGGCAAGCAAGGTCCATCCGGCTCAGTCCATCGAATGGTATCGTCCCAGAGGAAGTGTCGAGCTGGTGGCAGGTAGTGGGAGTAGAGGCACGCGACAAGGAGGTCCGGCGCATGCCAGGATGTCTTAGGGGAGGCGAAAATACCGGTTGGGTCAGAGTACAGGACCTGGTACCACTGGGGCTTGATGACGAGGATGTAAAATCCAGGACGGTCCGGCCGAGCCCGGTGGTGGCGGTAGGCGTAGGTCGTGGCCTTCTCAGACTCCGCCACGACGATACCCTCGACCCGGTGATGAGGAAATCCGGTGTACACACCATCAGCATTCCCGTCGTTCTTGAATATGTCGACGTCGTAGACACCTATGAGGTCTGGGGCGTCCTTTGTGTCGGTGATGCAGCCGGATTTGAGGAAGTGTGTGCCAGTGCGCGCTGTAGTGTGGTGATCGATGAAGGTGAGGTGCCCCGGCATTTCTTTGCAGATGTGTTGACGTTTCCTGTGCACGGCCTTCTGTTCTTCGCTGAGATATTCTAAAATAATTTGCGGTCAAACCAATTGAGTGTCGTCCGATACGAAAGCGAGGCACGTACTGAACATCTGTTCGCTAATCGCCGTCAGAAGGGAGGCGGCGGGCTGGTACATCTTCCGTTCCGCTGTGCCAGCCGCGTGGATCTCCTTGAGAAAACCGTTCATGTCATCTGTGAGCATGAATGTATCGGGGGCGATCCGAAGGTGTTGGTAGAGAAAGTCTTCACGGATGGAGTCGTCTGAGCCGTCGACGGCTTCATGTGCTTCTATCACCTTTCGATTAGTGGGACGAGGGATGCAAGCTTTGAGAGGCAAGGACTAGAAGGTGGAGAACGTACGAAAGCTCTCATCATCCGGAGACGGTGCATGACTATCATCGTTGACCACCGAAGCCTCCCCCACAGGCGGCCCGGGACTCGGGGTTCGGGGAACACTAGGACGCTCGATGGACGACATGGGACTGTGTGAGCTGGGGAACACAACAGACATCTTCTCAATCTCAAGCTTTATATGTGACTTCGAGTTTCTGCAGGTGTGCGTTGGTGATGGAGGGAATGAGACAAGTGGTGACGGTGGCAGTGGCTCGGACGGCAAAGTCCCAAGTTCAACTTCGACTCCTTCCCCATTTGGCGTCCTGGGCAGTAGGCGCTCATGTTTCTTTTGTCCTCGACCACTTCCAACTGGGAGCACCGGCCAGTATACAGCCCCTCAATGTGGCCTTGAAGGAGGAATTAAAGCCCCTCTCATTGGTGTAGAATGAGAGTGTAACATATCTATTCACAAATCTTTGATTTCCTCCGCGGTCCATAGGAGCGCTGCACGATGGTGGCTACGATTATGTCAACTCGGACTGGCGACCAATAGGACCGTAGACACCGAGCTCAAGCATGACAATTCGTGCTTATTTGCCGTCTGTCCTTTCAGGTTACTCTCATGCGAGTTTTACATTACCAGCCCGTCAGCGCGAGTCGTCTCGGCCACCGTTCTATTCCCTATACTTCAACGAGTGATGAAAGATATATGTGCGTGCGTTGCAAAAGGTACTGATACAAGTAATGCAGGCAACGTTAACTGGCGAACAGCCACGAAGTCCGTGTCGAATCCTAGAGCCTCAGTCATCCATCCCCCTCGCCAACCGAGTGCTCCTCAACCTACCGCCGGACCACAAGTGCATCCTCCCCATGTCTCCGCCTCCCACCCCCCTCTCAAGACCTCACACGCACGTACTCCCCACGACAGACTCCGCGTAGTCCGGCGGCGCCTCCCCGAAGTGCCTCGCGGGGATATCCTCGCGGAGCCACGCGACCTGGCGCTGCAGCTCCAACAGCTCCTTGTACATCGTCGCCATGCTCGGGCTGTCCGGCCGTCCGTCCGCGTCGAACTGCAGATGTATCCCCGCCGCCCTCATCTCCGCCTCCGCCTCCGCCTCCGCCTCTGCTTCTGCCTCTCCCTCCGAGGCGAAGACGCTCGGCGTCGGGGGGGTCAGACTCTGCATGGCAGGGGGAGGCACGGGGAGCCGGCGCGGGCTGCGCAGGGGCTCGAGCTGCGAGTCGCGCCGCGCGGGGAGGAAGGTGGGTGGGGAGGTGCCAGGCCCGGCGGTGTAGTCCCCGAGGTCGATGTCGAGCGGGCTGATGGGGCTCGTGAGCGGCGCGCTCGACGCGAGGGACTGGCTGGGGACGGCGAGGGTCGTCGGCTGGATGGCGAGTACTGGTGCTGCATCGTCGCGCGGGAGAGCCGGCACGGGCGGGAGCGCGTCTGTGGGGGGACGGGGCAGGGGCCGGTGCCTGCGGCGGTCCGAGTCGCGGCTCATGACGCTGACGGCGTCGCAGTTGTGCGAGTGCGTGCGGCTCAGGGGCGTTTCGGGCGTGGTTGTGCTGTGGAGCGAGGTCTCGGAGACGGTGACCTTGAGGTCGTACAGCGGATGGATTTTTGGCCCGGATCGGAGGAGAGGATGCGCGGATGGGTGCTGGTTTTGTCTGGGAGCAGGAGGGCGGATGATGGGGACGTCGGGCAACGGCGGGCTATGCTGTCTCATTTGACGTTCATGACCCTCCCGCGATTGGTGCTCGACGTCGTGTCCGAGTGGAAATGGCTCGATCCGAGGGCCCCGTCGGCGGCGGGTGAAGAAGATGAAGGTGATGAAGGCAATGAGGACGACCCCACCCCCTACTGCGCCTCCAACGACCGCACTTAATGGGACAGTGGGGCCTGGCGGGTTATTCGTTATTGACTGCGATGGCATAGGCACAGACGTTGTGGACGGTAACAAGAGGTTGGATGTTTGAGACTCGACCGTGGAGGTCCCGAGATCGGACAACGATATTGAAAACTCGCTGGAAAGGGTTGCGATATCGTCTCGTCTACTCACGGTAACCTCGTCCGCGTTGGATGTACGTCCTATGACGGGTTCCCGTGGCGCAGGCGTATATGGCGGCAAGGAGGAAGAGGGGCCCATAACCGAGCGGCGGTCGGCCAGCGTATACACCACTTCGTCGACCACGAATGTAGACGGCAGCATTGTACTCTGTAGGATGTGGTCCAAATTGAGCTCGAATAACTGAGGAGGCGAATATTAGAGGCACCAGGAGGACTAGAGTGAAGGAGAGGAACGTCTGCAAAGAATCGATATCGAGCCGTGGCCGAGGAAGAGGGGGAGGAAAAGCTCGCGGTCTCGCACGGGATGGCGCGTTGCAAGGAGGACCGACGAGGAAGACCAATCGAAGGCGACATTATGAGAACGGGGATATAAGTGGCGAGTTGTGGCAGGTGCCCGGCAGAGATATGGAGCTAAGAAGCACTGCAGGGTAGTTGATCCTCGGAAGAATGTCAGCGGCTGCAGTAGACATCTGACGATTAACCTAGGAGACTTGGGCCAACTATCAAGCATCCCCTCAGCATCAGGGAAGTAGTCTACAATCGTTCGCTGACGTGTCTTGTTTGTCGTCGCATGGACGAGAGCGCGAGAGTGGTACGCGGGAGCTTAGGAAACGCTCCGCACGCCGCCGGGGGTCTCGACAGCGACCGACGCCTCATTGACGATTTGGGAAGGTGGACACTGATGTCCTGTAATCTGTCAGAGGAGATGCATGGGGCGTTGAGCCGTCTCGAATCCCAGTTTGTGTCTCCACGTGACTGGAGGAACGGAACCTCGGCCAAGAGAGCTACCAGGCGGTGATATTCCCACATCGCATCGGGACAAATGGCGCCGATCGTGTGTTCGCTAGCGCATGTCAACGAGTTTCGACGACAGGCTCATAGCTCCCTGCAAGAACTCGTGTCACCAGTGCCATGCAAACCTGGCAACACCCCCTTGAGAGAAGCAATGTGGGCCATGGATCCTCTCGATACCGCCGCGAAGCTTCTTGCCCCGCATGTCCCCAAGCTGTTGTAATTGGGCATGCTTGCTGAGCTTTCCTTATTCCGCGCCTTCGTGTATGTTCGCGAATCCCCTGCCAGGGCCCAGGGCTGCACGAGCGGGAAGCGTCAAAGCTTCGCGAACCTATTCTATCAAACAGTTAGCTGCGAGTATCCGTCCGCCATGCTGGGAGGTATGTAGGAAACCTGATGCACGATACAAAGTCCGAACAGAGCGAAGCAGATCTGATGCCTACCCAGATAAGGAGGGAGAGCATATGGCGGCAACCGATGTCCAAGTCACAGGATGTGGTTGTGCGGACCACCACTTGGCGTGTCATTGTATCTGCGTGACATGGAGTTGATTGAAAGGGAGATATGAATGGGAGAAGCACAACTAGAGATATGCCGCGTGCGTGCGCGGCAGAAACCTTGGGTACGTCTGTTACATAAGGCCTGGCTACAGTACACAGTAAGGCTAGGAAACGCAAGCTCTACAGGCATGTGGTGATCGAGGGGAGCGTAAGAGGTAGATAGAATGCGTGGAGAAGTGAATTGACCAGCGGCGAGATTGAGGGCGAACGGCGAGGTCAATGCGCACCACGATGGATTCAGCTACGATTAAACGATTAGGTCCTCAGGACCGATAGAGGAGGGGCGGATGGGTTCGCTAAGCGATTCAGGGGCCGCAAGGTGATGGATTGCGTCGTAGCAAGTTGAAAACCACTGTTTAGGGCGAGGGCGAGGTTAGTCGCAATCAGAAGCGATGCTTAGAGAACGCACCGTGGATGGAAAGCCGTGAATGCCCAGGGTTAGCGTTGGGGTGGGAGGAGAGGGAGGTAGTGATTGTTCTTGGCCCGAGAACCGTCTTCTGTCGAAGACTCGCGCTGCTGCAAAGAGGTCGATGTCTCTGAACAGTTCCAGGTCAATTGCTCCCATACAGGTGCCGGCTGCGTTGAGATCGAAGCGGGACCCTGCCAAAGTTGGTGGGATCCAGATGAGCATAGGGTGGTGGTCGATGACAAGCCATGAGAAGTTGCGTCCTCGCTGCTTCCAAACACCGCATGCGGCCGCAAACCTGTAAAGTACCACGGGCTGTCCTGAGCTCCGTGGTATTTGAGGAGAGCCGTCAAGCGGCTGCGATCAAATGTTCAGATGAATAATGGACAAATGAATTGGATCTTACGGCAGGAAAGAGTTGGGGACCCAATATGACACGAACCTTGTAACTCGATGTCAGGGATGGTGAACACGTCGCTCAGAGTACATTTCGCATTCATGCAATTCGACCGGGCGAAGCTCACCTTTAGTGCGTTTCTTCGCAGCCGAAGACGCGCCACGTCCTCGCTGTCGGCGTTCAAGTTGCAGCTGCCGGTTGTAGCTATAGTACAGCGGACCTACGTCGACGGCGGCGATGACAGCGGCCAACGTAAACTCACAATCCGTCCTTTTTCTACCAGCTGCAGAACCACCTGAGGAGGAAGCGTAGTGGCGTGGCGGGGCTGGCTCGAACCTAGTAAGAGGAAACATTGGCGCAAACGAGCACATCCATCAGGAATCCGTCCGGTACTTGACCGGACTTAAATCTACTGAACGCCTTGATAGCACTGAGATTCACTGGAATCAGCTTATTTCCTGGAATTACCTGAAATCCGCTGAGCCCATCATTCAGCTGTCACCTTGTTTGGCTTCAAAAATGCACCGCGCGATGTCAGGCCCACGACAGCCAGTGACAGCCGACCTCCGATTTGCTCCTTCAAGGCCAGCACACCCTGCCCTAAAGACCCCCGGCAGTTTCCATCCGCGTTTGATGAGGTCGCCGGCGTCGCACCCAGTCCGGACTGTCCCTCCCTCGACGTCTCCTCCATCATCCTCCCTCTGTGCCTCCTCGCACTCTCCCTCAAACTTTGACTCAAACTGACGGCACAGATACGTCCTTCCTCGCCCCTGCTCTCGCATGGCTGCACTGGTCTCGCTTTGGCCACTCAGTTTCCTCGCTCGTATCCCTCCTGACACCAACGACTCACCCGGGGGCTTACGGCAACGCCGCTCACGATAAGGTGGGTACTTCCCGGAACGTCCAGGTGCGTCGCTCGGTCGGAGGCCTACAGTATAGCGCCTGTGTTGTCCCACCTCAGCATCAGTACGGGTTACCAGTAAGTACTCATCTTTGAAGCTCGTTAATATCCTTGAGGACGCCATGTTGTGGTGGGGAACTCAAGATGAAGTTAGACGTACCGTGAGTATATTCCCGTTCTGTAGACACCAGTAGTGACTGACACATTGAGGTTGGCAGTTGGGGCGACATGGGACTGAACAGCGCGCCATCCCTCAAGACGAACGTATGCTCCGCGCTGACCTTGTTGCAAGGGTCAATCTAACAGCTCTGCAGGAATTACGACTCCGAGGCTCACCGCATAGGTTCAGACTGCGGGGACTTAGGACCTAGATGGATGCAGGTGGCGCTGATTGGGGCAGATGGGGCATTTCCGGGGAGTGCGAGGATAGGCATGAGGGAGGAGGCTGCTGGGTAAGCATGCACTCGAGCTTGTCTGATGTCTCCTGGTAGCGTAAGCGTATGCGTAGCGTTAGCGAATGGATACCACTTGTCGCCACTGGAATCCACTTGAGCGATCACTGGGCCAAAAAGTGGACCTAATTATCAAGTGCTTTCCAGATCAACTGGAATTCACTGGGAATCACTGAATAAGGCCGATTAAGTGGTTTCAGGGCCGTTAAGTGGATCGGACGGATTCCTGATGTCGCGGATCAAACAAAGACACTCACCCAGCTTAGCCCGTGGTGCAATGTCCCCAGCGACTGGTGTGCACTCTGATTTGTTCGAGCCATGTGGAACGGACAGTGACTACTTAGTGACAATGTGGCACGGTGTGGACACTGGAGGAGGGCTCAGGAGGGCGAGGAGGCTTATTCGCGGAGGCGTCTGCGGAGAGGGTCGGGCCGGTCAAATTGGGCGCTTTGATTTTTGCTCGCCAGTAACCTTGGTACCCAAGGTAATGAAAATGGAGCACCGTTATACTTACATATGCTCCCTGTTCACAGGGTTCTCCTTGGATACACGAAGGATCACGCATGAGCTCCCCTCCCCCGTGCAAAGTGGAGTCTTAGAACAGGTATGAGGCAGTATGCCTCGTTGATATCACTGGAGAATGCCTCGCTGGGCTACATGGGCCGAAGAATCTTCCGCTGCTGTATAGATCCCGATTCGGATGCAAACAGGTACCACCGAGCTCCGGGTAACCCGACTCGCATCCCCTGCAGGCAGATGCGTGTTTTGGCCAGGAAGACGGGGAACAGACAGAGCATACCTAATCGAAGAATGAACGCATCTGCCGTTACTGACAAGCAGCCGACAAAGAAGCGGAGTGGACCGGGACGAAGTCGAGAGAACAGACCAAGCTTGAAAGCTTCGCCCAGGCCTGAAGGTTGAAATCATCAGTGAGCATTGCGAAAAGAGGACACGGACGTCAGGGTCGCGCCTGGAAACGACGTAGCATCATTGGCGAGGTTGACGGTGCAGAGATTGTAGGGCATTGCAGATACGGAGGTTAGGGTCCGGGAGATGGGGGGAGGGGGGTCCGGAGCGAGCTTCAGTCCTTGTGTTGGTGGCCCCAGAAGTTCATGCACTCAAGAATGAAGATTCCAAAGGGACAGATCTGGAAGGACAGAGTAAGTGAAACGTTGCAGGACTCGCCCAGCAGCTCTGGGTGCATCTGTATGGTCGAGATTGCTTGTGCGAATGCTTCAGATGCACCTGTGGAGGAGATGCCAGTCAGTGTGACATTGACGAGCAAAAATACTACCGCGTTGGGAGACTAATGGACTAACCATGGCCAAGCAGATCGGCGGTGTTCAGTTCCGCTTCGGTGAGCAAGAGACCTTGAAAGTATCAGTGTGGGATAGACGAAGCTGTAATCAAAAAGATGGGAATCATTAGGAGGATAAGATGTAACAGGCTACAGCACAGTCTGAGTTGGCTGCCAGCGCGAGGCTTGAGCAGAGCCAGGGAGACGCTCGGAAAAAGCCAAGAGGCGATGCGTCAGCGGCTGACCAATCCAAGTGCTTTCTTGAACGCACCCGATCGGGACTCTGAATCGCGATCGGTCATGCCAGTCATCGCTCGCATTCAGGCCGCGCAAAGTCTGGGTTCATCCACCTTCGACGTCTTCGCCGACCGCACCTCAATAACCACACAACGGTCGATGGCTCGTAAGTCACCCTCTCCTGACTAAGTGTCAACGGACGAGAATGTTCAGGCTGCGCACAATATTGTCCAAGATGTAGCTAACCATGCCAAGTCCCACGGGACTCGACAACTATATATGCGAACACATGGTGCGCAAGACCCACACCGCGCTGACATACCGTCGCCCTCGACCCACCACTCACTGTACGCATACATCGACTCCACATACGCAGAATGTCTAAACTCTGGGCCCCCGCGTCGCCGCCGCCGACCAAGCTCGGTTTTTATCGCCAGCTCTCCCCGCTGGCTGGTGTGCACGTATCCCCGCTCCAGCTCGGCGCCATGAGCATCGGGGACAAATGGGCCAAGTTCGGCATGGGCGCGATGGACAAAGAGTCCAGCTTCGCCCTCCTCGACGCGTTCTACGACGCAGGCGGCAACTTCATCGACACCGCCAACACCTACCAGGACGAGTCCTCGGAGGAGTTCCTTGGCGAGTGGATGGAGAAACGGCGCATCCGCGACCAGATCGTCCTTGCCACCAAGGTGCGCTGAGCCGTGCTTCTTTCCACTTTTAAATTGGCTTTGCAGCTGACGGCCACTTGGCTTTCGCTTGCCTTCGCAGTACACGACCAACTTCAAACTAGCGGAAGACATCCCGCAAAAGGTGCACTACACGGGCAATAACGTCAAGTCCATGCACATATCCGTCGAGGCGTCCCTCAAGAAGCTCCGTACGAGCTACATCGATATCCTCTACGTCCACTACGTAAGAATACTCGCGGATCTCCACCCGCTCTTGACGCGATAGGCTGACCGGTCCTGACACAGTGGGATTTCGAAACCTCCATGGAGGAAGTTATGAACGGCTTGCACAACCTCGTGACATCGGGGAAGGTCTTGTACCTCGTGAGTGCTTGGGTCGTAGAGCCTAATCTTCGCGCATAGAGGGACAATGGCAGACTGTTGACTGTGCTATGGTCTGGATCCCATGCAGGGCATCTCTGACACCCCGGCCTGGATCGTTTCGAAGGCGAATCTATATGCACGGCTCACGGGAAAGACGCCGTTCGTGATCTACCAGGGCGCATGGAGCATCCTCCAGCGCGACTTTGAGCGCGACATACTCCCCATGGCCCTCTCCGAAGGTGCGCACATCCCCTCATCTCTGTCTTCAGTCGCGGTTAACCAGACCACCCACAGGCCTCGCCCTCGCGCCGTGGAACGTTCTCGCCGCGGGGCAGATCCGCACTGACGAGGAGGAGGAGCGGCGGCGGCAGACAGGGGAGAACGGGCGCACGATGTCGCGGCCGAACTGGGAGCGCACGGAGGCAGAGCGCAAGGTCTGCAAGGCGCTCGAGGAGGTGCAGACGCAGGTCGGCGCGAGGAGCATCCAGGCGGTCGCGATCGCGTACGTGATGCAGAAGGCGCCGTTCGTGTTCCCGATCGTGGGCGGGCGGAAGAAGGAGCAGCTCGAGGCCAACATCGAGGCGCTCGACGTCGCGCTCAGCGAGGCGCAGATCAAGTTCCTCGAGGGCGAGCTGCCGTTCGACCCTGGCTTCCCGAACGTGATGGTGGTGAGTGTGTGTGTGCTTTTGCCTTCGAGCTTGTTCTGCGTGGGCGAGAGGTGGATAATGAGGCTGACTGGCTGGTATTGTGTTGCTGTAGGGCGACGGCAGGGAGTACACTAGCTTTACGAAGACCGCGGGCAACTTCGTGCGATGGCCGAGGCAGCAGGCCATCCGTCCATGAGCATCGTTCCCGGAGGGTTCAACGGAGACGGGATTCGAGCACACTCCTATGAGTCGTGTCTATATTAGCAGTCCAGAAACAGGAACATGTATCCGCTATGCCGAAGGGTAGCCAACCAAATGTGTCCTTCACCAACTGAACGCTGCTGGGAGCGCTCTGAGACCGAGGGGACTTCAGTAGTTCCTGCCATTAAATTAAGTCCATACACAAGACGTCGGCAGTTGTCGGAAAGGATTGCACGAGATTCGATTGTGACAACGATGCTAGACGCAGTACTGTCGGTCGGAGGACTCAGTACTCAGTACTCAGAGTCATGATGGGTTGTGTTCAATCGGCTCCGGAGCGTCGGCCCGGGAGGTTGTGACTACGATTAAGCGCTTAAGCCTCGGGTCCGATGTTAATGTTAGCCACTCAAAGTTGAGGCGGAGCTCGAAAAGGAGCTTAGTCCTGTACAGTACCACCGATCGCCTTGCTCACCGACATCGTCCACATCGCCCACAGCAAGACAACATGGGAAAAGGTTCCTGCCCTTCGCTCTCGCTCGCCGTCGCTCCTGTTGCTCACGAACTCGTTGTTTTCGCGCTTGCGCACCCTGCTGCGATTGCGATGTCTGTTTCTGTTTTCTAGTTCACGGCTCTCTCGCCCGTGCCGGCAAAGTCAAGTCTCAGACCCCCAAGGTCGAGAAGCAGGAGAAGAAGAAGACGCCTAAGGGCCGTGCCAAGAAGCGGATGGTTTACAACCGTCGGTGCGTTTCTATTGGAGCTTTTGGATGCTTTGGACGGGGAACTGACTCTCTGTGCAGCTTCGTAAACGTTACTACACTCCCTGGCGGCAAGCGGCGAATGTGAGTCCTCCGAGCAAATTGTTCTGCGCTCCCCCGGCGGCCGTCATGGAAAGCGCATATTCTGTGCTCACCATGGAGGCTTTGCCCCCGTCCTCTGCGATGATACCCGAATCGTCTAGCATAGTTCACACTGAACCGCGCATGTAGAAAAACATTCATCTGTCTTTCGCTCCTATCTGACTCACTCACCCTCCGCTCCCTTATCACCGCCTCTCCGCGACCTTACGCTGACCATCTCCTCCTCCGCTTTCCAGGAACGCCAACCCCGAGAAGTAAAAACCCTCCCAGCCAGGGCCTCATTAGACGCAGTAGGCGTCGACCACGCACGCACGGGACACACCCCGGGCTTGGAGCTTGGGCACTCCCGCTGCGGCACCCACGACGGCCTGGGGGAGTGTTGGTTGGTTTGGAGCTGCAGCATCTGTATCACTCGCATCTCGCTTTCATGTTACTCTATCCGCACGCATATGCCCCTCCGTATACAATTATGAATTAGGGCAAGCTTTCATATGTGTGATCCAAGCCGCGTTCTCCTCTGTTTACCCTGTGTTGTTGTGCTCGGTTGTGACGGTAAGGCTTCAGCTTCAATTGACTGAGCCTAACATGTTTTGTCCTACTTACAACTTTTCAATCCGTTATGTGGAAGAGCGTCCCTCGCACACGCACTGAAATGGCCCACGCGTACGGGGACAGTAGAACATCTCGAGTCTGGCACACACGTTTTCCGGGGTATACAATCTACTATGACAAACTACTTTACAAGCGTGGAGACAGCAGCAATGAAGTCCTTCTCTACTGTGGGCGGGGACTCGTTCTTCACGTTCAAGTATGCTGTACGAAGCCGTTCCGTAGCGAGCTCGTCGAGGTAGGACAGGTTTGTAGTGTTCGGAGAAGCCGTATGAGAGGCAGAATTGGATGCTGAGCGAGGCTCTGAGACCAACTTCCGGGTGCACTACACGCATTGCATGTTAGCAAAGCAAGTCTGAAGATCATGTGGTCAAAGGGAGAACGTACAAGTTTCGCACCGAACCACGCCCGGAGCGTAATCCCAGTGGGTATGGAATCGCTCGGGGCAAGGTCCCCGTCGTCATCGTCGGTCATGTCTACGACGTGCAGGAACGTCTTGAGCGCGAGCGGGACGTCCTCGGCCAGGTACGCGGTTTCGGCGTACTGGAGGAAGTACGACGGGTTCTGGGGCGAGAGGAGGAGTGCGTGCGAGAGGGACTGCAGGGCGTATGTGTACTGTTGGCAGGAGGCATACATGTCCGCGAGCTCGAGCCAGCCGTCGGGTTCGGTGTAGAACGTGTCGAGCATCGCTGAGAGTTCCTGCACTGCGCGGTCGATCTTGCCCGCCCGCCGCAGGACAGAGGCCTTGCGCCGCCATATTGCCTAGTGGGCGTAGAGGAAGGTGCGAGAGTGAGCGCGAGAGGGAATATGGAGGTAGGAGAAGAAGCAGAATGCTAGGACGCACTGCGTTGGACGAGTCCGCGTCGAGGAGCTGGTCGTAGAACACCAAGACGAGTTCTGGGTCCGCGGTGGCCTCCATGCGGATACCTTCGAGGCAGTCTACACGCGGGGACCCGGGGAACTTGTCTATAAGCAGCTTGAGGCATCTCTGGGCAGCAGAATGAAGGCGCATACGCGACCGCTCAGGCAGGGATACGCACGTCAGCGACTTCAAGGTTGCCCTCGTCTATGGCGGCCAACACCAGCTTTTCTATGCCATCCCAAACTACACGCGTATTCAAGGGGGGCCATTAGTACTCAGAGGAGAGAAGAATTTGCATAGTGCGCACCTTCGTCGCCCTTGCCCGAGAACCCGCCGCGGTTGAGGAGAGCTAGCCCGGCGTCGAAGGTCTCCTTGGACTTCTTCGTCTTTCGTGGCTGGTATGCGGCCAACTTCTGCATAGAGTATGTATATTCCATGCTGTATTCCAGAGAGACAGATGTAGGTCCAGAGGGTAGTCAGTCAACGACGCGGAGATGAAGAGGGACTAGAGAGGCACAGGGCGGCGCGTCACTGAGTCTTCCCGATCCCGATCCCGATCCCGATCCCTGCGCCATATATGGTGAGAAGGCGCGATCAAAGAGAGCCACACAGCGCCCTCGCCGGGGACTCAAGCAGTCTGAGTCTTGTTTTCCTCCACCATCTCGTCCTCTTTTCCCTTCTTCCGCCGCATTTTGCACTATGGGGTAGGCATGTAACCCAGCAATACCGTCCAGGTCTACTCACCGCAGGATCGCAGGCCAGATCGCCAGACGAACCGCTCCGACTACGTGCGCGTCAACGAGCTCGCGCTCAACGTCTCCTTCTCAGATGGCTCGCGATGGCCCTCTGCGGTGCCCACACCCCAACCAGTCCTCGTCAGCTTCAGCTTCGCGCACGACGTGCGCAACGCGGCGGCAACAGATGATCTCACACACTCGGTCAACTACTCCACCCTGGCGTCAGGGACGAAGGCGATCGTCGAATCCGAGGTCTTCCCCTCCCTTGAAGCATTCGCCGACCGTGTATGCCAGGTATATGCGTTGCAGTACTCCGAGGTCATGAAGTTCGTGGTGCGGATCGCGCGCACGAAGACGCTCCTGTACGGCGCGGCGTTTGGAGTCGAGGTCACGAAGCTCAGCAGGTCCCGGGCGCCGGTGGAGGAGACATTCTTCTTCCAGGATGTGCTGGGGTACGCAGTGATCGGCATCCACGCGCACGAACGGCAGCGGAAGCAGCGCGTACGGGTCAACGCGTCGATAACCAGGAGAATGGCGCGGCAGCTGCCCTTCGACTTCCGCACCTTGGAGCAGCGGATATTTGACGTGCGTAGCATGCCGAGGGCACATAGGCACATACTGAAACCGCGCGTACAGTTTATTGACGACTCCAGATACCTCACCGTCGAGGCCCTCGCGTCCAACGTTGCGAGCACCATCCATGCTTTCCTCAAAGACGAGAGCGCCGTCGTCAGCGTCCGTATATCGAAACCCAGCGCGATCCTCGACGCGGACTCGGCTGAGATCGAGGTCACTCGCACAGCGAGGGACTTCCGCGTGGAACAGTCGCAAATCGCGTCCTCAAGTTCCGCGACGCCCAGCTCCAGCTCTCAAGCTGCTACCCAGAACTCCCCCGCGGACTCACCGTCGACTTCCAAATCCAAATTGGCACCTCCATCTCCCGCGGCGCGGTCCCTTCCTCACCGTGCTGCAATCGCCATTGGGGCGAACGTTGGCGATCGGTTCGCGAACATCGAGTGCGCTCTTCGCTTGCTGGAGACGTCGTCCCCCGGCGTTGAGCAGCCGAAAGGGGTGCAACGGGTTGTGGTGGTAGACACGAGCTTCATGTACGAAACAGCGCCGATGTATGTGGAGGATCAACAACAGTTCATCAACTGCGCATGTATGGTGAGTTTCTCCATACCACCACGGCCGGTCTTCTAACTGAATTAAGGTCACCACAGATCGAGACCGACTTGGAGCCGCCAGATTTGCTGTCGCACTTGAAGCACGTCGAAGAGGCCGTTGGGCGTACAGCGACATTCCGGAATGGCCCTCGAGTGGTCGATCTCGACATCATCACGTACGACGATCTAGTTTTAGACACCAGACCTGAGAGTGCGCGACGAAATTTGGACAACCTTGAGGGCCAGCTTGTCATTCCCCATCCCCGGGTCTCGGAGCGAGAGTTCGTCCTGTGGCCGTTGGCTGAGTACGTTCTGTCGCATTTATGCCTGAATTGCCTCTCTTGACCTTGTTCCCTAGTATGATCCCGGACTACGTTATTCCTAGAACTCAGAAGACAGTCAAGACACTGCTAGCGGAGTTGGCACAGCAACACAGAGGGGGAGAAGTCATATACAAGGTCATCCCATTCCCCCGCTACCCTCTTCCTCACGCCGAGAACGCGGCCGGTCCAAAGTCCCCGTTTGCGGCAAAGTTCCCACCCGTCCCTCCGACAGCAACGTACTGGAAATACCCAATAACGCCCCTTACACCTGGTCGCAAAACGCCTGCGCGCAAGACGTATATCATGGCCACGCTCAACGCGACGCCAGACTCCTTCTCGGACGGCTCTGTCCACTATGCCCTCCCAGATGCGCTCTCGTACGTGGGAGCCGCCGTTGCATCTGGTGCAAACATCATCGACATCGGCGGTTACTCGACGCGCCCCGGCGCCGACTTCGTCTCTCCTGAAGAGGAGTTCTCGCGCGTCGTGCCCGTGGTCCAGGCAATCCGCGAGGACGGCCAGTCGCTCAGGCGCGAGACCGCGCAGACGCTGATCAGCGTGGACACCTTCCGGTGGGAGGTCGCGGAGGAGGCCGTACACGCGGGCGCGAACTGCATCAACGACGTGTATGCGTTTGGGGGGATGGAGTACCCGCCGACGGAGCGCTCGGCGGCGCACTTTGCGAAGATGCGCCAGGTCGTAAGAGACCTCGCGGTGCCCGTCGTGCTGATGCACTCGCGCGGGCCGGCGGCGGAGAACAAGGACTACTCGGCGTACGACTACGCGAAGGACGGGGACGGACGGGGCGCGGTGCTGGAGGGCGTGCGGGTCGAGCTGGGCGAGAAGGTCGAGAGAGCCGTCAAGGGCGCGGGCGGGGTGCGGCGGTGGATGGTGATGGTCGACCCGGGGATCGGGTTCAGCAAGTCGGTCGAGGGGAACCTCGAGCTGCTCCGGGACGCGGCGAGCATCGTCGCCCCAGCCCCCCCTCCCCGTGCGCCCAACCCGAGCGAGGAGCCGGCGGCATCGCGCCCGGCTCGGAACGCGTTGGAGGGGTTCCCGCTGCTCATTGGGACGTCGCGCAAGTCTTTCCTGGGCGCGGTGCTGCAAGAGCCGGACGTGAAGGGTCCTGGCAACTACCAAGGGCGGCAGACTAGGCCGGACGAGCGGGACTTTGCTACTGCCGCCGCGGTGAGCTGCGCTGTGCAGCAGGGGGCGAGCGTGGTGAGGGTGCACGACGTGCTTGGGTTGGGAGATGTGGTCAGAATTGCCTCCGTGCTGTGGCCGTGACGTTGAGACGGAATGAATAGGGTTGGGATGTTGGTGAGCGCAGGTCCTTCAACTGGCTTGCTCGATGTGACCTCATATTGGGAGACTGTAATTTCGTGTGCGATCGCGTGTCTACACATTCTAGTTTATATCAAGTAAAACGCTCAGTAAGGTCGCCTTTATTTACGAGAATAATTAAGAAGTAAGAGGCATTGTATTGCCGTTTACGCCGGCATAGAACACATTGATTAGAAGGTTGTAACGGGATGTGCTTACGTGATGATTTGTAAGAAGGCGGAGGGTTGAGTGGACGGGTTGCCTTGTTTATCGACTTGAGCGTGCTCGTCGGCGATCCCAAGCAGGGACTATCTCGCCTCCTGCCCCGTCCCGCTTCCCCAGACGCCGCCTCATGTCTAGAAAGTCTCGCCCGCACGCTTCCTGAGCCTCTCACCTGAACCCTGTATACTACCCCTTCAACAATGGCTCCCTCTGCAGCCCCCGCTCCTAGTCCCGGTATCACTCCTCCTTCCGCCGCCAGACGCACTCCAAGCTCGACTGCAGAACGACCCGATAGGCAACGCGTCGAGGATCTCGAGGTGAGGCCGTACGTCATTGTGAGTGACTTGGGCAAGGGCAGCTTTGCGACAGTGTATCGCGGGTATCATGAGGTACGTTCCTCCATGCCCCCATCACTCAACCACCACCTTACCTCTCCATGTCGCTGCGCAGCAAACGCACCACCAAGTTGCGATCAAGACTGTGAGCAGAAGCGGGCTCAGCCCGAAGCTCTTTGACAACCTCCAGGGCGAGATCGACATCCTCAAGAGCCTCTCCCATCGCCATATAACCCGGCTGCTAGATGTGATAGTAAGTCTTGCCGTGCTTCATGTCCCGCGTGAAGTCACGAGCAGATTCTCATGCGAGCTTTGCTCCTGCAGCGCGCAGAGCGGAACATATACCTCATAATGGAGTTCTGTGCCGGCGGCGATCTCGCCAATTACATCAAGAAGCGGGGGCGCGTGGAAGGTCTCGAATACATTCCTTCCCCTGGTGCGGCTCCGACGTATTATCCACATCCGAAGTCGGGGGGGTTGGATGAGATTGTAGTGCGAAGCTTCCTTAGGCAATTAGGTACGTCCAACCATGCCTCCACGACCTCCTTCTGTGTAACGCGTGATTAGCCCGTGCTATCAAGTTCCTTCGGCAACGGAATCTCATCCATCGCGACATTAAGCCCCAGAATCTCCTGCTTAATCCTGCTGGCCCGGACGAGTATTCGAGGGGGCATCCTCTCGGCGTTCCTGTCCTCAAGGTCGCCGATTTCGGCTTCGCTCGCTTTCTTCCTCAGGCCATGATGGCGGAGACATTATGCGGCTCTCCGTAAGTAGCATTTTGACCAGTAGGAGTCGTTACTCTTCTCATGCATCGCAGGCTGTACATGGCCCCGGAAATTCTGAGCTATCAGAAGTATGACTCGAAAGCCGATCTCTGGTCCGTCGGTGCCGTTCTATACGAGATGGCCGTCGGGAAACCCCCTTTTCGCGCACAGAACCACATCGAGCTCCTGAAGAAGATTGACAACTCGAAAGCTATCAAGTTTCCTGACGAAGACCCCGCCATGCACCAGCGCGCGCAAGCCAAGGGCGAGGAGCTCAAGACCGTCCCTCCTGACATTAAGATGCTCATCCGGAGTCTACTTAAGCGCGTCCCCGCCGAGCGTTCCAGTTTCGAGGAGTTTTTCACGAGCACGGCGATGGTGAAGTCCAAGTTCCCTCGACCGCGCGAGCCGACACCACCCCCGCCGGACTACGACGACGACGACCCAGATAAGATACCTGAGCACTACAAGCATATACCGCCAGAGGTGCTGGATCCCAAGGCGATGATCCCGCCTGCAAAGATAAAGTTCACGCGGAGGGTATCTCATGGAGTCCCGGAGAGTGCTTTAGAGGACGGGTAAGTGTTTGGAAGTATGCGGTGTGTCTGAGGGTGCGTTTTAACGTTAGGGCAGATTCGCCGACAATGTGGCAGGGCCTTCTCGCCCGTTACCACTACACCCTCCACAGTTTAGCCCTGCCGCGAAGGCCAAGGCGCTGTCTCCCGACACCTCGCTCATTCCTGGCGAGACAGAAGAAGACGGCGCCCTGCGGCGGGAGTATGTCCTTGTTGGCGACAAGCAAGCTGTCGAAATCAACCGCGCTGTCGACGGTAAGTTTGTTTTCAAGAGCTTCAGGGAATGCGCTCACGCATGGCTCATCTGCAGAGATTACTGCTCGTCGGCGGCCATTGCGCGACCGCAAGCCGTCGCCCGCACCCGACGATTTGGTGAGCCCCGGGGCAGAATCCCCTCCGTACGACCTGCCAGTCCCGAACAACGCGAATACAACGTTTCCGCCACCCCCGAACGTCAACATGCCCCCGCTGTCATCGTCACCGTCCAGCTTGAGTGCGCGCGCAAACGGCAACGCTCTCACGCGAGCACTCAGCATCGCCACTGGCATTCTGCGCGGGTCGAAGCGGCGTCCGTCATCATACCAGAGCGAGTTCACGCCGTCGTCGCCGCGCCGAATACAAACCTTTGGCGGTGCACGGGGCCATGGACTCGGACTGGAGCTGCAAGGCGCGCGCGACGCGGAGGAGGACGAGCTGCTGACCACCCTCGAGGAGCTCGCACAGAAGACGGAGGTGCTGACGCACTGGGCAGACGAGATGTACGACTACGTCAAGGCGTTCCCGCAGAGTGAGTCCTACGGCATATCGTGTGGTCGATCCATGACCCCCCCCTTCTTTTATCTGCCACAATGACAAATGACATTGACTGATCGGCCGGAACACCCGACAGAACCGCTCCCGGATCCGGCCAAGTTCTCGCGGCGAGAGGGAGAGACGGACCGCCTGGCGGCGCGGCGCAAGAACGCGGACATCCAGGCGGAGTACAACGCGATGACGTGCGTCGCGCTGTACATGCTCCTCATGTCGTTCTCGCAGAAGGGCATCGACAAGCTGCGCAACTTCCACGAGCACCTGCAGATGCGCGACCCCGACGGGGAGCTCGAAGTCAGCGAGGGCTTTGACGAAGGTTCGTCGTCGTCTCATGCGTGTTTCGTCGTAATGCGCGTGCTAAAGTGGTCCGGGTCTGGGATGACAGCGTTGTCGTGGTTCAAGGATCATTTTATCAAGTGCCATGATCGTGCAGCTTTGGTTAAGACTTGGCTCCCGGCGCAATATACGGGTCCGCCGACGTTCTTGGACCAGCTGGTATACGACCGTGCTCTGCTTCTTGTGAGTGGTTTGCAACGCAGTACATGGCACTATCTGAATGTAAGAAATTGCAGAGCCGCACTGCTGCACGGAAAGAGCTGCTTGACCAGGCGAGCGCCCCAGACGAATGCGAGAAGCTGTATGAAGAGTCTCTTTGGTGCTTATATGCGCTTAGAGACGACCTTCTGCAGGCCGATAATCCATTCTTGGACGAAGACCGGAGTACGATCTCCATCTGTGCGTAGTTGTCCTTCATATATCCGTCTCGGAAGAGCTTCATGGACGGTGTCAATTGTAGGGATCAAGCGCACAAAGCTGCGCCTCGTCCGGTGTCGCATCCGCATGGGCATGACCGACCGCGAACGCCTCAAGGACGCACGTCGCGACGATAACCTAACCGACGTCCAGCGAATACCCGCGCCGTGGGACTTGGCTAACCCAGAAGGCGACGCGCCTCGGCAGGAACCTGACCCCCAGACCCCCCAGCGATTCTGACCATCATCCGTTTTGTAGCATTTGTGATTGACCCACCAACATCCTCATCGCTAGATGTGCCGCGCATCGTGTGTATACTATCACTATTGTAAGCCATTCGGGACCATGCCGCGACGACTATTTAACTCCACCCTCCACGCCTCCCTCATGTCCTTTTTCACACCTCCCGCCTGCCTATCTCCCTCTGTGATCGTGCTCCAAGGTTACACGCCCATGGTCGTCCTATCTCTTTTTCTGCACTGCATTTATCTGGTTTACTGCTCTCTCGGTCGCCTGTGTGTACATTGATATTTCATGGACAGTCGTGGATACTGGTCGCAGCTTTCGCGCCAATACTCATTGTTCTCCGTTCTTCAATCTCCCTCATTATGATATCACCATCTGTACTAGTACCCACATTATACAGGCTCGTTTCACTGTACTTTTCCGTTCCCTGGTTTTCCCACTTAGGGCGCGGGACTGGGCGCGTATACATTCATCCATTCTCTCCCCACCGACTCGACCTTTCTGGCCGTTGGTCTAATCGGCTCAGGTGAGTTCACTTAATAATATTACCAACAGCCACCGAAGCAACTGGTAGCTGATTTTTACAAACAAAGCAGTGACTTCCACTTCCAAGCACATTGTGCAGCACTCCTCAACAAACACCCCTCCACTCAGAACGACAATATACAGTACCGCCGTATCTGTGATTGCTGCGGCAGACGAACGCATCAGCACGCGGGCATCCCACGAAGCAACGTCGACCCCACTCACGCTCGACACCAGCAACACCGCGTCCTCAGCCACCATCACCGCCTCGAAGCGGTCCTCCCCCTCCGGCAGCGACGCGAGCCTCCTGGCCCTGTACGGCAGCGCCGTCCGCACCTCCTCCGTGAACATCCGCGTGGGCTTGAACACCGTCTGGTGACGCGCGACGTTGTCTGCGGCGCCGCGCACCAGCGCCCGCCGGATCGCGAGCTGGTTGAAGTCGAGTGTGAACACGACCCTCTCCGCGTGGTCGTTGCCCCACAGCGCGTACGTTGTGCCGTACACGTAGCAGACCCACACTGCAGACTGCCTCCCCGGCATGCTCATGAGCCGCGAGCCCTCCGGGCCCCACTCGTCCCACGCGAACTCGCGGCGCACCGCGCCGGGCTCGAGCGAGCCGAGGGCGCGGAGGAGCGTCGACGCGGGCACGAGCGAGAGCACGCCGAGCGGGACGTTGCCCTCCATGACCCAGAGGGTGACGACGAAGAGCCGGTCCTCGTGCGACACGGAGAACGGGACGGGGAGCGCGGGGCTGGGGCGCCAGTACGGCGCGGGGTCGGAGCGGACGGACATGGCGACGACGATGAAGGTGTCGCTGAGGGTCGGATAGTGGAATTCGCAGACGTGGTCGACGTTTGCGAACTCGACGGGCGTGGCGGACGCGGTGGATTCGAGGTCGACGACGGCGAGGAGCGGGTTGTTGGGTCCTTCGATGACGTTGTCTTCGTCGAGTTCCAGCGCGGGTTGGATGGCGAGGAGGAGGTAGCGCGAGCTCAGGAACGCGAAGGAGGACAGTTCAGGTCCGGTGATGTGCTGATTGGACAAACGTTAAGCTCAAGTCACCTGTGAATGCGGTGTGCAGAGTCCCATCCCGAAATGCTTACGAAAACCTCGGCGGGAGACCTTACAGACAGGCACACCGCGACACGCAGATAAGGTCCGTGCAATGATACATGACCCGCACTGACACTGCGCTTACTACAGGGCCTAGCTGCCAAATCTTCAGACAGGATATGGCTATATGCGACGCCCCCCCTGTGCGACTCCATTCAAGCTGCTGTGCCACGCATACATCCAGGTGACAAAATTCACAGTAGGTTTAGAAGTATACCTCGATCTCTCGTTCGTATTTCCGAAGGTTTTGAACGCATATAGGGGCTGGAAGAAAGACGTACCAAGTGCAGCCTACCGGTCCTCCACTCCCAAATGAGGAGTTCCGAAGCGTCTTCTCCCTGGCTCGACATAAGGACACCGAGGTAACCTTCTGACGTCTGGATGGCATACGAGTAGCGACCGGGGCTGGGGTCGTACGTAACCATGCCCGCCTGGGGTCCAGCAGGGTGCGGCGCGCCGGTCGAAAGAGACTTGAGATGTATGCGCACCGTCAACTCGGGGCTGATGGGAATATATCACCCCGTACGTCAGCGCCGCTCGGGGGCATCTATCTACACACGCGAAGATATGTCGCTCACCGGTGCCAGAAGTGCTCTACGACGACGAGCAAATCCTGTGCAGGGTCCATCCCAAAATCGCGAATCTTGCAACCCACGTCGGGGATCGTCCACTCGGTCCCCGGGATGCCCCTAATCTTGGACGGGATCTGCTTGAAATGCAGCGTGCGGTCGCCCTGGGCCTGCGCGAGCACGTTGCCGTAGAGCTCCCAGACGCCGCCTTGGTGCATCCTCACATCGTCTTTCGCCGTCCACACGAGGTTTTCCCATGCGTCCTGGCGGGCGCGGAGGCTGGTGAGGCGTTCTGCGGGCGTGACGGAGCTGGGTGGCCCGTCGGTCATGCCCGCGACCGCGAGTTCGATTTTGTACTGGGCGCGGACGTCGTTATCGATGAGGGTCTTGAACGTGGTGTTGACCTAGAAGATCGAAGCCGCAAACGGCTCTCAATTTAACGTGCAATGGGTTAGTTGTATGCGTGCGAAGCTATTCACCTGACGGCAGCGGAGGAGGTCCCGGAAGTCGAGCTCGAGGAGGATAGCGGTGAGGAGTTCGGGTGGGAGATCGAGACGTTCCATGGCGACCAGCGAGGTAGAAGTGCTCGTGGAGTCAACTAAGGGGAGAATATGAAGATTTAGAGCGTTGAGAGTAGTCTTAGATGGAGGTGCCGCCCACTGCGCAGTGGTTACACCCAGTTCAGACTTGGAAAGAGCCAAACAAGTTGGCATCAGTCTTGAGCGTAAACCGTAGATCTGAGATCTGACGATGTCATAGACCCCGATCGAGACTCTGCTCAGTTGAGCCTCGCCTTTCGCCAACGCTGCCTCTCGAGTGCCGTCGTCGACGAGTCTCCACTCACCGCCCCCAGCTCATGCACACCGGATCCCTTGACTTTTCTCTGCGGATCCCAACTTAACGATCACCTCTTCAGTCGACCCGCTTTATCCCGCCGAGGCGCTCCGCACACATCTCACCGGTTCACAGCACTTCGCAAAACACTGCCAATCCCGTCTCCATCATGAGCACAGAACCCTATGGCGAGCATGAGATACTCTTGGACGCGAACGGGAACCCGATAGAAACATGGGGAGGCAAATTCGAGCGCAAGTTCAAGGAGAACCCGTTCGTCCCTGTCCGTGCGTCGTCTCCTTCTTCTTCCCTCCTACGCCATTCTTATTCCATTCCCTATCCTCACTCGTCCCTCGTGTCCCAGTCGCTGGCCTCACCACCGCCTCTCTCATCATCGCGGGCGCGAAGCTCCGCCGCCGCGACAGCACCTCGCTCAACAACTGGCTCCGCGTGCGTGTCCTTATGCAGGGTCTCACCGTCGTCGCCGTCGTAGGCGGCTCCTGGTGGTATGGCCAGATGAAGCACCAGAAAGAGGCCGCCGCCCAGCTTGCGGCGGATGAACAGGACAGGCTCATTGAGCGCATCGCGTTCGAGAAGCGGCTGCAAGCGGCGGAGGAGGCCGACCGTCTGGAAAAGCTCGAGGAAGCGGCTTTTGTGAAGGACGCGGCTCAGCGAGGGAGTGGAGGAGGCGGCGGCGGTTGGCTGGGAGGATGGTGGGGGAGCAGGAACGGGTCTGGGAAGGGCGCATCGGCATAGGAGGTCGAGGCTGCTTTTCATTTCCTCGGTTGCATTGGTATGTAGCCGTACAGTCCGCATATATGCTGCACTCTCCACTCATATTCTTCGTATCTCTGAATCTTCTACACGTTGTACAATATAGAGCGCATATAATCCCTTTAAGTCCTTGTCGGCACACCCAAGCATGCGTCTGCGTACACCTGCATTATCTAACCGCAAGCAAAACATCAATGGAATGCGCACCAACTAAACAAGGTATGATTTACCTTTGTCGCGCATGACGGGATGGGGGACTGTAGTCGATGAGTCTGGAAGGCCCTTGCCAGATTGAAAACTTCCACCCCCACCTCACACCTCACTAGCCGCCATGCAATGTCGAGATGAAGACGATCTCGTCATTGTCTTTCAGCTGGTAGTCACCCTCTCCCTCCAGTTCCCAGTCGGTGTCGTTAATCAGCACAAGCACACCCGGCCGTCTAACATCCGAGTTTCGTTTCAGCCTCCGTTTCACCGCACTCGAAACTCTAAGGAACGCCGACTGACACTGTCCCATTCTCGATAAATAGCTCCTCCCGCTCCTTCAAGAGATTGTCCCGCAGCCAAAAGAGGAGGGATGTAACATCCGCAGGCTTCTTGGGGAGTTCCGAGCCGTCCGTGGACGGAGGCGGCGAGGCGGAGGATGCAGATGCCGGCACGGAAACGAGCGCAGGGAGATCTATGCGGTGTGACCGTTGGTTGGAGAACAGGAGCTCGAGCCCGCCGCCGAACTCGATCTTCAAGGATATTGTCGACATGCGAAGTCAAGGTGCGGACGGGCAGGGGGACAAGCAGGACGAGCTGGAGGGTGGATCTTTCACACGAGGAGGTCAGTGGACAAGTCGATTATGGGCGCTTCGGAGCTGGAGAGCGCTGGTATGGCGAGACGTCATCGGAATTTGGAAGGTGTTACGTCGGAATGCACGCTCATCAGGACCACTGGCAGCTTGCAGGGACTCCGAACTACAGCCTTCACCGCAATCCGGGGCGAGTAGCCCCCCTACCGCTTGCTGTCGCATTCCATAACCTTGCTCGTGCCAGTGGTGTGTCTCGTGTTCTTATCGTGTCCCGGGGGTTGAGGCGCGAGCGATTTGCTGATTTCATTGCCGATTTGACAAGATCGTCTTTCCATCCTCGAAGCGAAAAGCCGCCCCTTCTCACGATAGGTAGCATCGAAGACTTATTGAACGCGATTGTTCGCCACGGCGCCGTACTGCTGCCTCCAGGTTTCCGCCGCAATGTAACAGTCGTGCCGCAAGAAGCAAGAGACTTGGCATAACCAACGCCGCTGCTGACGCTGAGGACCTGTTCCTCCCATTTCAATTTGTTCAATTCACTTCCGCGCCGTCGGTTGTGGCGTTTACTGGCGCTCGCGTCTGATGTCTGCCGCCGTCTCTCCTGAAAGCCACAAGCCGTGTTGGGGAGGCGGCGGCTGACAGCCGGTGGGAGGATTTCTGCACCGACCAAGTACTTGCGACACCGCTTGACCCTGCTTGACCCCACCCCTTCTTTCCTCGACGTGCGGGGAATCCTGATGCCGTTAATGCAAGTTTTCCAAGCATGAATCGCCGTTCTCCCGGCTCCTCCACTCTGCTGTCACTGCTATGCTTCTCGCGCTCTCGGAACATGTCACAAGCCTAATTGAATATTGCACACGGCGCGAGGCATCCAAACATATAATGGGGCTCATTCACGGCTGACCAGGGCCCCGCATTCGGACACGACTCTTCGCTTCATCCTCTTGCCTCGTGCGCCACTGGGTCTCCTCATCATGTTTCTCTGGATTGCGCTGAGGCGCATCGTCTACATTGTCACCTCCTCCGTGAAGGAGTTCCTCTATGTCGCCAGCCTGTACATCTGGGACTTCATCCTCGTCGTCCTCAACCTCATCGTCCCCGACTTCGGGAACGGGAAAGTGATCAGCAACGGCCTGCCCGGACACGGCGGGCTCTGGCCGCAATATGTCGCGCCCCAGGCCGGAGACAGCAGGTCGCCTTGCCCAGGACTGAACACCCTCGCCAACCACGGTACGTTTCCTCATCTCCGCCATTCATCGACACTCGTTCACTGACGCTCCTGCCTTCTGTTGGCAGGGATTCTCCCCCGTGATGGAAAGAACATCAAGTTCGCCGATCTGCCCGCGGCGATCCGTAAGACGTACAACATGTCGCACCCGTTCTCGATCCTCCTGCCCCGCCAGGCTGCGCAGCTCCTCAACCGCGACCCCGGCAGCGACTCGTTCGACCTCTCCGACCTCTGCGTGCACAACATGATCGAGCACGACGCATCCTTCTGCCGTACGTCATCCGTTTTCCTCCAGCGCGTTCTGACGCGTTCTGACGCGATGTTCACCGGGTGCGGCGTGATGCAGGGAAAGATATCTACTACGACGTCACGCAAGCGTCGGCCGCGGCGCCCGTCGTGGACGGCCTGCTCGCGCTCGAGACGGAGACGCTCGCGGCAGCGGACATGTCCAACTTCCTCGGCAAGCGTCGCGTGCAGTGCCGCAAGGACAACCCGCAGTTCAGCCTCTCGCTCGGCCAGAAGTTCATCGGCAGCACAAAGTACGTCCCCATCCCTCCCCCCCTTCCCCTTCCCCCACATTCACTGGCGTGGCTGATCGCTATCGTCGTCGTGGACAGCGCGGCGTTCGTGCTGAAGGTGTTCGGGGGCGTCGTGGCGGACCTGCGCGCGTTCCTCGGCGAGGAGCGGCTGCCGGAGGGCTGGGAGCCGCGCACGCGCCACAGGATGGGGCTCACGATGACGGAGATCAACTTGAAGATCGCGCACGTCGAGCTCGGGGTGAAGGAGGAGGTCGACGGCACGATGGCGGCCCCGCGGGGACCGCTGGTGGCTGCGAAGAAGGCGGATTGATACGGTGCACGCGCTCAGACTTGCGGCTGTCGGCGCTTTGTGGTCATCGGCTACTGTGCTTGCTTGACAACGTTTGGGTTGGCCCTTGGATCCGTGTTGAATCACTATGGAATCAGTAGTGCTTGCTTGACGTTTTACGACTTTTCACAAAACTATCACTGTTGCATTTTTTTGCGTTCACCACCTAGCTCTCCTTGTGTGGAATGATCACCCTTATGCTTTCCGTGCCCAGTTCGTGAGTGTTGTGTGATATCTACTGGGTCTGTCCGGTTCTGAAGATCTGAAGGCTGGACTTGCAATGCGGAGACCGGTTAGCTCCCACTATAATTAAGTCGACTCTATTAGTCGGGTTAAGAGGGTAACACAGACGCCAACGATCAGTAAGGCGCTTTGATTGACGCCCAAGACTACGTTGAATTTTCAATTTTCCGACCATAACCACCTCCAGAGTCCATTCTTCCCGCCTCGACAGTCAACTGCAAGACCTCAAGGCCCAAGCGTTCTGTACTGTACATGTACTATTATTCTGAACTCCTAATTCTCTATCGTCATCCGTCAAGCATTTGGCATGGGGCTAGAGTTGAGAGCTTCCGCTTCCCACTGGCAGTCAACAGCCTGTCGGTCTCTATGTCCCAGTTCGAGCTCTCAATACAATCTCTAGTTGAACACAGCGACGCAAGTTCCGGATCGTCTCCTTTCTTTATGGAGAAACAGAGGCATTCGACAGGAGGATCAGTGAGGGATGCGGAGACAGTGGGCAGTGGCCTGCAGTGGCATGGAGTCTCCCGCGGACCGCAGACAAAGACGCTGTTGTCTCGTTGGTAAGTGCGATAATTGGTCAGATGCACGGGACCCGTAGGATTGGCCCATCCGAACCATGCGATCGCTGCGTCGAAGGAAAATGGTTCAACATGGATAGGACGTAATAACCAAATGCTGGAAGGTCGAGTCCTGCGCAAGGCGGTCTGGGGGTTGGGGGGAAGAAAGTATTGGCCATCACAGCGTGCATCAAAACTTCCCGCAGGATGTGATATCCTCGCGGAATCCTCGTGGGGTCCTTTGTGGCATGCACAAAGAGCGATGTGCCCTCGAGCGCCCTGCCATGCAAGACCCAATGGCGACTTCACAAATATGTTGCGACCAGCGGTATCTGGGGAGGTACACCGTGCATTAGTTGATTCGTTCGGATGTGTGGCTTCCTACTCTGTGTGGTTGAGACCGGCCAGAAGATGGTCGGGCTCAAGCGGTGCCTTCTTCGGAACGATTTTGCCGGTGAAATAAGTCATTGTCCTGAGTATTAGCCATTCGAATATTAATCAAGTCCCATGAAGGAAGGAGTTGAACATTTGGATCGAATATTGGCAGTTATGTTTACCTCCCAATTTGCAAGTGATCGAGCGGACCCTCTGATCAACCTCCTGGCCGGGCTGCGGTAGCCTCGAGGGCAGGACGAGAACAATGAAGGACGTGTGGGATAAAGCTGTCAGGCTATTGTCCGCCTCGCAACGTGGCCAAACGGACCTCCGAAGGTGCGATTGGTTGGCGGAGCGGACGTGGCCAAGGTCGCCGCCGGCCAACGAACAAAGGAATGCTTAGCGCCCGACTGCACCGCGTGCCCAAATTAAGCAGGAGTCGATGTTGAAGTTGAACATCGACCTTGGCCACCTCCCCCACCTCGCCTCCGCGTCCAGCCACCCCCGCAGCACCTCAAGGACGTATATAAAGCCCGCAAGTATGACTGTTGTGTTCCCCGTCCGCTCACACAGTCCAATGTCGTCCATCGAGCATCCGAGTGCCCCCCGAACCCCTCCGCCGCCGGCGGAGGCTTCTGAGGTCCACGACGATAATCGCGGGCAGCCTTCGGCTGACGAGAGCTCTCGTACGTTCCACAACTTTACCTCCTCTCCTCTCAAACACTCTATCGCCAAGCCAACTAATCGCAAGGGCATAGAAACGCACGACGTCGTCAGGGACACCGACGTTTGCGCGGATTTCCTCACTGAACACCTCCGCGCCCCCCCCTCTCCGAGTCCACTCGAGCTCACCGCCGCCATGAATAACTGTATCGCCAAGATTCAGAGTGCTGGTACATATGAGCTGAAGATGTACGCGCCAGCTGCGTCCCTCCTGACGGCGATCAGTAAAGTGTTGTACGGTATGTTGCTTATGTTCATGGACGCCGCAGAACCACTTCACAGCTGGACCTTTGACAGAGCGTCTTCCCGAGGATCAGCAGCAAGCACATCGTGATCGCTACCGACTCAATGACACCGACGTCTGCTACCTCACGTTTATCGACCACCATGCATCTGCACCCACATGCTTCCCTAACGACGCCCTTTCCAACGTCGACGACAAGCCTGACCTTCTTGGAATCTACGACATCGCATGTCTTGAGGACCAAAAGGGCAACGACGGCGTCTACAAAGGGGTACCTCACCATCGCGTCGAGGCGATCGTCGAGGCGAAACCTGAGAAGAAGGGCGGTGGTCGGCAACAAGCTGCAGCCTATGCCTATCGCCACCACCAAGCTCGCCCGGATCGTCCTGGGTTTTACGTCCTCGTCATCAAGCCCCAGTGGTACCAGGTCCTCTACTCTGACCCAACCGGTATCTTCGCCTCCCCTCAGACCTTCTGGCCTGAGACGGACCTTCTTGTCGCGTACCTCTACTCCCACTACCTCCCACCTGCCCGGCACTTCCTCTGGGACGATACCATTCGATGGACTGAGCCGGACGGTCCGTTAACTCACCCTGAGTGGGAGATCACCTGCGATGGGAAGACCTACACGAAGGGCCAGTTCATCTTCATCGGAGAGCCCTGGGGCCGGCTGACCACCGCCCTCACCATCAAGGATCCCAGTGGTAGGCGCGTCATCATCAAGGACTGCTACCGCGGCACCGGTCGCCGCTTCAAGGAGGAAGACATCCTGGACCATATCCATGCAGAGGGCGACTTCCTTGGGGTCGTACGCATGAAGTTTCACGAGTCTGTCATGGTCGGAGACGACTATCTCGTGTTCGATCTGAAGGGCGAGGAGGAGGAGAGGACCAGAGAACGCTGGGTTCTCCTGGACACTGGTTTTCGTTTCCTGAAGGCCAGAACCGTTCAGGACCTCCTGATGGCGGTATATGATACCCTCAAAGGTACATGTAGAAGCGCTGTTGCAAGTATTGATCCCCTTCTGAATTCCGGCGTAGTTCATCGCAGCCAGCTCCTTCTACGGAGTGTCCTCCACCGTGATATGAGTAGCTACAACATTCTTATGTATCCCATCTGGGGAGATGCGGACGCGCGCAAAGTTAACCCAAATCTACCACCAACCATTCAAGACGTGTTAGCTGGGAGCATCCGGTGAGTTCTTCACCTCCTCGCAGTGTAATGTCTCTTGAGCTCCTTCTCTCAGACCCGCGGAGCAGCGCTTTCCTTTATGTCTGTCCATTGATTACGATAATGCTGCCCTGCTTGATAGCGACAATGTCAGCCCCGAGGACCTGAAGCATCGCACTGTATGTCTTCAATTGCCCGCTAGTTCGGTGCCATCTCCTCACCTTTGATTATAGGGCACACCCATGTACATTGCTCGTGGCGTCTCCCTTGGCGCCGTCTTTACCGAATGGTCGTGTCGCTCCTCACCGCCTATGCCAGAGCTTTCCGACGAAGCCCGGGAGCTATACGTCAGGGCACACGGAGAAGGACGTTACGAGAAATATAACGACGTCGACGGAACAATGCATGGTGCCTTTCCACCCAATCCTCGACAGCAGTTCAGGCCACGACCAGCGTTTCGCCACCGACCGGAGCACGACGTCGAGTCCGTCTATTGGTCTATGATATCCGCGCTCCTACGCGTGCATCCCAAGAACGTCGATAGGGAAGCACGAGCAGAGCTGAACATGATTCAGACTTGGGAACTCCTCCTTTCGCACGAGATTCCTGACCAGCGCTCTAGAAACCACGATGTACGCGAAGCCATCGTTAAGCAGACAGAGGATGCATGGACATTGCTCTTCCTCGGCGATATGAAGGATGTGGGTTTCTTGCTCTGGGATATTTCTCAGCACATACATCCGGAGTATGCATTGTGGAATGTCGGCCTACAGCCCGACCACCTCCATGAAGCCGTACAGCGCCTCATCCTCCAGTACCTCGTCGACCACAAGGAGCCCATTGAACTGGACCCGGAATATTCCCGCCCCATCACTAGGTCAAAGAAACCTGCAAATCCCGCTACACGAACTTCGACAACCACAGGCACCGGATCGGGTGCGAAGAGGGCAACCAGAGCCTCGGCCAGGTCCAGCAAGACGCGTGTGGACGCCGAGCCAGCGACGGGCAGCGCGAGCAAGCGCAAGTCCATGGACGTCGATATTGCCCAGTCAACTTCTTCTGGGACTCGCGTCTCAGACATCTCTGGCGCGGTCGTCGTCGAGCCGAAGCGTAAGGGCTCTAGCCGCGCCGGACGGAGCTCAAAGCGCATGAGGGACAATACGGGTCGTCCACAGTCCATCGAGGAGCACTCGGAGGACGAGGCGTAGTGTCTGGTCGTCGTCACTCAATATTACGCCGCCCTTCCCACCCCCTATATCCCGCATCTAACGCTGCTTATGTCCCCATGTCTTGTCCTCGCATCGTTGGCGTCATCTCCAGTTCCGCACTGCCGCTCGCTGCACCGTTTGGACCAAGTCTCCACATACGATTCGACAGCTAATCTGTTCTGCTTCGCATCCGTATGCTCTCCACACTGTCCTATAGCTTCTTTTTGGCTGCCCTGGCGTATCTCCATTGACTGGCTCCTCATGTACATAATGCTCCCGCCCGATGTTTCGTATGAACATTATCTCGATTGCGCGCTTATGTCGAAGGCGCTGTCTCGCAGTGTCTCGCCTCTCAAGTAGTACTATCCAAGTGACCCTTGGTTTTGGAGGAAAATGAGAGAATTGTGAATAAATCTGCTGCAATAATTTGCACGAATGAGAGGGACGCTAACTGCACCTTTTAGGCCACAGTGGCCGGCTGTACTATGCCGAGAACAAAGGAAAGACTAGCGCGCATTGCCTAAGACGCCAAATACGGAAGGAGTCGAAGTTGAACTTTGGAGGTCCGAGTCGCGACTACCAACATCTCTTGTCTCGTTCCTTCCACCATCACTGCTGCAACCTTTTAATCGCACCATTAGCAGCCCGAGTGCCAACTCAAACAGTCCGATGTCGTCGTCCATCAAGCATCCGAGTGTCCCCAAAACCCCTCCGCTGGTGGCGGAGGCTTCGGTGGTTCACGGCGATAATCATGGATCGTCTCCGGGTGGAGAGGATTTTAGTACGTCCTGAACCTTTTAGTCCTCGCCTCCCTAAGCATATGCCTCTCGTCCCACTAACCAAAAGAGCATAGAAGCACATGAAGTCGTCGAGGACGACTCCATCTGTGAAGACTTTCTCGACCAACACCTTCGGACTGTCCCCGCTACATTCATGCTCACAGATGATATGAACGGATTTATCGACGAGATCAGCGAGGTTGGCATGGTGGAAGGCAGGAGTTACCAGCCTGCTGCCTCTCTCCTGACGGCGATTAGCAAACAGGTATTCAGTACGTTCCTCGCTTTCGTCTCGGACGCCACTTGTTTTGATCCCATATTATTACAGAATACCTTAGCGAGAAACAAAATTCTGCACACAGGAAACGTCAACATATTCGCAATGGAACACCGGGGCACCTCTCCTTCATTGACCACCACACTACGACACCTACACACTTCCCCAAATACGGGTCCGTCACGGACGCCCCAGGCCTCATAGGTGTCTACGACGTCGACCTTTTCCAAGACGGAAGGGATGCTGATGGTGTGTACACCAGAATTCCGCATCACCGCGTTGAGGGTATCGTCGTGGCGGGGCCTGAGAAGGCGGCAACCTACGCATACCGCCACCACCAGGCTCGCCCGGATCGTCCTGGGTTTTACGTCCTCGTCATCAAGCCCCAGTGGTATCAGGTCCTCTACTCTGACCCAACTGGTGTCTTCGCCTCCCCTCGGACCTTGTGGCCTGAGACGGACCTTCTTGTCGCATACATCTTCTCCCACTACTTCCCACCTGCCCGGCACTTCCTCTGGGACGATACCATTCGATGGACTGAGCCGGATGGACCTTGCTTCCCCCCCTCGTGGGAGATCACTTGTGATGGGAAGGCCTACAAGGACGGCCAGGTCGAGCAGTGTCAGTAGCCCAGGTGTATCCGGGAGGGTGACCCTCCCTTTCGCGGATACATCTGCAAGCCACCGATGTATCCGCAACGTTAGTGGCAATTCGGGTATGTTAGGCGCCACATAGGATACAAACGACATTTGCATCCTGGCTCGGCTGACGTAGGATGTTGGAAGTGGGACTTGCAGCTCACCGATTCGAACCCTCAACGTCCGCAATGCAGGGCCGCGCGCTGCCACTTCGCCACAGGTGTTAATTATCTTTCGCATACTTGTCGAATGTAATAGATCACTCGCGTGCCGTACACAAGCCGCACATATGCAAAACCACCCACATATTAACACTTGCGCGTGTGCAGAGGGGTCGTACTTGCTGATAGAGATGGGACGTTGTCCGCAGCGCTGATCATCCCATCGGCGCGCGCAAGAGGTCGCCGCACTGCGAACAACGCGCGTAGTCGCCACTGTGGACCCGTCGCCAGGCCGGAGACGGGATCGCTGAGGCGAGCGATGCGTCGCGAAGGAAAAGAAGTGAGACGCGACGTGCGGTGCATCACGAGTAAAGGGGCGCGGTACGCGACGCGTCACAAGGAACGGGAAGGGAGCGCAGCAGTGGAGGACGCGTCGCGAGGGGTGTTTGGAAGGAGTCAACGTCGTGGTCAACGACGCGGCGCTTCTCCCTGCGCGAGAAGGAGAACGTATTGTGGGAGTTGGAAAGGAACCCGAAGACCGAGGGACAGAACAGCGGCGACGAGCACACGCGTAGCCGCCGCTATGAAGGCGTCGAGGAACAGCGCGGCTGCAAGCGATGAGTCGTAGGGGAAGAGACGGTATTTGCGGGGAGCGACACGTGCGGCGCCGCAGTTGACACATCGAGAGGGCGACGCGTAAGCTACGGTAAGTGGCACGGGATCGAGAGGACACTTGGCGGGCTGCCCAGGCATGACGGAGGGGGCTACGGACAGACGCGTCCCGTGGCTTGCACGAGCCGCGTCAGAGACGATGGCGCTGGGGTAGATAAACCAGGATGGTTGCGTTGTTGAGGAGTCGCGCAAAGGGGGGAAGGGAGAAAACGAAGAAAAGGCGGGAGGGATGCGAAAATGGCGGTTCGGTGCGTTCGAGGGTAGCATGAAGAGCAGACTGAACATGACTTACTGCAGATGATCCTGGAGCACTTCGAGTGGCGCAGAGCAATGCCACACTAAGCGCGACGATGAGAAGGCAGAATCAATGGCATTGACTGGTGAGTGCGTGCGAGATGTTGCTAAAACTGAGGGCGTTCCACAAAGCTCCCTTTGGACCACCCAAAAAGGGCGTCCATCTGCTGCTTCAACCTAGCGGGACATCAGGCAATGGGTGGCATATGAACTGGGGCAACGCACTCGTCTTGTCTGCGGTGCGACACCGCACTACGACCTTTGTCTCCCGGCTTGGAATAGTTGGAAAATGAAACTGAAGATCCAAATATTACAGCGCACCTTGAAAACCAACATCACCCTGCCGTTGTAAGCGTATTGTCCATTCGACTCCGCAGAGAATCCGAGGTTTCTGAGAGTCTAGACTCGGGGTTAGCTGTGCATCTTGAGAAGCACCAACGCGTCCCCTCACTTTGAGGAGCTGCTTGAACGTGATGGAGCGACGCGCCGCTGCACCATCCTTCAGGATAGAGGCCATAACCTGCGTGGCGTCAGTTCTGATCCAGTCCGGGTACACAGGAGAACGCACCTCGTAGTCGGCAGCAGACACTTCGAGTGGAGCCATAGCGATCAGCAACGATATTTGGTGATAGCAGAGAAGGAGAAGGAGGGAGCAAAGGGAGTCCACGAACCGAATCAACACGGTCAAGCATTGAATATCTACTTAAATTACCAGAGAAGTACGTCGAGCCGTCTCGCGGCTCGTGCGCTCGTTGATTTTCCTCTTCTAGTTACTGAATCCTGCCGGAGTGCCTGTACAACGATAGGTGGGTCAACTGCAACGCAGGTCAATGGTGCTGTCGTCTTCATATGCTCCCCACTGCGATCACATCGCCGTCTCTACCAAGCAAGTCACAACTCGGCGCAAGAACTTTCTTACTTCCTCGCCTCCACGACGCGATGCTCCTGCCACCTCGTCCTCCCCTGCGCACCACAAAAAGTATGTCCTCAATTCATAATCCAGGTCGCCGGGTCGCAGCGGTTAACGGTCTCGCAGACCGTCCTGTTCGTCAGTCACGATGGGAGTTGCACCGACACCCGCGAAACGACCAGGGTCTAACACCTTCGAATGCGCACGAGAAGATGTGATTGCGTCGCATTGCTTCCTTGTAGTGCGACGCGGAAAGAGGGGAAGCAGACAGCTGTTAGATAGCAGCTAGACGTTACACTTTCAAGTGAGTTGCGCTCTTACCTGGAACTGCAACTCTGCGAGCTGAAGTGGTAGACCGTAGTCTCAGGTGCGACCTCCTTTCCTCTGGCTTCTTTTGCTCGACCGGGGGCAAGTTTGCTGGGCTGCCAGCCGGGAAACGCCTGAGTTTCGGCCCCCGCACGCGCACGCACTAATGGCGCAGTGGCTGCTCGCTGTCGCCATCGTAGACGCCAAGCACCGCGCGACCCTCCACTCGATCACTCGAGGCGATCGCACATAAAATAACATCTGTGGGTCTGATCTTAGAGTGTAGGCGGCCCTCAAACAGACCGGCATAACGTACTCTAGTGATTCTCTCTTCCGAAAGGCTCCGGCGCTGGTTCTCCCGCTCACCATTCACGAACTCCCGTGTAGTGCGTGAAGCGCATACCTTGAGGAACTGACTGTCAAGGTTGCCCGCCTTCTCTGGCTCACGGAACAAGTGATCGCAATCGCGACTCGACTGCGCCGCTCCCCGGGAGCTGACTTGTGGTTTGAATGACCGCCGCGGCTGAACAAAGGCGACAACTTACTTACCAACATGATGCATGCTCGGTGGGAGTGATGCCAGGTCCGGGTTTCAAGGCCCGTTAGCCTACGGGAGGGCCGGGAGGTGACGACGAAGAGGTCTGAACAGATGGGATGACGGCGCAGTAAGACATGATAAACGCACCCAAGATAACGTGAACAGAGCAATGTCGCCGTCAGCATTCGGTAACAGAAAGCGTCGAGTAGAGAGCGCGCGCGTACCAATCTACGTGCGTTGGATGGGTCTCAGACAGTAGACTGTACGCTAAAACCTCTTCATAGCACAGCCTGGCACACCTTCCCTGCAGTCGGCAATGGCGAGATAGGCCCCAGCGGCGTAATCCGTTGCCAAGTCTGTCAGCGATATCCCGCGCATCTGTTTCCAATGCGCCCATCGTATACGCGATGAAGGCGCGCCTTCCGTTTCCACGACTGTCTGGTGACGCGCAGCAGTGTAAACCCTGAACAAAACGGCATCTCTGGAATGACGTAATCAGCACATTTTCGCATGGCAAAGTCGACAACCACTTGCGGGGTCAACACGATACCAACAGAACACATCATTTGAAGAGCCTGGTGTACCACCACATCCGATTCTTGAAGCAGCACTGGGTTTCAGTTAGATCTTTTTCATCTGGCCAATAAACCGGGCACGCACTCGTCTCCCCTGCGGGTCATGATGAACCTTCGCGCCTCACGACCTGCGCGCCATGCTCCTGAAGCGAAATAAAGGGCGAGCGGCCCGGGTTCTTGAAAATACACTGACAATGATATCATTGTAACTAAACACTGCTGATCCCCCAACCTACATAGGACGAGCAGCCAGCTGCATAGTCCTGAAAAGAATAATTCAAAAAAATGAACAGACATAACACAAAAGCCACTCTAGGCAGAACATTCTTACTAACAATAGCGCTAACTATTAAGGAAGGTTAATTATACAGAATCAGCGTCCGGAAAGTAAGAGGCAGGAGGCGTATGTTGTTGTTTTCTGAGTTTTCCGAGTTATGCGACACAGAGACGATGACACATGTACTAAACGGGATTATGCAAAGGAAGGATATGTGCTCAATGAAGAATAAAACAGAACTTACCGGCGTAACCCAAGGTCTAAACGTAGACGTCCATCAGTAATAGGCGGTCTCCTTGCCCTTCCGCGACGGCAAAGGCCGTGGGTCGATGGTCTGGCACAAACCATACGCTTGACTGATGTTCTCGGCCCAGGAAGTGAGCGTTGTGACCGTAGGAAAGCGTATAAGCAACGTGTGATTGTCGGTGACGGACACGTCAAGGTAGTCAGCCTGCGAGCGCACGTCCCAGTCGGTGGTGGAGCGGTTCCAAACGCGGAACTCGACGATGCCGGTGGACTGGAAGGTTCGAGCGACGATGAAGACGTCGGACAAGCGGATGGAGCACCTGGCATGCTCAAGCGCAATCATTTTCGTGCTGGGGGCCAGGTTGTTCTATATTCAACGATGGGTTAGCAGACAGAAAGGGAGCTTGACGAGAAGCGCGCATACCTTGTACCAGATCTTGACAGTGAGAATCCAATGCCTCCTCTCCGCGTACGGGTTAATGCTAGTGACTAGCCCAGGAATCACTGGATAGACTTCGAATCGGAAGGGGTCCCCAAAAACTTCGGCAGCATCGACGCGCTCCCCCGTATTCCCGACACCAGAGGGGACTCGGGGAACAGGGAGAACAGTGGCGTCGGAGCTGTTATGTCCCTCATCTTCCGATGCATTCCGGTGGAGACTAGACGAGGAAGTGGAAGAGGATGAGGATGAGGGCGATGGCGAGGACGATGAAGACGAGGTCTGCGCGAGCGAAGTAAAGACTCCAACAAGACGGCGAGCAGTCGTTTGGCGGGCACAGAGACGGGTAGACCGTTCGGAATCAACAGTGGTTTCCACCGCATTCGAGCCGTCGTTCTCCTTGTTGCTCGAACTAGTCTCTGACGCATCCTGGAGACCGCCTGCTATAGTGGGTAAGGACGGGGTGTGAACTTGGAACTCGCGGGAATGGGTACGCGGAAGTGGAGTGCCTGGGGACGCGCTGTCATCCTTGGAGTCCTGCGCTGGATGGGTTTCTGCCGCGACCTCGAGCGAAGGCGCGCGAGACCTAGCTACCGCACGCAAACGCGTAGTTCGCGGTTGAGTCGATGGTGGTGCGTTTTCATTGTCGGATTCGCTGCTGGTGATATCGATGATGCGGGGCCCGTGTTGATGACCACCGGGACGGGTTTGTGATGCGCCCGACGCGCGTAGACGTTGATCGACGCGCAGACGATCGATGCGCGGTTGCGTCGCAAGGGGTGGAGGACGCGCAGAGCGCGAGCTACTAGTTGCCAGTGAACGCAGTTGAGTTCTTCGAAGGGGTGTGACATCGTCCTCGCGATCGTCATGCGCCAGACCCGAGTGGTGCTCGGCTTCGCGAGAAGCCAGAGCTAGACGCGGAATTCGCGGTTGAGCTGCCGGGGGGGCGCCGTCGCTGTCGGAATCGGTGCTGGTGATGTTGATTATGTCGGACTCCTCACCACCTGGAGGATGAGTTGGAGGCGCGCGCGGGGGACGCGGGGGGCGTGGGCCAGGGCCAGATCGTGCAATCCGTGGTTGGCTCTTAGAAGGAATGACGCCGGACCGAACACCACCTTCCGCGGGACGAGCCGTCGGCGCACAGTCGTCATCCGAGCTGATCAAGATGATGAGGGGCGTGAAAGGTGCGCCATCAGGTCGAGCTGAGTGCACCGCGTCTCCCTCCGATGCATTCGCAAGGGGCTTCTCGACCTTCTCTGCATGCCGCGTCTTGACTTGCCCTGCATGAGGTTCGTCCGACTTGGACGGCTTGGTCTTCGCTTGAGCCCTGGTCCTCGGTTCCTTGGGCACTGGGCCGTATATCTTCCGTGGAACAGGAGGGGGGGTCTGGCACAGAACATCAGCTGTTGAAGCTCATAGATCGCGAGAAATCACTGACGGGGGTTGGTCTCACGAGCATTCGTTTCTTCTTGCGAGGACGAGGCGATGGAGAAGACTCGGGAGACGAGCAACGAGGAGGCATCTCGGATGCAGCGGAAACGGCACCGGGCCGCGAATCCTTCGCTCGCGGGGGCTGGGATTCAGTGATTGCGGCCAGTTCCTGTGAGCGAATGCGTGAATTCGGGACTTATCATCCAACGGCGACAACGCATACCACACTGAGGGACGATAACGTCGTTTGCGGTCCGTTGTAGTCGTCAGCTCCGGGTGGCTAACGGGAGGAATCAGTACATGTCTCAATCTAGGCCAGGAGAGACTTACAGTCGCAGGAGGAGACTCCTCGAGCTGCTGGAGAAACAACGCGTCCTGGTAAATGGATTAGCAAGTAGTTGATGATAAAGCATTAAACTTGCCTCTGCGTCCATGGCGACTTGCAACATGCGTGCAATTTGTTCATCTCTTGCACATCTCGGAGGGACATGATCAACGACGTCGGACCTTGTTGATGGCCCAGCAACAGGCTCGGGGCTACGTGAGCTTGACGTTGTCGAGGTGCCCTGGGAGAAATACAGAAACAGTGAGGTCAACGCCATCAAGGTTCATATAAGATGCTTACAGCCATCAGCTCGTTGTCTAGATCGCGAAAGAGAGGCGAAAGCCAGTCATCTAATTCGCCACCGATTGACGAAGTGATGTCAGGGGAAGGCGTACTACAAAAATGCGTCGAGGAGTGGGCCACATGGGAATCTGGAGTGGCCATCGTGGAAGAACGCGCGTCAGTATCCCGTGCCGCTTCAATTTCTTCGAGGAGACGAGGAGGTGTGCCCGGTTGTGCGGGATAATAGATGAGGCGGCATCCTACATTGCAGCACTGGGGTACTGAAATTAGCCACGAAAATGTATGCAAGAACGTAACCGGTCACGTACAACGCGAACCCACTCCCCTGCATGACCTTGTTTGAAGACAATGTTCTGGGTCATCGTCCCTGTCTTCCGACAGCCTTCGCAGGGAAGAACCTTGTTGACGAAGTCCTTGTTGTCGTACGGCAGCCGATCATGTGCTCCTTGCTGGCAGAGACGTCTCACGAGCGGGGAGTACTCGGGACGGCGGCGCAGGGGCGTCGAGAAAGCACGTAGGAAGGGGTGGTGCGAAGGAGGGCGGGGAGGTGTGGACAACGCCCGTAGTAAGAAGTTGAGAGGCACAGAACGACGAGGGGTGGGGGGTATAGGGATAGGCTGAGGAGCGGACGACGAGCGGCGGCGGGGTGGAGACTTCGAAGGCTTTGGAATTTTCTTGAGCGGTCTGCGTGCCATGGTCGTGAAGAACGGAGTGAGCCTGATAGATGGAGTCGAATCGCGCAGACTTTATAGCACTCGTTCAGTGGAAATTCCTGTTGCTCTGCGGAGTTCGTTTCAGCAAGGAGATCTATGTCTTCAGGGTGACCGGAGTCTCTCTGCCTTGGTTCTGGGTTCCCGTCAGGCATGGAGACGACCGTATCACAAGAATAGTTTTCCCCTTCTCTCACTTCTAATCAGTTAGACATATGTTCGCCCGAACATCTCGCCCGCCCAGTTAGACTAGACTACAATCCCCAAACGTCTACCGCCGCTTACGCTTACGTTTACCAACAGAACCCCCGTTACCTCTTTCACCTCCGTCTGCGTTCCCGTCCAAATCTTCTGGCTGCGATGCCTCCAGGCGACGACAACTTGCGGCCTGGTTAAATGTCCTAGCATGTGCGCGAGTCAGCGAGGTCAGTGAGGGAAGAGGAATGTCAGTGAGGAAGAGGGATGACACATACTGTTGGTAACGGGCCTTCTCCGTCTGTACGCGATGTCTCTTGCCCCGACCTCTCGGAGACGTAGCAGGGCCGTCAACCGGCGTAGCTACGTCGGTCGTCGGAGGGGCTGGAGCCCGTCCCCCCCGACGCGAAGCAGGGCCCACGGGCGAAGGCTGGATGACAGCGTCTGTTGCGGTTTCCGTTACACGCCTAGAAGCACGGACCTTCCCTCAGCTACGCGCGGCAGTCAACAAAGAGAGAGAAATACTTACGCTGCATTCGACTCAGCGCGGGCAGGCCGTCGATGCTTCGTCCCTGTGCGACTTTGAGGTGCTTTTCGTTTGAGAGGGGCCGTTGTCAGAACGCGATCCGGGGCACTTCCAAATCGAACGGGAGGTCGCTTGGATGGTGTTTCGACTGGCGTTGCAGCGTCGCGAGATCGTGAATTGGAGGGCGTCGAAGGCGCGGTCAGTGTCTCTGGTGAGGCCTCTGACGGCGTGGGAGGCTCCGGCCGCGAAAGATTGTGAGCAGAGGCGCAGTCACTGACGACACATCGATTGCTAGAGTGTGGTGACGCGACCTCAGGAGTTGTACAGGGATTTGAAGGTGGCGGAACAGGGTGTGCCGTCGGCGCATGGGCGCTAACAGATAAGCGGGCCAGGCCGGCAGCAGGGAGCGACTGTGGGACTGCTTCGACGCTGGATGCAGATGCTGCGTCAGGGGTCTGTTCTGCGTCAGCTGGGAGGCGTGGATAAGGCGTGGCGGACAGCTCCGGGGTTGCCTCGGAGGCATCCAGAGGAGCTAATACTCGATGAGGATGCGCAGGCCAAGACGCAAACAAAATACTTACGATCAAACATATCCCGTAGGAAGTCGTCAAACACAAGTCGAAGCCGGTCTACGGACCAACCAATCCGCTTGGCAAGATACTGTTCGTATGTCTCGTGTTCGCGTGCCGCCGTCCCGTCGCTGATGGTACCCGTTAGTTGACAAGTCAGACACTACCCAAGTGTGACATACTGGATCGCCACGATTTTGCCGTGTTCGTCGATCCCGCCGACAGAGAACCAACCAACCCACCCGACCTCATGTGCGACTGCCTCGTAGGTCTTCTTCAGGAATGGAAGAAACTGAGCAAGCTTCCTGTGAGGTATGCATAAGCACACGATCGAGTGTAAGAAGCTGGCGAAATAGCCTTACTCATTACGATCCTGACTCGGCTTCTGGTTCAAGTGGCGCGCGGCGTTCAGCGTCTTTGCCTGCGACTCGAACATCTCCCGATCCGGCAAGGCCTTGTACACCTCCGCACAGACAGATGAGTACCCAGCTACGTCGCCTCTACCCCCGCGCAAGCCCGCAGTCAGAGGGCGCGAAGGATGGTCACTGGCGAGAAAGAGCTGAAAGCCACTGGTAGCTGGCGTCTGCGGCGCAGAAGTGGACTTCGCCACGACATCAGCGATGGAAGGTGACGCAGACTTCGACCTGCGCGACTGGTTCGATTTGTTGCGTGTACGATTGGGGCTTTTGCTCTTGATGTAGTTTCCAATCCGCTTTAACGCAGTCAGCCACCGATATCTCCAGAAGACAGGAAAGACGCACGGTGGCGATATTGGTCATGCGCTCTTGTCGATCCTGCTCTGTCTCGGCCAAGAAGGGTACTTGCTTGCCGCGAGGTTGGACCTTGCTGCGCATTGCAAAGTCTTCCGTGGTCTCTGCGTCGAAGCAATCATTAAACTGCCCCTTGTACTTCACCACGAACCAGCGGACGGCGTTCTTCCACCAGTTGCGATCATTCGCTTCAAGGAGTTCCTTGCCGTCGGCACTTGCAGCAAGCTGCTCAAGATAGAGCAACTCTTGCACTCGCCACTTGATGCGTCCCATCCTAATGACGCACAAATGAGCATTCACGCCGAATAATCTCGAGAGACGACTCTTACTAGGTTGATACGTCAAAGGGTCTGCCTGCAGACAAATACTGGGCAAGTGCTTGGTTCTGGAGACTCGGGCGTTGGCGAAGGCCGCTTTCATATGGAGCGTTATCAAGTGTGCCACTTTTCGGGAGTACAGGACACTGATCAGACGCAATTGCAATATTACGCTAACATAGATACAGTTTACAGATACGGTGTGCGCGATGTCATGGAAGGGCCTTGCCAACAATACAGAGAATCGACCTGGAAAATGGGCTGAAAGCTTCATGCGAGGGCGGGAGACAAATTACGCACCGGGGGAACAGGAAGACGGTCAAACTTGCTGACAAAAGTGCTGGAGTAGAAGGTGACCGCGGTGTCCAAAAGATGGGTGAACTCCCTTGCGCCAGAGTTGAGGACCTTCTGATGGCAGTCGTGGAGCTCCCCCGGACACTGCGGCCAGCGATTGAGGAGCTCGATGAATGCCGAAAGGTGCGTCCGACAATATTCCCAACCCTCGTCAGGGGGAGCAAGCCAGCAGAATGCCAACGACTCCGCGTCATCCACCGGCGGAACAACATCCAGGCCAGATGTTCCAGGTCCCCACACCTGCGAGACGAGCTGCTCACGCATCCATCGGGGGAGCTCAGACCACTCGTTCGATCCCGTCATGAGCGCGTCGAGGGCCAGGAGCTCACAGCGCCAGTTGGTTTCATGCGCCTCCCAAACCACCCGGCGCTGGACGTCACGGTCCGACAAGGCCGATTCGTGCGTGATAACAGAATTGCCAAAACGAGGGTGGGAATCCGCGCGGTAGGATGGCAGCGACTGCCCTTGTCCGAAGAGGCGGCGAATATTCTCGTGGAGCTCGCGACGAGCCTTCCAGCGACCGCCATGTGGTTGCGATGAGCTCTCGGCGACCTCATTGATGTGGTAGTCGCCCCACAGAGCGTCGCGCCACTCTGAAACCGTCAGCGGCCGCCCGGCTATGGTCTTGTCGAAAAGTCTAACTCGACAGAATGCGCGTATCGAGATCCAGTGATGGAGGTATCTCGCGGTCTTGTCGGCGTTGGTCTCGAAGTCAACGAGGGTGTTGAGGAGCCAAGGAGGAGCGAAGTAATACTTGACAGATGCACGAGGCTGGGGAAGCGGACTGAGACGCGTGAGGACCGAGGACCAAACGTGAGGAATTTCGACATTCTGGGATAGGTAAAGGCGGCGGAAAGGGTTCACGGGCGTATCCTTGTTGCGGGACAGCCCTGAGCTGGGTTGCGACTCTGCAGGCGCAGCAGTGAGCGCCGCGAGCTTAACATGTCTAGCCCGAGTGCGTCGCGAGGGCTTGCGAGGTTCAGGGTTGGATATGGACGGGGCGACGGGAAGATCATGACCAAGCGACTTTGCGTCTCGAGCGTTCCGCACAACGAAGCTCGGTGCGGCTGGTCCTGCACTCGCGCTATCCTCATGGAGGAAGACAGCGCCTTCGCGTAAACGTTTCGCCGGGGGGAGAGAGCCGTCTTTTTCCGCCTCCAGCAGCGCAGGAAGACGCGAGTCGCAGAGTTGACGCCTGACAATCGTCGCCATCGCTCGCTGCCACTCCCCCGGCATGTTTAACGCTCCCGACAGGTCGCGCTTTGCAAGTACGAGGCGGGGGTATGACGGCGTCTTCGAAAAGCTTTCAGGCAGGTCTTGGGATATGACTACTTCATAGATCGCGAGGCGAGTACTGAAGGGTTGTTGATACCATACAGGGATACCCGCTAGGTGTAGCATCTGGGCGACGCTAGGATCAGAGGTGTGGGCACCAACGACGTCAAGGACAAGGCAGCGACAGTCTTGCTTGGTCTTGACCCTCTCGAAGACCTTCCCCAGCCACTCAACAAGACCAAAAAGCTCCATGGTAAGTCGCTGTATGTGCGCTGCGAGGGAGATGACGACGCCGGGGACAGCGGGGAGACATCGAAGGCGGTCTAAGGTGTGTCGGAGGCAGGCGACCAAGAAGTCCCCAACATCATTCCATCCCTGGTGGTCTGAACGACGCTGCTGAAAACGCTTCACAGCGTCAGTAGCCTCTTGCTCCAACTGCCTCTCAAGATCGCGGTCGAGGAACCCAACGCCGACAACGCCACAGTCATCAGGCTTCCAGTCAACCTTCCCGAGCGTACGCCAAAGCACATCGCCTGGACCGCCGCTCCGAGGTTTAGCAGGGATGCAATGGATGTGGAACGCATCCCGGGCGAACTGTTGAGGCCATCGTGAGTATTCGTGGCGACCCCATCTACCATCGGCGAAGGTGGTAATTTCGCTGTGAGCGACAGCAATTTCGGGTACCCATTTCGCGTTCGGCGTGGTAATGACGAAATCTGTAGACCATCCTTGCGCGTTGTACGGCGCTGCAGCGACTATTCCTTCCCAAGGCCCCACTGCGCCAAGGACAGCTGGGTGAAGGTAAGCTTACAGTTTAAATCGGATATGAGCCTGCACTTACGATGTCCCTCCCTGGTCGGAAGCAACTGTCGCACGTCATTCGGGAGAGAGTCGTCACGGAGCTGCTGGGGCGTGACCGACATCTCTGCTGTGCTCAGGTCAGCCCGAGTTTGGCAGTCCAACGCAGTTTCGTACTCACGACCTCCTGTACTTAGTGCCTCCAATGTGCGGGGTGGATGAGATCGGGGGCGAAGATGAGGTTCAGTGAACACTTCCGGCTGAAGTTGTTGGGTACGATGGGACATGGTGGTACGCTCTTCTCGCAAGGCCGTGGGGAGGAATCGAAGAGGAGAGTGAGACTAGGTAAATGGTTACGCGGTGGACGGTGGAGGTGTACTTGGTGGAGATCTCCTGTCCGGGCGCGATGGAGAGGAGTTCGACGATTGTAAAAGGTGCGTGGTAGGGTTGGTATATCGTTGCGCTCTTGGGGATAAGGGGAACTCCCGGAAACGCCAGACTACTGTCTGGTTCTCGCGGGAGGAGTCGCGTCTTTGACTTAGGGAGGGTGCCTACCCGTCCCGCCAGCCAAGACGATGTCGATGGCTTGAAATGATGTCGTTTGCGACAAGTCGGGGATATCTACATGGGAGAATAGAAATGCATCAGTGGTGTATGAAACAAGACAGTGTTGGGGGCGTACGGGACAGACGTTGGATACGCTGGTGGAGGCAACGAGAAGGGATATGGTTACTGAAGACCCAATAGGAGCGCCAAGTAGTGAGAGGCCCCTTGGACGCTTGATACGAACCGTGTGAACTTCAAAAAGGAAAACGCGTAACCGTGTTTTGACAACACGTGACTAGACGGTCTCGTACCTCACTTCGGCTGGACTCCAAATTCGTTTTAAGGGCGAGCATTGACTGACAGTGCTTTTGAAATGTTCTTCAAAACCAATAATAATGCTACGGCGGAGACCTCTTACCAGGACTGCAGGACACCAATGTTCCCGAAGTCGCGTCAACAAAGGGCAACAGAACGGCGCAGGATTGACCAATTATGGGCATTCTAGCGCCCATTATTGGTATTCCTGCCGAGTCCACCACCATCTCGCTCTACGACACCCCCGTCCCGTCCTTTTCCTTCCTCCGTCGTCCCTTGACAACTGTTTACAATGCTTCCTATCGCCGTATATGCTTCCATGCGTAGCCACCAACAGTAAGCACCTGTCCTCCGCCCACTCAGAGGGTCTCGGCCACCAGCCTGTTGCTAACGAGTCACGACGTCTTCTCAGTTCGCTCCTCCGCTCCCATTTCCACTGTCTTTAATTCCACCGGCCAAGTGCCGATGTGTGACTTCCCCCGCGACTCGAGAACTGGCAGGGTCCAGCAGACTCGAGTTGCAACCCTACTCCGTCGAACCTCCAACTGCTGGTCGTAATCCTCATTCCAGGATCCTTCCATCTGGCTCCCCTCGGCACTTTCGCCCTCGAACTCCTGCTCGCATAGCCTTCCAATAACTGCTATTCACCCAGCGGCCACCGTGCCCTTTGTGCTGTGGATTCAGTCGCTCACCGCTCTCTCACCCGGTCATTCGCCGTTGCTCTCTCCCCATCCTCCCCGCACTTCCAAGTCGAATTCACTCCATAACGACGGATATCAAAAGAGGACGGAATGTTCCTGGCGTACTCAATACTACGTGGGTTTCGCTAGTGGGCGATAGGGCGCGATGGGGTCATATTTGGAGGACGTTGAGCGAGGCATGTGCTCATCTCCCTTCTTCACTCTGCACTTGAACCCACATGCACCGTTTTGTCCCATTCAACATCCGTTTTACGCGCATGTCACCCTGTGTCCGGCCTGGTTCAGCCCCTTCACCTCGCAACTCCGTCCTTCCCATTCACCCGATACGCTACTCTTCTATCAATGCTGCGGTTCTGTTGTGTTCTCACTCCATTTGAGCTCCGCGAATGTACACGTTGTCGGCCATGAGAGTACCCTGTTTGATTATCTCTATTTCTGTGCTCAGCGTGTGGTGTCTTCCACTCCGTCATGCTCCGGAATCATAAAAGCCTCTGTACGATGGCACTTCGTCTCGTCCTTCCCTCCCCGTGCCCATTGTCCAATCCTCATGACCTACCGCGGTCGAAGCTCCAAATCGACCGTCTTTTCAAGAGATACGGGACAAACAAGTCAGGATGATCGCAAGCTCGACCCATTCGCCGCCTTACGCCACTTGAACGCTGCCCGAGCTTCCAGCTCCTCTTCTCGCGCCGTTGCCTCGTCGTCGTCCATCGGTTCACCTACCTCGGCCCCACTCAAAGCTGAACGCCATCCTCTGGAACCCAGTGATGAGCAAGCTGTAGAGTCCCCACCCACGAAAAAGGCAAAGGTCAACAACACGATCGTGAGTTTTTGTATTTTAGTTACCAGCGCCCCTTTTTGACGATTATACAGCCTGTTGGCGACCGGCTAGCATTGTTCCTAGACATGGCACCTCAAGCCCAGCAGGTCATGTTCTCTCGTGAAGCGGGACCCCCACGTGCTGTCAAATGTGTGCATCACCAGTCCGAAGAGCTCCCTCAGGACCAGCCGTCCTACCGCTGCTTCGATTGCTACCATGCTCCCGTGCATTGCGAGGACTGTATCGTCCGCGACCACCTTCACAACCCCTTCCATCACATCGAAGTGTGGACGGATAGTGCGGGTTTCTGGCGGCGGATGTCGCTGGGTCAGCTGGAATCGTTTGCTCTCAATCTAGGCCATGCTGGCGAGGAGTGCCCGTTGCAGGACAGATTGCGGACCATGACCATCGTACACGATCATGGTATCGTCGAGATGAAGGCCCGTTTCTGCGGATGTATTGCGGAGGGAGAGAAGGCCCCGGTTCCCATCCCGATGCAGCTGCTCGCGTTCGGGCTTTTCCCTGGCACTTGGAAGGAGCCTCGCACGGCCTTCACGATCAATGGCCTCCGCGATTACCATCTTCTCTCCGTCCAGTGTCAAATCACCGGCATCGACTTCGCAACGTATTTGCAGCGAAGCACGGATAATGTGCTGTCCAAGGACGTCACCGTAAGTCACTGTGTCTTTATGCCATGACCGGAACTAACACTATCCACAGGAGAGACACCGGGAGCTCAACGACTCAATGCGCCAGTTCATGTTTCTTCGTTCCACAAGACGGGCGGGCGTTGCCCCAAAGAACGCCTTGGACTCTGCTTGTCTCGCGGTCCTTTGTCCTGCTTGCCCGCAACCGCACAAGAACATGGATCCTGAGCAACACCGTGAAGACGAACACTCGTAAGTTTAGAGACGGTTTACACTGCGGTGCGCTGACTTTCCCATAGGTATCTCGACATGTTCTTCTACACAATTGATGGCAATTTCCAGTCGGCGCAGAAATTCAAGCCTATGGACATGACAGACTTTCCTCTCACGACCGGCGGCGCATATTATGCTCACGAACGCCATTACGAGATCTATCGTGCCAGCGTGGGTCCACGTCGTAAAGAGGTGAGAACGAACTGCTCGTGTTTGAACGATACTGAACTTCCCTTCGTTAGCCAACTTCCTGCCGGAAGTTCGGCGCGATGGGCTATTCGCGATACAACGGGCGCGTTAGTGGTGTCGTCGGGTTGTCCTGCGCTCGACACATGTTTGCACTTCCATGCGGCACAGTTGACATCACCGGCGGGGAGAGGTAAGTTGTACCAGGTCTCGCATGGCTGCATCCCTCCATACTGACTCTATTCATCTAGTTTCGCGTACCCGGACTACTGCATGTGTTCTGGCTTGCGTCCATGGTTGTGCCTTAAGCGGCATTATCGCGGTTACGACATCAATTGCCAGTATACACCGAATCTCCCCGAGCGCCTGGGCGAGATCAACGAGAAGTTTCATGACCTGCCGACAATCCAGGCTGACTACTTCCCTTGGACGATGGTAGGTATTGGGAAGTTCCACGTTGCAGCACACCAGGAGTCCTGCCGGTCAAAGTATTCGTACTACTACCTGCCTGGATCCGGGATGACCGACGGCGAGGCTCCCGAGCGAATCTGGGCTTCCCTTAACAACCTCTCAATGCGGACCAAGGAGATGTCATCGGGCCATCGCCACGACGTGATCAACGACTACTACAGTGATATGAATGTCCGACGCGTCCATAACATGCGTACGTTCACGATTCCGTTTCATAGTGCTTAAGCTCATTTTTGGAAATAGATAACACCCTTGCAATCCGAATGGAACGCGCGAAGAGTGAGGAGACACGCACCCAACAATATCTTATGGAGCTAGAGGAGAACATTCCGGCGGACCACCTCGCGAAGTGGCGCCTTGAAGAAGCGCAGTGGAAGGAGAATGTGGAACACTTGGAACGGGACGGCAATGCTTTCGAGAGCCCGTACGAGCTCAAGAAGGACGGAGGTACGCTTTTTTCGCGACCACCTCTATCGCTCACTGCGAACTCACGACCATTAAGGCATGTCTCAGAAGGAGCTGCTTGCTGCTCTTGCGAAGAAGAGCATGCTGACCGGCGAGTCGGCAACATCGTTGCTGGGTGTCATCGAGCGGGGCGTTGAGCTACAGGATGAAAGGTAAGGGGCGATGTACCTAATATGCGCTTCTGATAGTAACAAAGTTTTACAGGGAGGCTCTACTGGATATTCTTGAGAAGGATAACAGGGGCAACTTGAGGGATGTTACGTTGCGGTGCGAAGAGTTCCACGCGGAGGTCAGCCAGTGGCAGGTGCTTCAAGAGGCATACTTCGCACCTCTTGTTGCAGATGCGACCAAGGGTGGGAAGCCTCTCGTCGAAGCCAAGGTCCGTTATCTTCGATGTCTGATGTCCAAAATGGTACTTACCAAGTTTGTTCAGCCGACGCCGCCCAATTTCCCTCTTCGCGACACCTCTTCTGACTTTCGCGAGTCTGGCGACGGCCTTCCGCGGTCGCGCAGTGTTCAGGGGAAGACCGATTCGTGGAAGGAGGTTCATGACGTCTTGCTTCTACTTCCCTCGTCCTATCACTGCACGATCCTCAAGCAGCCATGCATGCGCCAGGTCTCGGAACTGGAGTACGAGTTCCGTCGTGCTACCGCTGGTGGGGCGCTCGGTGATGTGCGCGCTGCGATCATCAATCGTGAGGTCATCAAGATAAAGCGGCAAGACTCGCAGTCAAAGAAAGTCACGGAAAGATATGATCGCAGAGTTCGGGCCGCGAACGCTGATGTTGCAAACCATGTCGATCACTATCGTCGGCACTGGATTGCGCTGAAGGTTCTCGGTCAGGTATTCGACAGGTCTGATCCACAGCTGCGCCGCCTCAATGACGCCGATGCCATTAAAATCGATCTATCGACGGCGGATAACCTCCTCGGCCAAAGCAAACAGGCGGTGTCTTGGATTTGGGGAGACTTCTCGTTCGTGGAGTCTGTCCAAGATGGCTGGTATCAAGAATTCTATGACGATGGTAAGCACTGTTCCTAGGGGGAGACTGTGTAGTCCCCACTGACAGTTTCCAGTTCGCCGTGTCCATTGGTTCCGCTCAAGCGCCGTCAACATGCGCTGGAAAGAAGAAGTAGGACTGCTCGAGGAGGAGATGCGCCGGACGTTGCGCTTCCACGCGCACCACCGCGATCAATGGGAACGGCACGCTGAGCAAAACTTCGTATGTCAGGACTTGGGCGCTGCCGCGTACGCCCGCAAGTGAGCACATGTCTACCTGCACGCATCCCACTTCTCACGCCATGAACCAGGCAAGCGTACCGGTACGAGCGCCTTATACACGCATGCACGAAGCGGTTTAACCAATACGTTGACTTGGTAAGACTTTCCCTGGACATACATGCCTCCACGTTTAACTGATGCAGCAACAGAATGACCCTTCTCTACTTAATGTCTTTTCTGCAGTGCAATGAATTCTTGTCGTATCTCGTTGGACCTTCACCCCTGTGTACATCTAGTATCATGTATTCAAATGCATAGCTGTGCCTTTGTTTGTTTCATTTGAACCGTTCTACTGTTCGCTAAGAGAGGTTGGGGTGCACCGCTGTTCTGTGTTGAAGCGGCGACTTAGCTGCGGTGAGTTTGGACATTGCCGCATTGTCACCGGACTTTTATGCCTCGGTCGCCGCCCGATGGCTCTTGGCCGTACCTGAGATGATGACCAACTGCTGGACCCATTCGCGTCTTATCGAGTTCCTCTTCAATCGACTCACGCGCCGGCCCCTGGAGCTGCTTAGTGGCGCTTCGTGAACGAACCACGTGTGTCGCGCAAAGCATTCCACCCACGCTAGTCCCCCGGATGTCTCAGGACGTCTTTGGGGCAACCAACCAGACATGAGAGTATGCGATTTCTGCTCCCCGGCGTCCTCCATGACAATTGTCTTGTGGGCTCCCATTCACCCTCTACTGCTCCAGTACTTAAGTTGTTGCCTCTGCGGAAGCAACTCGACCTACATTGTCCTTGCGAAGCCTGCGCAAACTGCGCAAAGCCGTGAGATTGAGTGCGAGAGTCGTTCCGGCGGGTTACGCCACAGCATCGCGTCCGAAATGATCGGTGTCTGTCAGGAACATACTTCGCGGGCCCCTCACCATCCATTCTATTCCTCCATATTCGCGCTCTGCGCAGTGAATGAAATACTTGTTTGGGCCGCTTGAGGGGCGCTCCTACATGACGTGGAACGACCCGAGCAGCCGGCTCCAGTGAGGGCTCGGTCAGAAGTGCTCAACAATCTGGGTGCTCCCCATGTCCATTTTGAGCGGCCATATACCCGAGTGCGTACTCCTCTTCCATATTCTTAAGGTCAAATCATACAGATTTGTGTGTACTTACTAACGCCTCCTTACGATCATCAACTCTTCTCGCCAGATTACGCAGCATCATAGACCCACCAACAGCGAGGACCACAGGCGAGGAGAGCTGCGCCACTGCACAGCCTGTGGGACCGCGATGTCCAAACTATAAGCTGATAGCACATGTGCATTTCGAATAGTTGCACAATGGCATAGGGTCCCCCGGTCCCCCATGCCCCTGGGCCCTTCGCTCGGGGATGACAGTTTGCATGAGGTGGAGGATTGCCCGTACTCCAACAGTGCAGGCAATTCAAGTGCACCCTTGATCGTGATTACAGCGAGATCTTGGTACTTCATTCCAGCCTGTTACCCACTTCCGATCATGAATTTGTACGGCAGCGTGAACGGTCACCAGGTTGGTACTACTAGGACTATGGAGGTACTCCTGCTTGTTAGCACCATAACTACACACTCAAGTTGCTAGGTTCTGTTTCGAGGCCACTGAAGATACCTAGTGATGCCGAACATACGCCGTCCATCCGCCTTCATGTGAGAACATTCGCAAGGCACGATGTACAAATATAGCATATTTCGGCGTTTAAAGCCGGGGATCAGTTGCGCGAGTGACGGATACATCTGTTGATATAGATGTATCCGCGGAAGGGAGGGTCACCCTCCCGGATACACCTGGGCTACTGACAACCTACCCAGGTCATCTTCGTCGGAGAGCCCTGGGGCCGGCTAACCACCGCGTTCAACATCGAGGATCCCAGCGGTAGGCGCGTCATCATCAAGGACTGCTACCGCGGCACCGGTCGCCGCTTCAAGGAGGAAGACATCCTGGACCATATCCATGCAGAGGGCGACTTCCTTGGGGTCGTACGCATGAAGTTTCACGAGTCTGTCATGGTCGGAGACGACTATCTCGTGTTCGATCTGAAGGGCGAGGAGGAGGAGAGGACCAGAGAACGCTGGGTTCTCCTGGACACTGGTTTTCGTTTCCTGAAGGCCAGAACCGTCCAGGACCTCCTGATGGCGGTGTATGATACCCTCGAAGGTACGTGTTGAAGTACTGTTGCAAATATTAATCCTGTTCTGAATTCTGGCGTAGTTCACCGCTGCCAGCTCCTTCTACGGAGTGTCCTCCATCGTGATATGAGCAGCTACAACGTTCTTATGTACCCGATCTGGGGAGATGCGGACGCGCGCAAAGTTAACCCAAATCTACCACCAACCATTCAAGATGTGCTCGCTGGGAGCATCCGGTGAGTCCCTCCATCTCTTCATCTGGTGACGTCTGTTGACCACCCTCTATTAGGCCTGTGGAGAAGCGGTTCCCTTTATGCCTGTCCATCGACTACGATAACGCTGCGCTGTTGGATGGTGACAATGTTAGGCCTGAGGATCTCAAGCATCGCACGGTATGTCTTCCAGTTATTCTCCTCCAGCGACATCCTCTGATTTGTATCACAGGGTACACCCATGTATATCGCTCGTGGCGTCTGCCTTGGAGTTGTCTTCACGCAATCTTGGCATCACACAGCTCCACGCATGCCAGAGCTTTCTGACGAAGCGCGAACGCTGTATATCCGGGCATACGGAGAAGCGCGCTACGAGCGGTACAACGACAAGAACGGCACTCGTCACGGAGGCCATCCTCCGGATTTGGATCAGAAGTTCAATCCACCTCCCCAGTTTTATCATCGCCCAGAACATGACGTCGAATCTGTTTATTGGTCCGCCGTGTCGGCGCTTTTGCGCGTTCATCCCAAGGGCGTCGAGAAAGAAACGCAGGCCGACAAGAACATGGTATCGACATGGGACATCCTTCTTTCGCACGACATTCCCGACCGAGGCTATGGAAGTTCCGACAAGCGTCGAAACATTATTATGCAGGAAGAACAGGAATGGGAAGCACTATTCCTCGATGGGATGAAGGACGTGGGCACTCTGTTGTCGACGTTGTCCCTGCATGTTATTCCCGAGTACGTGTTATGGGGCAAGGGGCTTCCGCCAGACCACCTCCACGAGGCCGTGCAGCGCCTTATTCTGCAGTTTCTCGTCGACCACAAGGAGCCCATCGAGCTGGAACCAGACTACCTTCGGCCCATCCGGGAGAAGCGGGACGCGAAATGGCAGCACTCACAACAGATTTCGACCATGGCCACGGGGTCCGGCGCGGTGTCTCCCGAGCAAAGGCGGACCAGAGCCTCTGCTCGGTCGAGCCAGACACGGGTGGACGCGGACGCGCAGGAGGGTAGCTCGAGCAAGCGCGACTCTGTGCCTGTTGACGTTGCTCAGTCTGCTTCCTCTTCAGGGACTCGCGTGCCCGACGTCCCTCGCCTAGCCATCATCGATCTAAAGCGCAAGACCTCTAGTCATGCTGGACGGAGCGCAAAGCGCATGAGAGACAACGCGGGTCGTCCACAGTCCACCAAGGAGCACTCAGAAGACGAGGCGTAGTGCCTGGGCACCACCATTCCATTGAATTTCATGCCGTAATGAAGGGTGATAACATATGCATGTGATCACCCTCATTGAAGTACTAGATACGCGTCGAAGAGGACTACGCTCAGGCCTATGCGCGGCAGGACGCCTTGTGTTGCGGCCAATCACCCCTCTGGCAGGTCGTGCTGCAATACCTTGTTGACAGTGATGTAGCGCGTCAGCGCGACCAGGCTACCTTGCGGACCACAATACTCACCGTGCCCCCTTACACCGCGAACACTTCTTCACAGAAGCCGTCAAGCTTTTGCACCATGAACACTGGTCCAGTCGCACACGATTCGCAGTGACACTGGCGAACGAATTGCCTGGTGAGGGCTGAGCATGGATCAGCTCCCACACGTTGTCATCTGGTATCGCAGGGTGAATACGCCGCCGTTAATCGTAAATCGTAAGAAGACTAGACATGTAACATGCACGACGCACCCATCCCCACAAGCCGCCTCATGAGATGTTTCCATTGCTCAATGCACCCGCTCCCATATTGCTCGAACAGCCATTCTCGGGTGACCTGAATATCGCTGGTCGCTGCTGAGTGGCCACCATTGAGAACCCCCGCGAACCGCTCCGCCGTCCGTATCGTTTCAAGAAGGGGCTGCGAGCGAGGAAGACGATGCCAACGATGCCATTAGAAAAAAATAGATTTGAACCAGGGTTCAGCCCAACAAAAGTGGTAGTATGGCACGCACCTCGTAATGCTGCAGATCATGCCGCTCCGCGACGAGCTTGAGGACGACGTACCAGTTCAAAATGTTGGGGAGCTGGCGCGCATCGGGAGGGGCGATCTGGATGTAGACGTCCGCCGCCTCGATCGCCTGCCTGAAGTACTCCATCGCGCGCCGCGCCGGTTCCTGCGTGACGTCGACGACGCCATGCATGGTAGCGAAAGCTTCCCACCCGGTGATCGGGACAGCGCGCGCGATGAGCTCGCGCTGCAGGAAGGGCGTCAGCCCGTCGCACGCGACCGCCTCCCGGAGTGTGCGGAGCCTGAGGGTGGCGTCTGCGGGGGAGAGGGAGAAGGAAATGGCGTAGGCGTAGTGCGCATACGCTAGGTTTGGGTTGCGCTCCATAGCGCGCTGGGCGAGGAGATATACCCCCCTGGGATCGGCTTGCGTCGCGAGCATGTAGTGGAGCTTGAGGATGTCGGCTGCGTCCTCGTCTGCCGCTGAGCGCCGCCTCTCCGCGAGCGAGGTGGCACAACGTAGCAGGAGGTCCAGATGTGTCAGCTGACTGCCATCCGCTGCATGCCAGTGTGCGCCGGGTTTGATGACGACTTCCGCGAGCGGCACGAAGTTTGCGAGACGCAGCCCCAACGCACAGAGATTGCCACCTGGGCGGTACCGAGATATCGCGTTTGCAGCATCGGAGATGGCCCTGAACTCGACAACGCACTCGCAGGTGTCAGTGCCGTATGCGAGCAGCAGAGACCGCAGGTCCTCCGGGAATGCAGAGAGCAAGTCCTCTTCACTAGCGTGGGCACGTCCCGGTATGCCACCTGCGCGGCTGACAACAGGGTGGATGCCCTGCGCCTCGATGCCGAGCTTCACGCGTGCGAGGAGTAAGGCCGATGTCACCGCGTTGCTTCGTGCCCGAAGGCGACTACTGCGGGAGAGGACGGCATAGTACCCGAGAAGGGAGGGAACCTCCCAGAGTCGGCAACGTTGAGGACATGTGTGGGGCAACCTCGCGAGAATGATCATTGCAACGTTGATCTTGAGTTCGGGGAGACGCTCCGGTGGATGTCGGAGTGTATCGAGTAATGCCGAGAAAACCGGCGCAAGACACTCGTCGTCGTAAACGTCGGGATGTGAAGGGCCGAGACGGTGAATCGGTTGGAGGAAGCTTTCGGCCAGGGTCATGATGGCGGGATCTACAACGGCTGCGTCGCCCGGGTGATCCCGCAGAATCTTCACGATGTCCATATTGTGTCGGAAGAGATCCAAGGAGAATTCTCCATCAGAATCAAGGAAGGTATTGAGGATCTCTTCCACCATACACCCCCCTGGAGGGTTTCCGAGAAGCTGTATGGTTTTTTGAGCCAAGCCTAGCAGAAAGCGATCGAGATATGTCAGCAACTCACTGCACTGCAAAGCCGGTAGACGCAGTCCAACATCACCTGCACGAATGACCCGCTTCCGCAAGACAGCATCTGCCGCCATCTTGGTCCAGATGACGCACACAAGCATAGCACCCCTGACCGCGCCATGCGAAAGTGCTGCGGCATAAACCTCGTCTAAGCGTCGACTGATCTCGTTAAAGCGGGCGTGAACCTGTCTTAGACCAGAGCGAGTAGCTACGTCTACAAAGGGTGAACAAACCATCATGCCATCTCAACATAATTGTGGACTTACTTGGAATCTCGAGGTGCTGTCGTAGACGATCTGCTAGGATGTCCAGTGCAGTGTTCTCGTCGTTCAAACCCTCCCACACAGAAGGCGGGATGATGTTAGGGTCCATGTTGGCGTTGATACGGGATGTGATATTTTTGAGAAAGAAACGGATAGGCGTTTGCAAAGACGAAGAGCAGAAAACGATGTTAGGGGGAGGCCGACTCCCCCTGAGCATCCGCACGAATCGGCAAATGCCGCCAACAACGCGGAATGGTTAATCCTCATAGCAGTTCACTCACCCAGATAATTTGGGCTAACCAAACCCAAATACCGGAAGCTTGTCCAGGTCAGATGCGTAGGGATAAAATAGGCACAGGAAGCAGAGCTGGAGACAACATGAGTACAATATCAAATCCTATATATCCAAGCATAATAGTCGGTCTGTGAGGTAGGCTGTTTGTTCTTGTTATAGTGCCGCCTTCATAGTCGAATGCGCATTCGCACCGTCGAGAACGATGTGGGAACCAGAGACGTACGCCGCCGCCGGGCTCGCGAGGAAGAGGGCTGGGTATAGAAGGCACAGCATGAGTCTTCGTGCGATTGGATGAGAAACTTGCGACCAAGCGAGACGTACCGACGCCCGCCATGTCTCTGGGGTGGCCGATACGGCCTGAAAAACTCGTTTAGTCATCATGCATTATGCAAGATTCGGTGAGCTATATGCGCTCACCGAAGGGTGTGCCTGCAGCAAGACCCTCCTCGCCATGTTGCTTGAGGCCGAACGCAGTCATTTTGGACGGGAAGACGCTGCCCGTGGGAGTCATTCTCAGCATAAACGACCGCCAATCCCGCGTGCGTCTCACCCAGGGCAGATGGCGTTGACGGTGATGAACTTGTTCGCGAGGGTCGTCGCCAGCAGGATCGTGAGATGGTTGAGGGCGGCCTTGCTCGCACCATCTGCGGGCGCATACATGAGCTCAATCAACGCGTCGCGTATCTTGCAAAAGCGGACGCATACGTACAGCTCCAGGTGCCAGTGCCCTCGGCGGCGACGCGTACGCCCTCGACGACGGTGACGAAGCTCGCGACAGACGAGATGTTGATCACACGACCAGGGTCGAATGAGGTCGCGTCCTTGGCTAGAAGTGGTGTGAGGCTGAGTGCAGCAGCGTGTCAGTAGCTGTGGAGGTGATTCTCCAGGGGTACAAACGCACGCAGATGTCACTGGCAAAGAAGGATATTCGATCAGCAAACTGTAAGGGACGAAACTGCTGTGAGAGGAGCTTACTGTAGAATGCACTCTTAACATTGAGTGCCATTACCTTGTCCCATCCCTGCTCTGGGAAACTGCAGTGTTATGCATCCGTCAGCAAGGCTTAGTGGTGGAACAATTGATACTTACTCGTCGAACGGAGAGCCCCACGACGTGCCCGAGTTGTTGACGAGGACGTGGATCTTGGACTCGTGCTCCTTGATGGCATTTGCAAGAGCATCGCAGCCAGCCTTAGTCTATCATCAATGTAAGGTGCCCACATCGACAAATCGGGCGCCAGATGAAGGTTCGGCGCACGCTGATGTCCGCCACGATGTAGTGGCAGCTTCCGGGACCCTTCTTGTTGAGGACATCGCATGCCTGCAAACAGATAGAAGCATAAACGTTCACGGTGTGATTCGCAGCAAGGTCCATGTGGCACTGACCTCCTTGAGCTGCTGCTCTTTGCGCGACGCGATGTAAACCTTGGCGCCATTTTGAACGTAGGCGGAGGCGATCATACTGCCAATCCCGGAACCTCCGCCCGTAACAACGGCTGGGAATGCATGCGTCACTGTCTCGCCCGTCCAAGTGGTCGAGCCTGGCATGGAAAGGACGTACCAACTTTACCTTTGACGCCGAAGAGCGCAGACGTGGAGAAGTCTGTGATGGCAGTCAGCTTCATCAAAACTACCTGTGTTCGCAGCGTCCTGACATACTCAGGGGGTTCTCTTCTGACATGACTTTGCGCTGCCTATGTTTCGTGGTGGTCGAATGGATGGTGGAAGTCGCTTTGCTGGAATACAGACCCACGCACTGGCCAACCGGCCCGGCATGCCAATTGCCGGAGGGCCCTATGGTACGCGGCAATGTCCGGCCCTCGCTTGAGGGGCTTCCGGGGTTCCCGGATGTGTTCCAGTTCGTCGCTGCTTCCAACCTCGATCTCGCTGGCTTTCTCTCTTGTGAATCACTTGGGCTCTTCATCATACTTGACGGCGGCCATTGCATGCAGAACGTCTCACTTGGAGGCTGATTCAGCACTGCTTGGCAACGGCGATATCCCGCGAGTCCATCCTGGACCCCCGAGTCCCACAGACTGATGCATTGCTAAACAACAAGCGTGGTCGCCGGCCAGTGTCTATGCAGCAACTACTTTCCTTGCACGCCTGGACGCTGGTTCGAAACGCAAGTCCGCCCGACACTGGACCTTGATGAAGCGCCAAATTTTGGCTACACACGGATTTCCAAACGCCGTTCTTGCAGTAATACCCATCAACCGCATGTGCACTGTGATAAATCATCTTAGTCCTCAGTCCTCAACGCTTGATCATGCGCAGTGTCGCAGAAGGAGATCACTCAGGAACGGAACCAGCTGTGTGGGGAAGGTGCGGAAGGAACAGCCCGGAGGCCTTGAGAGGATACCCCAACCTGTAGCAGGTGAGAGCTATCTCCATACATGAAACTGACGCCCTTTCACGCCGTATTCCACTCGCAGACCGCACCTTTCCAAGTTAACCCATGCGCTCCTGTGTCTTTCAACACGCCCATGCATGCGCCCGTATCCCACTGCATGGTCCGCGGTCGCTCGAGTGCATAGCTTAACTCGAGTCGGGCCGATGATGGGGAAACAAGATCGCAGCCTGTGAATTGATTAGAGATTGTCGTTCAATATGGCCACTGGGTCAGTAGTGGCTGGAATACTCCGGGCGGTACGAGTATCATTTTTGCCCTCAATTCCTACCAGCGTCATCATACCGGCCGACGTTGCAGGGCATTGCTCGCAGCGGATGGCCCCGAGGGTCTGATGTTTGAGCTTCATGCACGGAACACAGCCTTGGGAGTCTTTTCTGATTAGCCACACAGGCTTTGATGGAAGATCCGGGGGTCGGGACTTCAACGAGATCTAGCAGCGTGCCACCTACAGGGAAGGCTTCTACTCTGCGAGCGAGCGATGCACAAACCCATTCCTCATGGCGGTTCTTCTCGTTATGAGCGATGCTCGGTGGCACGCGCATTCAACTTGGACCACTTGGTCCCGCCAGAGCGGCCGATTGTGACGAACAATATCATCTGATCTCAGTACCCCCACCTGTTGCCGCCTGATAGCCACTGCATGCAGAGCGTGAAAGTGACCAAGGATCCGAGAAAAAGACCGTACGAGGCTCTAGCCAACATAGACATTATTGATCGCCTGCATTTGCGCAGTATGTTTTCGATGCTCCACAAGGGCAGACCAGTGTCATCATGTGGCGGTCGGTACGGTTTGGCCACCGTACACAGGCATGCAGCGCTATGACCCCAGGGTTATCCCGCCGGAGGACAACCCCAGCTTAACTGATTTTAACTCCAGTACTATTATGAACCATGGCACTGGGGATGACCTGTCGGCAACTCACCCTCAGGATGAATCGAGTTTTGACCCTGGGTTAAACGCTGCTGCACGTGATCTGGCGGGCGGTTGCTGGAGCGGGTTCGTATCGCTGGCTCGGGACAACTCGGGACAGGGGACCAAGGCCTCAGGCAATCAGGCAGGACGTTCGGGGAGAAAATGTATTGTCAACGGTTCTACTCGCATACATACATGCATTGTTGTACTACATACGATACACAGTTTAGAAAAATGGAGCGCAAAAAGGCACATGCAATGCACAGTCGTTCTCAGAGCGCTGGTGCCGTCAAAACGATCATTTGGGACACAGCAGCGAGCTAGGACAGGGGTGGCACACAAGATGTACAGCAAATATACGACCGCGACGGCGGGGTGCGAAGGTGCTTTACAGCGTGAATTAGAGCCTGACACTCCAGACCACCCAAAGGGAAGATGACACGTTAGGCAATGAGCTCGAAAGCGAGCTCGTTCCCATGCGTGTCAACCTCTCTAAGGCGAACGCCTGGAGCTTCGGGCCCTACGCACCTTGCTGTAGGCTCCGCGATGGAGGTGCTGGAGGGAGGGAGGGACACTCACGAGGGGAAGTCCAGGGAGGGAGGGAGTCTGCGGATGGGGAGGAAGATGGGGGAAGGAGACAAGGAGGGTGCGCCTGCCACCGACGCTGCGGCAAGGACTCGGAAAACTTCAGCTCACACCATCGCCATCATGATATGGATGGGATCAGGCGCCCGAGAGGATATGTCCTGAGGTTGAAACGATGAGAGTGCAAGTTGGGTTTGTCTTCAGAAGTTGAACTCAGGTTGAAGCGACAGAGGGTTGACCCCAGGTTGCGCGTCTGGGTTAAGCTGGTCTTGAAATCTCGGGTTATGCGCTCCGCACAAGTTTCGAATAACCTGGGATCAAAACACTCAAGTTAACTCTGGCCCATTCCGCTCTAGTTCAACCCTAGTGCTAAATCCCGTCTGGCCGTGTACCTGTGATGCGCAGCGTTTGGTCCGAGTGGCTCGCCCTGGCTGGCCTTTTCCGGCGGTGTTTCAGCACGCATCCAAGAGCCTGGCAAGCGGTCTGCCGGCTCCGGACTTGCCTTCGCTTGTCTTCTTTGCTGCTGTTTCCGCGACGTCATATCAGTTTTGTGTATGGCCTTTTCGAATCGCTGTGTATCCGGAGTTGGAGTCTGGACGGATGGTCTGCTATGGCAGCGCTTCGATCCCGACTACGGGCGCACGCGGACACTGATGCGAAGTGCGCCTCGTTGGTCGGGACTCTCTGTGGCTCTGCAAAGCTTGTGTCCGATGCTGATCGCTGCTGGACGAGCGTCGTAGGTAGCAGACTCGCGGGGTGTTTATAAAGGGGACCAGGTTGGGATCGGGATCCTCATTCAGCTCTTTCACTTCATTCCTTCTGCATTCTTCTCTTTCTTCTTCGACGCCACACTTTTTTTCTTGCGCCACTTTCAACCAACTTTTCAGTTCAGACCATATTCAAGATGAAGACCTTTGTTTACGCGACTGTCGCCTTTGCGCTGGCCACTTCCGTGACAGCTCGTACCTTCAAGGTTGTCAACAAGTGCTCCTACACCATCTGGCCTGCTGTACGACACTTTCCTTCCAAATGTACTTAACCCGAGATGCTGACAAGTTGCACCACGACAGCTGTTCACTGACCTGAACGTCGGCAAAGCCGTCCCGAGCCACCCCACCGGATGGGAGCAGAAGGCCGGCGCGACTGTGTCCTTCCAGGTGCCCGATAACTGGAAGGCCGGCCGCATCTGGGGTCGCCGCAACTGTGACTTCTCCAAGAACAACGGGCCCAACGCCTGTCTCGACGGTGGCTGCAACGGCGGCCTCCTGTGCGACAAGCACACAGGCACCGGTGTACCCCCTGCGACCGTCGCGGAGTTCACCTTCGAGGGCGACGGCAACCAGGATTGGTACGATGGTGAGTGGGCCCCTTCGAATGTCTTCTCGCACTGCGACAGCGATGCTCACGCCGTGCGCTCCGTATGACAGTCTCGCTCGTGGACGGCTTCAACCTTCCCATGCGCGTCGACAACAACAAGGGTTGCCACGTCGCGGACTGCTCCGTCGACCTGAACCCCAAGTGCCCGGCGGCGCTCCAGGGGCCCAAGGACCCGTCCGGCAAGGTCGTGGGCTGCAAGTCCGCCTGTGTCGCGGGCATCGGCGACGCCGCGAACAGCCCGAACTGCTGCACGGGCTCGCACAACACCGCCAAGACGTGCCCACCGTCCGGCGTCGCGTACTACTCCTACTTCAGTGCGTCCCCCTCCCCTTTGCCCTCTGGTCCTCTCAGATGCGGGATGAGGCCTTGAGGATCGCTAACGATGGGCTTTTGCGTTGACAGAGAAGAGCTGCAAGAACTCGTACGCGTACGCGTACGACGAGTCGTCCAAGACCGCCCTCTTCACGTGTCCCTCGGGCAAGAAGGCGGACTACACGATCACCTTCTGCCCGTGAGGCCGAGGCGGCGCCTTGCCCTTGCAGTTTACCCGCGGTGTCGCGTCCGCGCCGCCTCTCCCGCCGCGCCCTCGCGCTCGCTCCGGTGTTCCGCCCGTTTCCCCTCTGGTAGGGTGACGCGGTCGGCAGTACGTGGGCCTGTGCGCTGGTGCTGCGGGGTCGTGGCAACGGCCCGGATTTGTTTTAGTTGTTCTTCGCCCTCCGGTAGCCGTGTCTGTTGCGCATCGCACCCCTTTTATACCCCAATCTATACCATTTTTCTGCTCTGCATCCATCCCGTCGTGTGGCCGAGTATCACGGTGGTGCTTGCGCGGAGTCAAAGTTTATACGGCGTAAGCAAGGATGAATTCCACGTTCCGGTGCCTTTGTGCTGGTAAGCTTGAGTCCAAGAAGAGTCTAGGGTGTCAGATTGTCACAAACGGACCAGGACGTTGCCATTGTGCTGTGAAGAGCAACTTCCATGCTTGTGTCTCTTGGAGGCCGTAAGTACTCACTGCGGGCCTTCGCTGCCACGTGGTAGGAAACTCAGATTCGAGCATATATAGCTGTGCGCACTTCTGGCTCTCTGCCCTCATTCTCCTCTCCCAGTCGCATATACCCCACCACTGTCGCTTGCCAGCAGAGAGCCGTAGACGCAGAGCTTGGAGGCCGGAAGAACAACGTCGATTGCAGAAGGCATCATGGGAGGGCGCTTCACCTACGGGGCATCGTGGCACTGCCGTCTCCGAGCAACCTGCACATGTGCGGCGGTTCTTGTGCTCGGCCTCGCCAGTGCAGGTCAAACCCGAGGTGTGTACACAATCGTCATGAACTCCACATGGTCTGCCCTACGCGAGCGTGATGCCGAGACCAGGATTTGCCAAATTTCAAGTCATTGGGAACCGGACCCAGGCAGCCGCCGCGCGGCTGCGTTGGCTAGTACCGTACCCCGGATCCAAACGGCGGACTGTATATATGCGCGCCGCTTTACGTCCAAGCCTCCCATCTTGCTTCTCGTCGTTCGTTCGCTCCACGTACTCACTCCCTTTGGGCGGCGCGGCATTTCTTTTCACTAGATTTTGCCTCGGCAGTCGAACCTACAGTCGCAGACGACTCTGGGCAGTACCTCGCACAGCTGACCGTCGGTGAAAGCACCATGCCTACGTCTTGGAAGCAGAACGTCGCAGCCGTTGCTGGTGGCGCGCTCGCATTCACTGGCTCTGCGCTGACTGTCGACCCCGTCAAGGGCAAGCTCGGAGACCTTGTCCTGGGCAAGTGCACCGCAGCTGACGGGAATACCGTGCCCGGAGCCGAGTGTGGGTATGCCATGTAAGTGTCTCAAACACACGAGCTAGGTGAGCGGAATTTGCTAACATCGTTGATTGGATTTTCACAGAGTCCCGCTGGATTATAGCAATCCCATTGCCGGGGTCGCAAAGATCGCGCTTGGCCGATACAACGCGACAGCTTCGCCCCGCAAGGGCGTGGTTTTCGTCAATCCTGGAGGACCAGGCGGTCCTGGCGTTAATCTCGCGACAGCGGCTGGCCCTTACTTCCAGGAGCTTGTGAGTGCGGACCGCTGCGATGTGCATTCACACATTGTTCAGGTTACTGACTTCATGCCGTCATAGATTGGCGAGGATTGGGACATCCTGGGCTTCGATCCGCGTGGCATTGGCTTGTCAGAGTAAGCGACGTGTCCACAGTCCGCGAACGATTGTAATTCACGATCACACAATACCAGGCCCCAGACGAAGTGCTTTCTCGGGAATGGCTCGCGCGAGGCGTTCATCGCGAACACCGTCCTCGACCGCGGTTACGACGTCTCCCCGAACTTGACGGACGCAGGCAACCGCGCGCATCTCATCCAGACTCAGCGGGACGCGAACGCGCTCTACCAGGCGCAGTTCCAGGTCTGCAACCAGACGATGGGCGAGACGATCAGGTATGCGGGCACGACGTCGGTCGTGCGCGACATCGACTACATCAACACCTTGCTCGCGGGCAACGGCTCACTCATCAACTTCTACGGCCTTTCATACGGCACTGTCATGGGTCAATACCTCGTCAACCTCTTCCCGGACCGTGTGGGCCGCGTCGTGATCGACGGCGTGGTGGACGCAGACGCATGGGCGAACAAGCCGCCGTACCAGCAACTGCACAGCTGGCTCAACTCGACGGACGCGGCATACACAATTTTCTTCCAGGAATGCTCCAAGGCGGGCCCGTCACAGTGTCCGCTCGCAACGAAGGAGAACGAGGACCCCAACGCGATCATGGACCGCGTTGAGGCCTTCGTCAATGGGCTTTACGAGAATCCACTCGCCGTGCCGAACGCGCCGCTTCCGAGCATTTTGACCAACGGGCGCGCGCGGCTCTTCATCCTTGGGGGTCTGGAGTTCCCGCAGGGGTGGCCGAGCATCGCAAAGGGGCTCGCCGCGGCGATGAATGGGGACGGCTTGATAATGCTGGACGCTGTGAACACGAAGGACCTCCTCGACCTCGAGCGGTCCGCGGTCTCGTGCAACGACCAGAAGCCATTCGCCCCGCCGTCGGCTGAGACGATTGTCGATGCGGGCATCGAGACGCTTAAGGACGTATCGCGATTCTTCTGGTCGGTCATCATCTCGGAGCCCGACTCTGGGTGCCAGTATTGGCCGGTCACGCCGCCGGAGAGGTACCTCGGCCCCTGGAACAAGACGCTGAACAACCCCATCCTGATCATCTCCAACACGGTATGTCTGTTTCATGTCCTTTGTGACTGTATGATCTCCTCGGTTAGCAGGGCTAACAACTGCTCCGAATGCAGCACGACCCCGCCACGCCCCTCGTGAACGGCCAGCTCGTGCACTCGTACTTGTCCAAGTCGTCCGCCCTCCTCGTTCAGGACGGCGTTGGCGTAAGTTTTCATCACTGCTCACGTTCCAGAGGGCAAGCTGAGCTGACACGAATTGCTCCGTGTTGGGACCACCTAAAGCACACCTCCACGGCACTCACCTCGAAGTGCACGATCGGATACTCGCGCGCGTACTTCGCGAACGGGACGCTTCCCGCCGAAGGCACCGTCTGCCCGGTCGACGAAAGCCCCTTCCCAGCGATGGGCCTCTTGGCTTCGGTCGGCGGCTCGAGGCTCTCGGACTTCGTCTACCGCGGCATCAACTCGAGGGCTCTGCGCAACTTGCCTTAAGACACCTCTCCTCGTCCTGTGGACGAACGATGACTATACCACGTAATATTGGTGTCCTCCTCGAATCTCGGTGTTGGATGGCGCGTTCCGAGCTAGCTCAAGAGACCCAAAGACTCCCCGCGGACCTGCATAAGGACTTGCTCGCTACAGTATACTTTGACTGGCGTCCCTGACGGCGCAGTGCATAACGATGGGGTTGTCGACTTGGCTGTGACGTCATATCAACTTGAAGCTTTGGACTACGCGTGGTTGACTCCGAGTCGAGGATTCGGATTGTGGGTGGCCCGACCAATATCGTGTGTTCCTTGATCAGATTCAAGAGGTGCTCTAAATAGACTCCCGAGGTCATACATGAACGGCTTTGGCATGCCATCCTTGGGTGCGTCAGGGCAAACGTGGGTGACCGACAAGTCTCCAAGCTGCCTTGGGATGCGTGAGTACACAGACACCCAAGGTTGAAAATCCACGAAAACTCACTCAGAGCTCAAGCCTCTGCAAGGAAGTAGTATGAGCCCTCCCGGTCATGAAACGGCAACCGTCTATTGCTTCCTACCCGGTTATCTATACCCTCGGTGTTTTCAACGGCGACGGAGTTTCCGCCGCCCCGCGGACGACCTCTCCAAAAACGACGTGCTTGCCGTCTTGGCTCGCTGCACGGTTGCAAACAAGCAATCTTCACCGTGTCCAAATGCCGCCTTCATCGCATCTCACCAATCTTAAGGAGCGGGGGTAAGTTACGAATATCATTCCACCCTCTACCCACTGACAACGATCTCCGATCGCCAGCCCTCATCCCAATGCCACATTACAGCCATGTTCCACGCTCACATCACCCACTCGACGACCCTGCGTGCCTCCTCCCTCCTCCTCGCCACGACCTCCGCAACCTCTGCGCCCCACACGTCCTCGGGCCGCTTCTTCTCGAGCAAGACCTCTTTCAGGTGCCGCTCGGCGTCCGCGAACTCAAAGGACACGCAGTTCGTGAGCGACAGCGGCTCCTCTGGGTCCCACCGGACGAGCGCGGGCCGCTCGGGGACGGCGAACGGCGGGCGAACGGAGCGTCCGCGATGTATGTCGTCGAAAACCAGGCCGAGGTCGTCGTCGTCCAACGGGAGTTTGCTGTGTGGAAAGAAACAAAATGGGAGGTCAGTATGGTGCGTCACTGGGGTGGGACTCGCGCCAGAACGGCGCTGAAATAGTAGAAAGGGAGGGCAGACGCGGAGTAGGGTGTACCGAGGTGGCAGCGAGAGACACAGGAATGTGATGCGTACTTCAGTTGGCGGCCCAGGAATTTCTCTTCACGCTTCTGCAGGTCCCGCGAGAGACGCTCGTTGAACTTCTTGCGGCCCTTTACAGGGAGGGGATTCGAGATCGGCTTGCCTGCGAGCTCGCAGAGAACGTAGGTCGCGATATTGAGACCGAAGATCGCTGGCAACGGGCCTGTTCACGGGCAGCGGGTCAAGGGGGGATCTAGTGGATACGAAGGGCGGGGTGGACGTACCGAGTACCGGAAGGATGCGGACTCGGAAGTCGTCGAACGCTCCGAGCTCCTTCACGTTACCTTTCTGGAATTCCTCTTCAGGGAGGGGGAGGAGCTTGACTTCTCCAGGAACCTCTGTCGAGTACACAACGGGGATTCCGGACGACACGCCCTCGAGGCGGAGGCGACGACGCACCGATCGCGCGAGCGGGTCGTACATCGTGAACGAAATGTCGCTAATCTGAATGCGCGTCGGGTCGCATTTGGCCCCAGAACCCATAGACGAGAAAACCTTTCCGAAAGAGAAACAAAGCATCCGTATATGCGTGTGAGCAGAGTAGATGGAACGGTAAGGGTGCGCACCTTGATGTTATTATTATGGCAATACTTCAGCAGGTCTACTTTTGTTGTAATATTGTCTATGGCATCTGTATAGAGACAGGCTCGGTGCGAAGTCAAAACAGGCGGTATCCAGGGGACGCACCTATGACCCAGTCTGCACCGTCGAACAATTCCCCTCCGGACTCTTTCCGCCAGAGTTCGATCCGGGGATCGACGTCTATGACGCGCGAGATCTGTTTCAGAGTGCGCTCGATGCACTTGACTTTCGGGGTGCCTACGTCAGCCAGCATTGCAGTCGCGTGTCGGTTCAGTGACGACAGGGTGACTTGGTCGAAGTCGACCAGGCGGAGCTTCTTGACACCCCTGTATGCGGGTCAGAATGAGAATAACGATTAAAAATGGGGGTACGCACGACCGCGCTAACATGACGGCTGCCCAGCTTCCAACTCCCCCGCAACCTACGATGACGACGGTGCTCTCCCGAATGCGTGCCATACCTTCGTCGCCGAAGAACGCGTAGTTTCGCGCGAGCTGCTCCCGCACCAGCTCCTCGTCGTATGCCAGAGGTACACCATTACTGTCGTCAATGCCTCCAAGGCGAATCTCTGGGTGGTGGTCATCCTCGTGGGAGAGATCTTTTTGCTTCCCCTTCACGCTGGCCTTGAGCGAGCGCTGTACGTCCTGATTGAGGGACCTTCGTTTCTGGTGCTTGGCATACTGCTGGTATCCTGAGAAAGCACCTGCTGTGACGATGACGGCGCCGAGCGCGGTGAGAACGAGCTGGGTGCGGTGCGAGTGGAGGTCAAGACTCATTGCGCAAGCGTTGGCCCCTGCAGCGTGCCCTCGTCGCCACCCAAATTGGGTTTTGCGGGCGAATGACGTAATCGAGCGCGCTCCGAGTCGCTTCAAAGCTGGAACTTGTGCTCCAGTTCTCTGCTCCGGAGCATCATCAGGCTCTGCGACTTTCCACAGTCTTCATCGTTGTCTAGATGCTACTCTTTGTTCCCCCTATGATGTGAAGACTCCGAGCTCCCCGCTTTTGCAAACGCTCATCAATCCCATCGGAAAGGCGAATCAGAGCACCCACCATCATGTAGGCACACCGGGCCAGAGCCGCTGGAAGATGAGAAGACCTTTGGCTTCGGAAGTTCAGGGGCACTTTAGAGGCATTAAGTAGCATTAACCTTGGTGAGTTTGAGTTCATATTTCGACTCGTGGACGGCATGGCACCATGGGAGGCAGGACTCGGAGCAGTGTCTGCTTGCATTCATTCTTTCATTAATCCATCCTTCCACTCTCATAACTTCGAGGACGCTGCGAACACATTCAATTATGTTTTCGAATCTATGATCCGCTCCTTCTCCGCTCCGGGTCCTGGGCAGATTCTTGGGATCGAGATGCAGAATTTCGTAAATCTCTACGCGCCTTCTCTGGGGCTAATGTCACTGGGTTCCCCCTTGTCCCATTTGTATCGATCGTTAGCTATACAGTATTGACAAATCTGTAGTTCAGGATGAATGGGGAGAGGGCCAGAGGACCAATATCAACCACCCCAAAAGGAAAGCGCCGTATATTACCAGGACGACGGGGACGTGGGCAACTCCTCGGCGTCGCCATCGGTTGGCACAGCCTGGGAGTTGTTGCCATCGTCGTGCTACCATCTGTTCCGTATCAAGTGGGCCAGTCCCTTCACTTATTGGGCCCGCATTCTAGTCCACTATTGTCGCCCTCCTCGGGGTGAACACCTTCACGTTCTACGACCATCGCTCGTTCCTTCTCTCTCGGTGCAGGCGTCGCCCTTTTACCAGCAGCCAGTCTGCGTTCCATTCTTTTCTTCCTGGTCGGACGCCTCCCCTACATCCTCTCAGTCGTCTTTGCCACTCGCCCGGTACTTTCTGTGAAATGCCCTCTGCTCTTGTCTAGGACACCCTCGTCATTCTGGTTAAATGGGCGAAATCTGCCTCTCAGTTGCTCCTAACCTGCGCTGTCAATCCCTCACTCGCATCGAGGCTGGTATTCTTCTCGTTCCCCCCGGTCTTGAAATCATCTTCGCGATTGTGTTGCTATGGACGAAGCGCGGTGCCGACAAGTGAGTACTCTCTATCTGAACCCAGTTGGGCGTGTATGGGGGCCAAGGCAGCTGCTGGAAGATGAGCCGCAAAGCATTGGCTCTGGAGGATTGGATGAGGGAGTGTGGGGAACGGGAGTCCAGACCGCAGCTGGCAAGGGTGCCCATGGTGTGTGGGGAATGGAAGAGGACGGAATCCTTCAGGTGGGGCGGAGCGCGCACGACTCACCCCCAAAGCTTGTTCCGGCCCCCATACACGAATCTAAACTCTGCCGTCACGCTTTATGGGATGTTGAAACGTGAGTTCCCACAGGAAACATGTCTTCATCGCTGCGGAGGTCTTCATTTACTTCCTCCTCGCGGTCATTGACCTCTTCACCCACGCCCTCCCCACTATTGGCACATCCCTTGACTCCTTCAAGGCACTTGACATCATCATCGGTGAGTGCTGACCGCATTCGCTCTCCTATACCTCAAAACTAACTCGTAATAGGCGTTGCATCCTTTATCCCCCTCTTCTTGTACACTTTTTCGCTGTACCTCCTCACAACGGCCGATTTCATCCCGTCCCTCCCCGTTCGCTTCCAGAACATCACAAAATATGTCCTTCTGGCTTTCATTCCCCTTATCGTCGTGCTGAATGAGTTGGGTTCCTTCATCAGCATCACCTACAGTGAGTCTGTCTAGAAAACATCGGACTGGGGACGGTTGCTAACGACCGCCTCCACTTTCTAGAGCAGTTCGGCGGCGGCAGCTCCCCGATACTGCTTGGCGTCGGGTTCTCAAACCCCACGGCGGAGATGTTCATCAGCAGCGTTACGCTCGTTCTCCTGACCGCTTTTCAGGCGATCAACTTCTGCATCGCTTTCTATCGTCTAGTTAGGGCGCTCTCACACCAACGCACGCTGGATGCATCCCAGCAGGAGAAGGAGATGGAGGCGCACCTGTTCCGCGGCCTCGGATGGATCGTCGCGGGGATGAAGCTCGGAGCTATCGAGACCGTCATCGGCTTCGCGCAGGGCGGGTTCGGGATCGTGTTGACGCGGCGCATCCTCCGCATGCTCTCGCATGCGTGCTTGATCGTCGGCATCGTCAAGGGCGTCGACACCGTCGAGGACTTCCAGCTCTTCAGCCCCAGCGAGGTCCGGAAGCGGCGCAAGTCGACGCTCCGCGCGATGATACAGAACCCGCGCTTCTCGACGTTCCGCCACGTCGGCGGCCACGACTTTGAGAAGAGCCCGTTCGACGAGCGGCGTCAGTCCGTCATCAAGCTCGGGAGTCCCTCGTGGATGCGCCGCGACTTTGGCAAGCCTGCGCCGATCGTGGAGGAGGAAGAGCGTTACACGCCCGGTCTTCTTTCTGCCCGAAAGTCGACCAGCCTCACATTCATGCTCACCCCTCGCCCCACGTTCCGCCCCCAGCCTGGGAGCAACCGCGACTCGGGCTCTTCCTTCGGGTCTACCAAGCACACTGCGGAGTCGGATGGCGAGTACGTCGATGTCGAGAAGGATTTTGACGAGCTCGACCTCTCAGATCTCCCTGCTCCTATTCCCCGCGTTGGTCTCCCTCCTCGCCCTGGCCGCCAGCGCGTGACTGTGCACATCCGCCAGGATCGTCTCCCGATCCTTGAGCTCCATCGCCTCTCGAATCTATCATTCTCCGACTTCATGGGAGACCACTTCCGCGACCAGCGAATCAGGGCGCGCTCGCTCCCTGATCCCCGCGAACGCACGGACGAGGCTTTTGTCGGCCACACAGTCTCCGCGTCATTCACTCGTCTCCCTGTGTACGCTGGCGCGCCCGCACCTATCACCCCCAAACCTGTGCTGCAAGTGCCTATGCGCCAGTCAACTGCGTCGCGGTATTCCCGCACTGCAACCTTTGCGAGCTACGACCGCCCCTGGAGCGGGCTGTCGGCGGGGAACGCTCGGCAGAGCAGCATGCCGAGCTTCAACCAACACCTGAGCTACGCTACTGCCGACTTTACTCCTCGGGAGAGCAGCATGCCGAGCTTCACCCAACGCCTCAGCACTGCTAGCACCGACTTCGATCCCCGCGCAAGCAGGGCGAGCTGGTCCGACGGCGGCTCGCAGCCCCCCACCGCAATGTCCTTCCATGCGATCGGCTCCCCGACCAGCACGTTCATGGAGGTCGAGACTGCCCGCTCTCCGTCGCCGCCCATCAACCGCCTGCAAGCCAACCCCAGCCCCGACAGGCGCGACCGCGGCGTCTCCTCGAGCACGACTGCGTCTGAAGTCCAAGCCATCGCGTTGCAGTTCCCGGGCATACCTCCGCGCCACTTCAGCCAGACCACGCAGCGCTCTGCGCTCTCGCGCGAGGTATCTCGCGCTGAGTTCCTCGGTGACTCCGACGAGCCAATGCCCGCTCCGCCCCGCCCCGTCGAGACGGAGCTTCCAACCCCGACCTCGCTCGCGACGGAGACGGAGACGGAGACGGGGAGCGACCAGACCGTCTCGCGCACGTCGTCCGGGAAGCGCAAGTCGCCCCCCGCACCGCTGCGGACGAAGGGCCTGGTGGACGCGCGCGTCGTGAACGTCGAGATCGAGCAGGACGTCGACGACAAGGCCGCCGCCGCTGCCGCCGCGATGAGCTCGCTGCCGACGCCGCTCTCCGCGCCGCGCTACGCGTCCGTGCGCGCGCGCTCGCACTCGGCGTCGCGCGTCGCGGACGTGCCCGTCACGGCGCTGTCGGACGACGACAACGGGAGCTTCGACTCCGGGTTCAGGGAGGTGCCTATCGTGCGCTCGGCGTCGCTCGTGCGGCGCGGCTCGGAGCAGCAGCGGAGGGGGAAGCTGGTGAAGGTGAAGAGCGTCGGGCGCGTGCCGATCCGCTCGGTGTCGGCGTCGGCGCGCGAGCCGTCGATGGCGCGGGATAGCGTGATGGTTGAGCTTGGGATGATTGCGAGGGAGGGGGAGGTCGAGATACGGTATGATCCCGTTGCTGATACCCTGGTGTGAGCCACGAGACGCAAGCCTTTAGGAGTAGTCGTGGCTGTGCGAGGGTAGGTTGTAGGTTCGAGGCAGTTGGTGGTCTGTAGAGCCTTGTGTATATATGTATGTTGCGTCGTGGTAAGCATACCCCCTCGCATTGTGGCGCGCTTGCTGTCGACTCCCGGATCTGGATCTGGACCATGTGTTCCATTAGTGTAGGTTGGTTGTACTAACATCGTGTACGCTATCGCTCCCAACCAATCTCTTTAACAGTAAGTTATTGCCTGCAGACTGCAGGCTGCGTCCTCTTGGTGGTTTTATGTAGTCTGTATTGTTCTGTTGAGTTGAGTGACCATGATTTCTGTGCAGTGGCCATGATTAACCACTGGAGGAATCGCTCATCAGGTCGCGGTGCTGACTGAGTCTGAGCGTCGGTGTCGTCAATAGCCTGTGGGTCAATTTTCTGGATGCTGGTGTCAGACGTTGGCACGAGTAAGACCAACGTACGAGATTCATCTGGCAACAATAATGTGTAGTACCTATACAGTAAATATGGGACGCAGAACCCGCTGGGGTCATAGCATGCAGGTACGAGTTATATGATGTCCTCAACCTTCTTCTCCTCGTCCAAGCTGGTGCGCCCGCTGGGGTCCTTTATGCCTTGCCCATCTCTACACCCGGGGTATTCGCCATTTATGATCAGAACCTCGGAGACTCTCTGCGGTGATCTGACCTCGTGATCGCTCCTCGTCGTCGTCGTCGTCGTCGTTTGGATTGTAAAACTAGGGGGAAGAACTTGCATGCTGGGAGATTGGGCATTTTCCAGGAGCGCTCTTTTCATATGCAACCTATTCAATGCTACGAGGACGATAATTATTGTTGGGTAGATGGCCTAGGATTGACAGAAAAAGGTGGAAAGCAAATGAGATGTGTCCCGGCAACGCATTTGAGCTTGAGGAGCTAGGAGACGCACGATGAGAGGGACGAGGGAGCCAAAGATGGCGACATAAAAAATGTCAAAAATGTCCCTTTCGTAGATTGCATTTGCCGGCCGCACAAACTTATACTTGTCAACCTGGAAGCAGACAACGGCAACCTGCACACACGGCGTCGTCAATTCGGAATCAATGTATGAAGGAGTGCAACAGAGAACCGCCGCTCTATACGAAACAAACTTACCCAGAAGGCAAGAGATATTGTCCCCGACTCTAAAATGAGAGCAACTAATTTTTTCACCTGGGAAGCTCGGGGCCCTGTGACAAGGTATTCCCGCAAACGCTTCCGCGACCTCCTGACAAAACGCAAAACGCTGAGCAGTTGCGAGGGGGAATCAGGGTGCCGCAAATGACACGCACCATGCCTTGAATCCAATTAGGAGCGTGGAGACAAGATTGGTTGCGAGCGATAACACGCTGGCAGCAATCCCTGCAGGGAATCCTTCGGACGTAAATCCAATGGCAACCATCAACTCGATTGTCTGAGCGGCCCCGTAGACAAAGGTCGTGCCCGAGCTGCAGCTCATGTTAGTGTCTATTACTCCAAGGACTGTGAAGAAGCATGTGAGACATTTGATCTAAGGCCAGTGTCCAAGAGACTCACCGAACGTCGCCAACAAGAACACAGTGCAGACCACTTTTACCGCTCGATTTCTGCGCCAAACGACGCAAGCTCTCCAGCACACGATGGCGCCTCCAAAAATAACCTGTGAAGACCACCTGTTAGCAAAGCGTTACTTCCTCGATTCAAGGCATTCATGAGAACAGACATTAAGGGTTAGTGCCGCAGTCCCAGAGCAATATTGAATTCGAGAATAGTTTTTGACTGAGAAGAGCTGAGATATTACTCCTTGCGGTGGGATGTTAGCGTTGGGCCATAGAATGATACCTGAGTAAATCAAGAGAGACAAGTAGTTGGACTTGGCCAAAAGAATTGAGGCCACAACATATATCGTTGTGGAGGTGAAAAGGGCGAGGATAGTCAACGACAAGATGACTGCCTTGAGTCGCGTTTTCGGGGTGCATCTATGGCAGGTCCGCGTTTGCAAATGCGAGTGATGTGGGAAAACAAAGGGAACGCACTGCGCAGCAAGGGCGTATATCGACAGTAATGAGAGGACGGCAAGGGTACCTAGTAGCAGCATGCAGGTCGGTCAATCTGGTAAAAGGTACGATTGGCCATGAGTGCGCCGCACCGTACAGGCCAACAAGTAAACCAATTATTGCAAACTCTTCTCGGATTCCACGGGCGTGGGCTTGATAGTTGGATTCGTTGAACGTATCGGTCCAAGTGGTACCAGAAGACTGCACCGGGGAAGACATGTGTCGCTTGAAGATCGGTTGAGGACAACTTGTAAACGACGGCGCCTGTGCGTGATCCCCTGCAAAACCTCTTTACTTAAGTATACATGGCAGAGCGCTGTTTGCCGTCACCGCCGACATACCATGAGAGATACAAGGTGTCATGCAGGACAGGACCTGTGGTGCTGTGCGGCTCAACCGCCAACATTTGCCATATAGATCCCTCCGAAGACTCGGAACTTGGCGAAGACGAGTCCAGAACTAGAGCACTCGCTCACACACTAGGAGCGTCTTTGAACCCACCACAGGCACGATGCGGTGCGAAAGGCTGTGGTCGGACGTACCTGTTCCGCCTCTCGGATTCCACCAACACCGGTGGTCAATGGCCATGTTGTCCGAGCTTATCAATACCATATTCTGCGTTCTGGAGGGAAGCGGGGACGGGTGGAAGAAATCAAAGCTATAGGGGTAGTCAAAGATGTAGCTTCGGTGGTCGCTTCGGGGAGTCGCTTCGAGAGACGCTTCGGGGGGGCGAAGCGTCGAAGCGACTTGAATCGTCGGTGCTACTCTGGAGTAGCACCGCACCCCCGAAGCCGCTTCGCCTCAAGTCGCTTCGCCCCCTTATCCCGTCATATCTGTACTTAACCTGCGTTAAACGCCAAAAGAATTAATTTGATCCCTTCGGTAGCATAATGAAACTTGGACCCCCAGGCCCATGAGAAAGGCTTTGCACGTACGCACTGCAGGACCATACTCGCAGCCGACTTAGATCTCTAGCCTCTCTCTCTGCATGACCATCAAGCTATGGTGCTCTGCTGCAGTGCTACTCCTGGAATGCTTCCGAGAGAGGGCCAGACTGGTTCCAATACCAGCAGCAAGCACCCGGTGCTAGCGTCGTCACCTCCAGCCGGCTTGGGCAATGGCCAAGGCCACTGCAACTGTCGGGAAGGGATGCAAACGCGAAGGAATTATCAGATAAGTGCCACACAGAGATGTCGAATCGACCGCCGAAGCAACTACAGAATCGAGTGTTACATGTGGGGTGGTCAGAGTGACCACCCGATTCTATGACGCTTCGGTGTGGGCGAAGCGACTCAGAATCGCCTGTCGAAGCGACCTCAGAATCGACATCTTTGACTACCCCTTATAAAGCCGCTTTGCCTCTCCAGCGCATCTTAGGCAATGGCGCGCATCCGTCCGCCCGAGCCATCGCATGTCCGCAATGACTCCATATATCAACGAATCCTTGTTAACAATCAGCATGTCGAAAACTCGCTAAAGGCGGTTTGCCGTATTAGCAATTTGAGATTGGGTCTCCCACAAGAGAGAGGTGTAGAGTCGGCAAAGACTGGCCATGCTGTGAAAGCCCTCTCTCTATGTGTGACCTATTGAGGGCAACAAGTACTATGACGATGGTGGGGTAAATGGCCTAGGGTGAACGGAGAAATATCGGAAAGGCGAATGAGACATCCTTTCGGAACTGTGCAGTTGAACACGACGTACGATGAGGGGCACGAGGCAGCCATTTATGACGACACTAATGATGTCGAAGAAGCCCTCTCGGTAGTGGAGACTTGCTGTCTGTATGTACTGGTATTGGCCGACCTGGAAACCAAGAATAACCACCTGCAAGGAAGTAGTCAATGGCTCGCGTACGAAATATAATGACGGTGCCACCCGGCTACATGGGTTCACGGCGCAACTTACCCAGAATGCAGAATAAAGTGCACCGGACTCGATGAGAAGAGCGAACAATTTTTTCACTTGGGCAGCTCGAGGGCCGGCCACGAGATAACCCCGCAGACGCTTTCTCGATTCCCTGAACAACCTGTGAATTCATGGGCAGACATTTTCAGGACATATTGGACCCACCATGCTTTGACTCCAACGAGACCTGTGGCCATGAGATTGGTGGTGAGAGAGAGGACGCATGTAGCAATTCCTACTGGGATCCCTTCGTACATAAAGCCGACAATATATGACTCTTCCGCCTCAATCAAAGGGGGTCTTGTGTTGCAGCTCCGTTTAGTGTCTACGACACCCAGGGCTAGCGGACACTGTGAGATGTTGTAATCAAGAATTACTAATGCAAAGGGCATACCAAACGTGGCCAGCACGAAGACGGCGCAAAGGACCCTTACGGTTCGGCTTCCGTGCCAGACAACGCAAGCTCTCCAACACACGATGGCATCTCCTAGTGCAATCTGTGAAGGACATCCGTTAGTAATGTGTTCAGGTTCATTCAGAACACAGGAGAATCACAGACGTTCAGTGTGAGTGCAGCAGTACCAGAGCAGTCGTGGAGCTGCGTGTAATCTTTGACGAAAGAGGGCGCATTGTATGGGTTGATATTGCTATTTGGCCACAGATAGAAACCACCCATAATAAAGTCGAAGAGGGCGAAAGTTTGGACGGAAAGGATTGAGGTGACGGTGTACATCGTTGTGGAAGTAAAGAGGGTGAATATTGTTAGAGACAAGGCGATGGTAGTAAGCTGGGTGTTCCGGGTGCACCTGCAAAGCATACGTTGCACTCTTTAGCAAATGCGTCAATCAATGATCGAGACGGGCCGCGGGACATACTGATTAACAAGAGCATATATCGACATCGCAGTAAGAACGAGGAGGACACCTAGCGGCGGTGCGTTTTGTTTTATTCGATGACGCGATAAATGTGGATCTTCCGTACATTCACGTACCGTATAAACCTACGTGCAAGCCGATCGTTGCAAAATGCTCTTGAAACACATGGTCGAAGAACAGATAAGCCGATTGGTCGAATGTCGTGGGTGCGGGATCAGCGCTCGTCGTCAGAGACATGGGTAGGAAGACTTTGAGGATGAAACCGCGAAGGATATGCGCGATAGAGCGGGCTCTAGCGACTTTTGATATATAATATCGCCAGCCTTTCCGAGTGGTGGTGGCGAGATTGTGGCGGGTCCAGCAGAGTCGCGGAAGTTGTGGTGCTGTGTCTGGTGGTCTAATATAGCCCATCGAGACGGTACTGTACGTACATAAGGCGGTCCCTGCATGTAAGCCGGAACACAGCCATGCTTCTGAGCGTGTCCGTAGTTAATTTGACTCCAGGTTTCGGAGCGCTGTAAGTAGCCCGCGACATGACGTTGCGCGGTACGCCTTACGTATATGCCCGTTGAACTGCTTCACATTTGTCATAGACGACAGGTGGGGTCCGGCCAGTGATCAATCGATCAAGGCTTTCCCGACCTTGCTGAGCAGACTCTGGCCATACCTTCATCCATCATCCCTTTGCCCACTCATGATACGGAGCGACCCTTTGTTAGACCAAGACAGCGACAGTACAAAGCTCCAAGACTGTCAAGCTACAACTGACGGTTCAGCGCATAAAACTCCAAGCTACGTTGGCGACTCACCAAACCCAATCTCAACTCTGCTGAGGTTAGGAGCTGGAAGGCACGCCGAACAACCCCTCCTCAAGAAAGTCGGCCTCATTAACAATAGAAGATGTACACGATCTACAATACATTGCGTTATAGCAGTCTCTGTGTCCAACAGCAAGAAACATGATGGGTAACAAACCTGAACTTCCGCCAACTCCTCTGCCTACGTCTAGAAGTCGCCAAGATCGATCTCCACGCTTTGCAGCAGGCTGGCCTCGAAGCTCATGTTGCCGCTGCCTTTGGGAGCATCCCTGGCCGGGGTCCCCGCGGGCGAGACCGACTGAGGCGTCGCATCGCCAAGGCCGGGAGTTCCTGGGGTACCGGGCCTACAGGAAGACAGGAAAGTGAAGTTGAGTACGCACCATAGCCATTGTCACCGACACAAACAATTCGTCAACGAGCCATCCCCAAACCCACACGCAACGCAACGAAAACGAACACCGACCTGGAAGTCCCCGCACCCAACATCTTCGCCCTCAGCCTCGCCGCCGCGTCGAGTGCTCCAGGCGTCGCCCCCGTCGGCGTCGCAGCGCCGCTCCCCGCTGCGCTCGCGCGGAGGAGCTTCTCGCGGCGCCTGCGCTCCATTTCCGCGCGCTCGGCCTTGCGAACCTGCTCCTGGTTGAGGCGTCGGTTGCGCTCGTTGACCTTGGCGAGGACGTCGGCGGCGTCCTCTGCGCGCGCAGGCGCGCTTGCCTGGAGCTCGGCGAGCTTCGCATCGATTTGTGCGACCTCGGCGAAGTCCTGCCGGCGGAAGGCGAGTGTGCGCGCCTGCTGCAAGCGCGAGCGCTCCATGGCGAGCGACATGCCGGACTTGTTCGCGGATGCGTTGATGTCGCGCTTGCGCTGCAGGATCGAAGCGATGTCGCTCTAGGTAGCGAGAAGACAATAACGATGTGGTTAGATGTTGTGGTGCACACGGAGAGGCAGGAGGGTTGTGAGCAGACCTCGGTCATTGGTTGGTTGGCGAGCTTCTGGAGCTGCGCGGCCTTCTTCTCGAGCTGACGCTTCGTTGGGAGCTTAACCTTTTCGGTTTCGCACGTCTTCTGCAAGCGTTCGAACTCTTTCTGTGGGGCAGAACGTAAATGTCAGGTCAGTAATATTGTCCCAGATCTGTTGCGACGCACATCCTCGAACGGGCCGTTGGAGATCTTGTCCATAGCGAACCGACGCGTCGAGTCCCCGTGCTTGAGTTCAATCTCTTGGTTCACAGTCTGGTCGTTCACTTTGTAGGGCTTGACGGTAGCTTCCGGAACGTCTGTGTTCGACCAAGTCCATGGACACTGAACAAACACATTCTCGTGGGTAGGCACTGTAACCTACCAACGACCTCGCATATTCGGTATACAGGCTGCTTGCTCTCCTCGCCGATAAGATAGCGCACCCAGGCACCTATGTTGACGGTATCAGAACCTACGCGAAGTTGGAGGAAAGAGAAGTGAAACATCACCCTTGATATACTCCGTGAACCAGGGCGCCATGCAGTATTTGGCTATTTGATTGCGAGAAACTCGGCACTTGTCCAAGTCCTCCATCGTTGTTGGGGGCTCCTCTTCTGGCGCGACTTTGCTAAACAGCTTGCGGTCCCGCTCCTCCTCCTCCTCGTACTTGGTGATTTGACCGTCTTCTTCTTCCTCATCAGAGGTTTCCATATCCATAGGAGAGGACGAGCGGTCGCGCTTGGGAGAGTTTGTCCTCGTCTGCTCCCGTCAGAAGACGCGCCTAAAGGGAAAGGAATCATGCATACCCGTTTCTTCTCGTCCTTGGCTTTCCGCTTCGCCTTCAGCTCGTCGAGCTTCTTGCTCTTCTCTTTCGTGGCGCCGCGTACGACGTGTTGTCCTTCGAGACAGTGAGGTGTATGCGCATGAAGACGAAGTAGAATGGACGTACGTTTCGCGGTCTTGGACACACCATCCTCCGCTGCTGCCCGTCCGCTCTGGAGCTTCAACATCTGGTCCAACTGCCGCTTGTCGGCGAACCGTTGTAGCTCCTCCTGCCTCTGTGCAAGAAGCTCCTCGCGCTCAAATTCAGGCATCATCATGAGACTAGAAGACAATGAGGACGACGTATCGATAGCTGAGTTATGTCCACATACCGAAGTCTGTCCTCCTCGTCGATGAATTTCCCTTCCAGGGGGTACGGATTTGACTCTGCGTCCTCTTCGCTCTCAGGTTGACCTGCATCGGACGCCGAGTCATCGTTGGGACTTTAAGGGAGAGTCAGGGAACAAAACGGGTTGTCGAAGTGGAAAGAGAGCTTACTCGGCCTTGCGCCGTTTGGAAGACGTGTCTTGTTGCCTTCTCTTTCGCTTCTTTTCCGTGGCACCGGCAAGCTCGAGCAACTCATCGTCAATGTCGCCCTCAGAATCAGACATGGTAGGCAAAGTCGTCAGGAAAGGGAGAGCGGGGCAGGAGCAGGCGAGAGGGTGGATTGTCGTTTGGAGAACAGAGCCTTGCGCGTGGCTGGGCCACTCCATCAACTCCTCGGCCTTTCCCGGAACTAGCTTTTCTGAGCCATTTTGCCATGGGCGCCTGCTGCTCAAGGGCGTCTCAGTCCGAATACGCTCGATCCCATTTCCATCCTTCCACTCTCCTCCTCACATCCCCGTCGTCGCTCCCTGCCCCACCTGGTACAACTTTGGACATAGAGAACGCTTAGATTACTCCGGGAAATAACCAGCGTTTAGCCTCCATGGTCGTGAGTTTTGGCGACCTTTTGTCTGGCTCGGTCGAAGACTCAATGACCCTCAGAAAATCAACGTTCTCCAACATGCGCCCTCTGCCCATCTCCCGGCGCGACCAGGAGACCCCACTCCAACTTCCAGGAACCTTGATCCTCTTATGCACCCTTTTGCTCGTGCGAGGGAACGGACAAGAGCACTAAATGCGGCAAAGATGGAGCGTATGTTCGCAAAACCGTTCGTGGCAAGCTTGGAGGGCCATGTGGATGCGGTCGAAACCATGGCAAGGAAGCCAGATACATTGGACATTGTCGCGAGTGGGAGCTGGGATGGAGGTGCGTTCCATTTCACTGTTATATGGATTAGGACATGGATCGGGTATGTTCACCTCAGATGTGAGCACGGGTTGGCGGGAGGTGGCTTTGGGCATAATTGCGGCACGTACTGGACGCCGGACGCCGAAGAACTGCGAATAAGTATGTGACCTCGTGCCCTCCATAAATCAACCGTCGTAGGTGGTTTCCAAAAACTTCCCGCCTGCCGAGCATAGCTCGATACTCAGGGACGGAGAGTATCTACTCGTAAATTTTTGCCGTAGCTGCATTCGTACATGTTCTCGTGCAATTTCAGGTCCAGAAGTCTCCAGGACGGGTTCGTAACTCGTCATCAGAAATGCACCTGTGATGTAATTTAAGAGCTGTCCAAGGTCTCCTACGCCGATATGACTGTGATGTATATTATGCGTGGTTATTCGGCGTGCTTATCACATCTCTTTTTTCATCATAGGACTCATTCTCCACGATGTATCGAGAAGACAAAGATTATTTCAAGTCGACGACGCGCACAAGGGCAAGGTCTCTGGCGTTTGCTTTGGGCAACAAGATCGATTGTTGAGTTGCGGGGTAGACCGGAATATCAAGCTATGGGACACCCAAAGCGACGACGAATCTGGCGCTGGCCCCTCTCGGGTGGGTTAAACCTGGGAATTCTTTTTGATTCTGCGATATGACACTATCACCGTAGAGAAAACCCATGAGCATTTTCCCCGGAAAAGCCGCATTCAAGTAGGCGTCTGCGCTCCAGGTGTCCTGTTTACTGCGCACTAACCACGCGTAGCTCCATAGACCATCATCGCTATGACCCACTTTTTGCCACAGCGTCCAACCTTGTACAAGTTTGGGACGAGACGAAGTGAGCTGGACGACTACATTTTGTCACACGATGCTGAATGCTTTGAATCGCAGGAGCGCCGCGATATCAAACTTAACCCTACCCACTTCGACGGAAACCGTCACCGCCGTCCGGTTCAACCTTGCCGAGGCGTCAGTGCTAGCCAGTATAGGTTCAGATCGCAGCTTCACGCTCTATGACATACGAACCGGGAAGGCCGAACGACGGATTATCATGCAAGTACGTCAAAGGCCCCGTTTTTCTCTGAAACATTCTGAATGAAAGCGAACTCTAACTTTCTTCAACCTTCCCTTCTAGATGCGCAGCAACGCGCTATCGTGGTCTCCGACATTCCCGACGACGGTGCTTCTCGCATCGGAGGACCACAACCTTTACACATTTGACATCCGATCTCTCACTAACCCTTCGCAAATATACAAGGGCCATGTCGCCGCGGTCATGTCCTGCGACTGGAGCCCGACGGGTCTTGAGTTCGTCAGCGGTGGCTGGGACAGGACAGTGCGAGTATGGAAGGAAGGACGGGGGTCATCCCCTGAGGTGTATCACACAAAACGCATGCAAAGGTATGGCCTCCACCGCGATCGTCGGCGAGCAGATAACGGATGCAGGATGCCTCCTCTGTAGAGTCATGTCGACACTGTACACGGGGGACTCACGATTCGTCCTCTCGGGCTCGGACGACGGCAACGTCCGGGTCTGGAAGGCGCATGCGTCCGACAAGCTGGGAATCATCACCGCGCGCGAGCGTGCCGCCATTGAGTATCGCGAGAGCCTCAAGTCGCGCTGGAGGGCGGACGCCGAAATAGGAAAGGTTTCGCGGTACGTTATTGGTCCCCCTCTTTTTTACCGACCGACCACCGCTGACACTTCTTGGGCGATGGGCACGCTAGGACGCGGCACATCCCGAAGCCCGTGTACAAGGCTGCCCAGCTCAAGCGGACGATGCTCGAGGGGCAGCGCGTCAAGGAGGAGCGGCGGCGCAAGCACACTCGTGCGGGCGAGCACAAACCAAAAGCAGAGCGGAAGAAGGTCGTCATTACGGAGCAGTCGTAGCGTTGTGCTGTTATGTCGTTGGTGTACGTGCGTACAATACCCATTTCCGCCTTCCGTTACACAACGTTACCGGTGGGGTGGGATGAGTTCCTTTTGCAGGGAAGGCCGCAGCTCACATATTGCCGGACGGCCTTTCCGAACCAAGGCATGTCTTATGGTGCAATCCATTGGTTGGCACTGACCTGGGATTGCAGATAGGGAACCTCGGGGTTCCGCTCGTCTTCCACGACGTCCCGGCCTGGGCTACCAGGCGCTGCGCTGTAGTTGCCCGACGTCCGCCGCCTTCAATGTTATGACACATACGCCCTCATCCCCACATCTCTGGGGATTTCCGGAGAAGTGCATCGTTGCCCGTTGAACGGCTCCTGATGATAATTTACGACCCCAAGTTCCTTACCGCTTGTCCTGATGAATTGGGCGGGACCGGGGACCGTGCTTGCCCCGCCTCATGAGGGTCTATGGGAGCGGGGACAATCCTCTAGGCTCTCCTCTTCACACGATAAGGTCTTTCCAGGCCTGCTCCATCCTGCCTGCGAGCGGACTGTCGCTGGTGGACTAGGAGCATGTCGTCAAGTCGTTTTTCTGACTTGGAGACACGTAAGGAGTGCGGGATGCGGACTGGATTAGCGCGTCGGTTGCGAACAGAATCCGTCTGTCATTTTCCATTTGCCATTTCGGCGGCATGGCTATTCCCGGACCAAGCTGACCTGGCAGCGACTACTTTCGGTAGACCTGATGCCTTACTATTCGGACGAAATGTTCCTCGAAGGATGCATGCCATGCTCGGACGAAACCAGTTGGTGATCACACCGCCAAATCAGGTATTTGTGTGTTCAGTCAGGGGGGTTCGCCGTAAAGCTGATCATCGACCTGTAGACACCTCGACGTTCCGCTCACTCAGCTCCCTTCTTGAAGGTCTGGGCTTCCAGCACGCGTATTGAATTCCGGCATACACGGGTGTTCGCCGAGCAAGGGAGCCAAACGAACGGACCAAGGTAAAGAAGATCCCCGGCGGGAACCCACCGGTAGTCGTGGGCATCGCGAGGAGTGTGGCGAGCGGTGCGCTGCATCCAGGCTGTCTCCTTTGCAGGGTCTCGCAGCTCACAATACGCGCCCCTCCCTCCCCTGCTTCTGAGGAGAAGGGGCTGTTCGCCCAGGAGTTTCAAAAGCTAAGAAAACCGCCCTCTGTGACATAACCCATTGTGGAACGTGTTCACATTGCTGCACTGATCCACCAGCATCGCCGCTTAAAGCTTCAACGGTTCAATCGCCGACACGAGGCCTAATAGGCCTTGCGAAGCACCCCTCTCTCAACTAACCGCCGGTGCATATAAAGGGTGTACGCACGTTACCCTGACTTCTCAGAGTGGGTATGGTGGAAAACCGTGTTCCGTGCGTCCGCATCCACAGGTGTGTTATTGATCGTATTAAGCAACGACGCGCGTGAGTGGATGTGCGTATGCAGTCGCCGACATCGCTTGGGCGCTAGCGGCCATCAAAGTGAAGTACCATTTACATTCGCTGCTACTGGTGACGATGGGGAGAACAATCATGGCTTCAAGTCCTTGGGCCATCCTCCCGGACCTCCCAGTTCTAGACTGTTCACCTTACAAACTCACGGCATTCCCCGCAGGCTCTTAGAAACAGTAATTACTAGATGAACGTGCCCCGGTGACTAACAGCAGCTACCCTGCCTTCTGTGCAAACCCCGCGCCTGGGGTCAAAGAGGCTATGTTCCGAGAGGCATCGGATGCCTATAGAAATCTTCAAGGATCAAGTGTTCGGCCCCCCTGATCCCGAGCATCGACGTAGAGGAAGAAGCCTCCCATATGCGTCGCACAACCGCGCACTGAACAATGTGCGTCCAGCAATTGCAATTTGACGAGCGTAGCTCCCTCGTGGAAGGCGAGAGCACCAAGACGTCGACGCCAGGAGAATTCGCAGGCGGAGCGGCGCTCTCATGTGCGAACGCCACGTTACACCACGAGCGTCGTAGAGAAACGAAGGCCTTCAGAATCGGTAAGCAAGCAGACGTCGGGCGACTATAAGATGTTGACAAGGCATATCATACCCGCTCGTCCTGACCCCTGATATGCAAACAGTCGAAATCGGGACGGGCAGGGCTAGTTCGTAAGAAATACAGGTGGGCGTGGCACCAAATCCGTCTAAGGACTGGTTCTATCTAAGGAGCGTCAGAATCTGGATGGGGAGGATGGAAGGTGGACAACATAGCAAGGGGCAAATGCAAAATGGGATCAAGCACGGGAATGCGGGTATAAGTTATGTCAGAAGTGTCGAAAGCGAATGGAGGATGCGGGGACAACAGACACTCGGAGAAATGATCATACAAGAATGAGACAATCTGGGGGAAACAACCACGTCTCCAGGTCCCACTAATGATGGGGGAGGGGCCCCGCAGGGCCGGACGTGCGCAAGGCACATCACAGCGCTCGTTGTCTGGAGGACTTCAACGCCAGGGCAGCCCGAAACAATTTTAACTGGACTAAGTATCGACAGACCCATGCTGCCGTCTGCGGAAGCGGAAACTCGTGAGAACGTGCGCCCGGAGCCCGCTCGACGTGGAGCGATATCAGCGATGCTCACCGTGTGGAACAGCCGCGAGGCTAAGTAGAGAGGACATGTAAGTACAGTAATGTCGTCACGACACCTGCCATCACGCCCTCAGGCCGTGGTTAGATAACCGATCACGGGCACCCTGCCCTCGGCTTGAGGCCGGAAACGGTGACGTCGAGTCTAAGTCCGAGTGCCCGTCCTGCTGCGGAGCCGGGCTCGGAGCTTCGGACGTCACGTCGATAGCGAACAGAGCAACGCCCGCGGCGAGGGCGAGCACGATTGGCGCGGCGGACATCGCCAAGGAGGACGGCTGCCATGCGACGGAGAGTGAGCTTGTGTATGTAACATGCTTCGCATGCCAAGGCCGATCGTCTACTTACCGAGTGTCTGTTCCACCGAGCGCGGCCGTGCGTGTATGGACGCAGCTGCGAGGGCCCGTCGAAGAGGATGGGTGTGGGAAGGGGGACTGGGGGGCTCCGGGCACCGGAGGAGACGTTCCATCGGGGCCCTGCGTTGCTGAATCCGCGGAAAGAGACAAAGTGTATGTTGCGGGGGCGGGCGGGCCCGTCGAGGACGACTGGCTCGGGGAGTGGCTTCATGGTGTGTTGGTGGCGCGCGACTTGTGTGGGTGGGCGTGCGTGACGAACTGTTGAGGATGCCGCGGCGTTAGAGACGAGGAGCCTGCTCGACTCTCCAAGCCGATTGGGTGCGTCGAAAATGTCGAGGATGTTAAGGTCGAACGAAGGGGAGTTGGGTGCTTCGATAGGGTACGCGGCGACGGAGGACATCCGACGAGAGGACGACCTCGAGGACGGTGCACGGGTGGAGGTGCGTAGGGCAGAGGTGGCGGCACGGACGGTGGGGAGAGAAGAGCCTCGCAATGGTTGGAACATCGTATCGTCGTATTATTAGAGGGCGTGTGGTTGGACCAGGATAAGAGGGGGCGGGGGAGGGCGCAGCCTTGGGAGACCGGGGACCTGCATAGCGGCAGAGCGATTGTTATATGCAACAGAGATATACACACGTTTTCCAGGGGTATGCAGAAAGTCTCAGGCTTGAACGACAGATCTCATTTGGCAATGCAGGGCGCCAACGGGCCGGATTTCATGCGGCGTTACGACAGCAGAGTAAATGATTGCATGGGGTAAGGCGCCCAATTAGGCGATCGCCAAGCGGGGAATGCCACGCCTCTCGACGCGGTTCTCGTTGCGACGCTTCGGAATTCCAGCGCAAACGCTCGGCCGCGCAGCATCGGGGTGAGAGCATCGCGCTCGCGCCGCTCGACGCAATATGCTTATCTGCCGCAATGCAAGCGATGATTGAGGTGAACTCTGGGCATCGAGCAAGCGAGGATGTACCACTCACCGCCATTCCAGCTACACCCGCTTAAACGCCACCGTGCTCGACAGAAGAGCTCCACAAGGGCCCAAGAGCGCACGCATGGCATCCTGAGTTGTCGACGATGACCAAACATGGGCGGTCGAAGTTTCGGTAGCCAGCCACGCCGCCGGCTGGCTGTCCATGTCGCATTGAAAACTACTGAACGAGTGCATCCGGAAGGTCTTGGTATCGTTCGCCGCGCCACGGGGCCGACATAGACCTCGAAGAATGTTGCATGGCTGTTCGCAGGCTGCTTGCGCCGGACTTGGCACCGTGCCCTACGAATTGGGATGTTGGTGCCCTAGCTCTGGGTCGGGGTCGAGGGTCGGAGGTCGGAGGTCGGAGGTAGGCGGTTTGTCAAAAGGGCATCACGATAGAACCTGGTAAACGAGCGCTAAGTAACCGAGGAACCTAGAAAGCAGAACTGCGTCCATTGCTTACAGAACGCGAAGGTTTATTTCCAGGGTCCATCGTCTGGGCCCTGCAGAGGGGCGATCTGGAGTAATCGCTTCCGGCAGGGCAGGACGTGGATCGCAACATCGATGCGACGAAAGGAACCCGGAGTCAGCGGGCTCTCGACGAATCGCCGGCTGTAGCGAGGGGTCAAAATTAGATATTACTTGGCGCACGCCTGAAGAACTCCTCGGTGCAGTATTTGGAATATTGTTACCTTGTCCTTGATGATCTTGATCGTCAACTACGGCTCCGCCAGTTCGACACGACATCTCGCCGCCTGGAATCGGCTTCATCGCGGATGAATCCTGTGTGCTCTCCTGGTGAACTCCAGGTCGAGAATGGCGCTTTGAGTCGTCCTCATGCCGTCGAGAGGCCTAGGCGCAACGCGTGAAAGGTGGCTCTGAGCGTCGGCGTCATGATCAACTCACCGTCGCACCAGAAGGTGTAAATCATCTTGAGTCTTGTTTGCCAAACTTGTGAGCGCGAAGAGCCATCTCAGGCATCTCCGCTCCCTTAGCAGACGAGCGGCCCGATGAGTAAGGAAGGCTGGGCGTGAAATTTGGGGGGACTTTGCCTGGCCGGCGTCGCGAGATGGCTGAGGTTGAGAACAGCAACGCCGCAGGTCAAGGACGTCAGGTGCCGAATAAGCGACAGGACCATATGGGGAGATCGTTTGGCAAACCTTCTGGGATCCGGGGTAGACGGCGTTTCCAGCACTTCGGGCAAGACTGGCCTGTTGGTGTTGCGGAAGGCAAGCCGCGGCTTCTGCATTTATTCGTCATTTGACCGGGCGCAGGCGCGCAAGTCTACCGCGGTCTCTGCTATTTCGGTAGCCTCTCTGTCGTTTCGTGGATCGTCGACGTCAGTCTAGGTTAGTGGTCAAGCGGACACCACAAGTCATCGCTAAGGCCCACGATGTTCACGGGCACATCGAGATTATATTCTAGGGCTGACATGTTCTAGGGCTGACATGTCGTGCGCTCTCGTGCGTTCTCGTGGCAAGAATGTGGGGTACCGATGCCAGCACTGCCCGGGAGCTTGGGAAAGAACTCGCATCAAACGTCACATTGTGGGCGTCAAGTTGGAATTCCTAAAAACTTACATTAGGTCAAACCATCAGGTCCGACATGACGAATAGCGCTGACCCTTGTATGGCTCCCGGTTTCGCCACATGACGGTCGCGTAAAGCTGTGGGGACAACGTGCGTGAGTATGGCAAGTAATCACGCCATGAAGGGAGCGTACGGGCCTCTCCAAAGGGACTGATGTGATTAGACATCATATGTCAGGGGAAGACGTGGGGTAGAATAGAGTAGGGCCGCTGGAGGGACCGCTGGAAGAGAGCAGCGACCCTACTTGGTAGATCATGGGTCCTAAGCTCCACCCAAAACGACGCCGACCGTGATCCTAAATTGACACCGCACGGTCCAGAGCTGCTCCTTGACCGGGGGAAGAGGCTTCATGGGCAGCAGATGAGCATCCGCCGGCCGAATGTTTCAAACTGGAAGAACTTTGGTTCTCGTATGAGCGTCCTCCCATCCGGCCATTTGTCCTGTGACTTGCAATTGCACATTGAACGTAGATCACAGGACTATCATCCGAACGAGCGACAGGGATGTTGGAGGGCCAAAGATCAGAACGACTATGTTCGACGATGGCACGCTCGGCAGACCTGGTCGAGCCTTCAGCACATCCTCATGACACGGTGAATGGTATACGGACCTACTCAGTACATTTCCATCCGACCGAAACGACCACTGCCTCACCGCATGGTCATATTTATGCACCAAAGGGGCCTGGGTTCGAGACCCCGGACCACGCTGGGGAAGGCTCCGCAAATTCATGCTCAGCAAGGCAACCCGTCGTCGTGCGATCCTCTGGGCATGGGAGAAGCGGTGGTCTAAGTTAATATCCGAGCGCAGCCAAGCGGCATGTCGTGGCGCTGCTCATGAAAGTCTGAACATTTTCATTGCGCGGATTCGGATGCCGAGGAGCCCACGTTGTCTTCCCAACGATCCCAGCGGGCAGGTTACCGTAATGATGGACCTATGCATGAATGCTGGTTTTCAGCGGGGAAATTGATTCCATGCAACAAACACTGACCGATGAGTCTTACGTGCTACTACGTAGATCAAGAAAATGCGGGATGATCGAGGTTCGCGGCAGCTTCGTGGCACTCCTCGTGGGCAGGACCCCGGGACTGAGGTGGGCACCGTCAGGACCAACGATACCGCATTGTATATGGGCGCCAGCGTACCGCCTCCAACTCTTCTCCACTTCACTCCCCTCCTTCCCTCGTCTCCCCTTCCCAATGTAAAAGTGTTTTCTCCTTCATCTCGCAGGTTCTGTACCTGCATCACTCAAGTATAGCCCCGAATTCGCAGTCGTATCCACCTCCGAGGTCGTGCGATACAGTTCCTGCTAGCCCAATATAGCAACGGCGTCGATTGGACCAACACATCTTCTCCCCCGAGCCCTCTCCGACATCCATCTTATCCGCTAACATCTCCTCAGGCCTTCGTCGACGTCGACACCCTTGAAGCCGGCCGTGGAACTCTCTGTGGCCGATAGAACGCCACACCATTCGACGATGTAGTGTCTTCTCTCCATTTGGGAAAGGCCAGCACCTAGGGCCCTTCGCCGAGGGCACGAGGCTTCATCAAACTGCCTCGTTCCGCTCCGGCTTTACTCCCGCACCCTCGAATCGCCCGGTTCGTACCCAGGCCTCATTGTATGCGCATGTCCGGTCTCGCGTCAGCCCACCATTGCGGAGGCACGTTCTCGGCGACTGGTAGGTCCCTCAAATACCTCAGCTATCGTCTTCGATGGGAGCGATTCGTTCCGCCGTCTCGCATCACCCCCAATCTTCCTCTCCCTTCACTTGCTTGACTTTTTCACATCCTACCCTTCTGCTTTTTTCGTTTTTATCCGTTGTTGCGACGATGGGTGCCGGTGACTCTGACATTCCACAATCCAGCCCCGCCGAGGCCTCCGCGCAAGATCGCAATGCCTTGCCTCAGTACGGATTTGGTCCCGATGTCGGCTTCGAGCAGCTCATCGACAGCAATCCCTTCCTCTTCCGAGTCCACACTCCGAAGGAACCATCACCCTTCTACGACAAGACCGAGCCGTACTTCGTCGGCCAGGCGTTCGCCGACAACGTCGGTGCTTCGGCTTTCCGTGCGTCCACCTTATCGCCTTATCGAGCCCCATCGACCTACACCTACGCCGATGTGTCAAAGCACATGGATTGGACGACAAGGACTTCGTCGCCGTATGTCTCCACGTCTTTCAGCTTCGCATGGGCGGTCTGGGAGGCGACGAGGCGGTATCACCATGGCATGAAGCATGGTATTGAGATAGCAATCATCGACGCGAAGGCGTTGTCGGGTAAGGTTGTCACCGCAGTCGAGCTGTTGCGTCAGGGCACACCGCAGGAGTACGTACCTTCCTGACCGATCATGCATATTCATGCTCAACGGCTAATGCGATAACATAGCCGCCACCAGGATCACTGGAAATGGTACCGATACGCGCTTGAGGCGCAGGATGTTCTCATCTGGGGCTACGTACCCGGGACCGCCGTGCTCGCATCGATACCGCTCACGCACATCCTCTCAAAGCTCCCATCCTACTTCCTGAACCCTGATCCATCTATTCTCCACGACACGCCCATCAGCCGTGTGGGCTGGGATTATGAGCGCAAAAAGTACACGTACCGCGCGTTCTGCCAGGACATGTCCGAGCGCTTCCTCCGCATGCCCGCCGACCGTCGTCTGCGAGACACCACAGCTGGCGCCGTGCGCCTCGCCATCGCCTTCCTCCGCCCGTGGTTCCACCGGCTCGCGACGGAGGACTGCACGACCGCCATCGCCGTCGCGTGCGAGCTCGCGGAGACGATCGCGCGCTGGCCGGGGCTGTGGTGGGTGCGCGAGCATCCCGAAGTGCAGGACCTGATCCGGTGCCTCGTGCACGTCGTCGGTGAGGAGGCGCGCGAGGCGCGCCGCACGCAGGTCCTCGCGGACGCGACCCGCATGCAGGACCTCGTAGGCGGGCTCGAACATCTCGCGCGCACTTTCCACACGCGCGAGGCGCGCTTCAGCTCGAACCGCTCGTCGTTCACGCTCCCCTCGAGCTCCGCGACGGCGTCTGTCGTGGACGAGGACGAGACCAAGGTCGATCGGGACCTCGCGTCTTTCATTCTCAAGCCGATTGCGGCCGAGGAAACCCCGGAGAAGCGCTTGGAGAGTGTCCGGCCGCCCGTCTTCTCCCCTCCCGTTCCATCCACCAGCTCTAAACCAGCGCTCGAGCCCCTCAGCGGCAGCATGTCGAACGCTGGCATCGCGCTCGATCCCCCTGCGAAGCCCCATGTTGACAAGGGCAAGGAGAACGCTGAGCGCGGCTTCGTCAACCGCGGCACCTCACCCATCGCGGACGTGGCCCGCAGGCTGTTCGACTCCTCGTTCAGGGCGGCAACGCAAGCAAGCGCGAACGCGAGCGCCGCCTCTACGTCGCCGTCGGAGGGCTCGCTGGACTTCTACGCGCGCACGGCGTCGGCGCTGCTCACAGGCTTCTTCCTGGGCACGTTCATCACCCTGTGCGTGCTCTCGCCCCACCGGAGGGAGATTGCGAACCACTTCACCTGAGCGCTGGCCGGTCCTGTGCGTCGTGCTCTTCCCCATCCCCGGCGTTACATCACACTGTTCTCCAAATTCTCTTCATTCGCGCGTCCCGTTCCCTGCTTCGTTTCCTTTAGACTCCGAGACACACCACCTTACCCTCTTCTCGCTGGAATTTCCTTCCGCTTTCGAGGCTCGTTCTCACGTTTCGACGAGCCCCCGCACCTCCATCGTCATTTTATTTAGCTTTAACCTTTCCGAACGGTGCTGGGCGTCCGTCACTGCGGTATGTTTCCGTTTCGGCCCCTTCCTCCGAACCTCACAGCGCCAGAATCGCGGGGGACATAGAGAGGGCGGTAAATTATTAACTTCGCCTTCCTACAGGAATTGCTTGTCCTTGTTGTTTGTTGTACGAACCGTTGTAGCATTACTGTTTTCTATCCCCCGGATCCGCCGTGTACTTGTACGTGTATGTAGTTGTACCACTACCTCAGGCTCCACACACCACATGCCCTATGCTATATGCCACCGATATGATGCTTCTCTACACATACTTTTGGTCGTGAGTCTCGATGGAGAATACGAAGCACTTGGCTATGCGATTGTGTGTAGCGTATAAGTAAGCCATGTGCACGGGGCACGATGAAGTATGGACGCTCGGCACTGGTGGCAAGCGGTCGTGATTGGCGGATCTGCGACCAACTGCGTACCGTCACTGGCACAGCGCACAGTACTCCCCTTCACGTTCACAGCTTTGTATAAGTGGGCTCCAGATGAAGTTCCGTCCGTAGGACCTGGTCCTCATTTCAACAGAAATAATCAACGCGGTGGCGAAAATCATCAGGGTTGAAAACACAGCCACCCAGCTGCGCAGGTTCCACGTGTGTTGTCCAAATGCGTCGACAGCTACGTACCACTCTCAAGCCCTATTTTTGAACTTCTTAGGCGAAGCACTCAGCATCTCATTTCCTACCCGGTCGCTCTGGGTTCTGTGCAGTAATCCTACATGACCGTCAAAGTTCCAAGGTACATAAGTAAGTAGTAGAAGGATGGCCTCCAACTGGACGCAGCATTAGATGCTGTGCCCGCAGTAGCACTACACTTCCGAGCTGCATCACTATCAGGTCCCGTCGAAGCGATGCGGCGATATTCAGCCCGCCAACGACTTGAAGCAGTGCTCGTCTGCGCCCGTCACAGGGCCGCGGAGCAAAGCGAAGGTGAGTGAACGGCTTGTGTGGCTCCCTCACCGTCGGGTTGCTCGATGGTCATGATGAAATTTCAGACGCGGCCTAACCTCCGACTGCGGCAAGGCTCGCCTCCACGGAGGCTCTGCAATGTCGTCGGGTCACACATCCGGCCCACCGGGCGAAGGGCTATTATATATGCGTCATCCGCACATCATCCCGGTGCGCTGCCCATCTCTCGTCTTCTAAGTTTCTCTTCCAGCGGCATTCACCTTGTTCACTTTTTCAGCACTCACCTTGTTTCTCCTTTGAAAGCTTTGAAGCAGCCTGAAGCACCCCCGTCCCAGACGCTCGTCGGTCGAAGCACCATGCATGCGTCAATGTGGAAGCATAACCTCGGAACCCTCATCGCTGGCGGCGCCCTCGCGTTTTCCACCTCATCGCTCTCTGTTGACTCCTCCCAGGGCAAGATTGGAGACCTCGTTTTGAGCAGTTGCACCGGTAACGACACTATCCCCGGAGCCGAGTGTGGATATGCCGTGTAAGTGTTTCAAGCGCATGAGCCCGGCGTGAGCATGTGTTTACACCAGGAGCTCAGAGTGCCGCTGGACTACACTAACACCAGCGCCGGCGTGGCCAAGATCGCGCTTGGGAGGTATAACGCCACAGCCTCGCCCCGCAAGGGTATCGTGTTTGTCAACCCCGGGGGTCCAGGCGGCGCAGGCGTTATGCTGGCTACACAAGTTGGCCAGCAGGTCCAAAAGCTTGTGAGTCTCGATCGAAGCGATGCACTTTCATGTCTCATGCCATGCATGCCGTTACAGGTTGGCGAAGAGTGGGACATAATCGGCTTCGACCCCCGCGGTATTGGCTTGTCTGAGTGCGTTACCCCTTTTGGCTTGTAGAATATTCACGGCTCACCAGTGGTGTTGTGGTAGGCCGCAGACCAAATGTTTCACCGGGAACGGCTCTCGGGAGGCGTTCATCGCGAACACCGTCCTCGACCGCGGCTACGACGTCTCCCCAAACTTAACGGACCCAAACAACCGCTTCCACCTCATCGAGACCCAGCGGGACGCGAACACACTCTACCAGGCGCAGTTCCAGATCTGCAACCAGACAATGGGCGAGACGATCAGGTATGCGGGTACAACGTCCGTCGTGCGCGACATCGACTACATCAACACCCTGCTCGCGGGCAACGGTTCGCTCATCAACTTCTATGGGCTCTCATACGGCACCGTCATGGGCCAATATCTCGTCAACCTCTTCCCCGATCGTGTGGGCCGCGTCGTGATCGACGGCGTGGTCGATGCGGACGCGTGGGCGAACGAGCCGCCGTACAAGCAACTTCCAAGCTGGCTCAACTCGACGGACGCGGTCTACAAGATTTTCTTCGAGGACTGTGCGAAGGCCGGCCCTTCGGCGTGCGCACTCGCGACGAAGGAGAACGAGGACCCCGACACGATCATGGACCGCGTCGAGGACTTTGTCAATGGTCTCTACACCGAGCCGCTCGCCGTCCCCAACGCGGCGCTCCCGGGTATCCTCACCAGTGGGCGTGCCCGACTCTTCATCCTTGGGGGCCTCGAGTTTCCGGAGACGTGGCCCACGATCGCGGCGGGGCTTGCCGCGGCGATGGCGGGGGACGCCTCAGCGATGCTGGACACGGTGAACACGAAGGACCTGGTCGACCTCGAGCGCTCGGCGGTGTCGTGCAATGACCAGAAGCCATTCGCCGCGCCATCGGCAGAGACGATCGTCGACGCGGGCCTGAAGGCATTGGAATGCGTGTCGCGCTTCTTCTTCTCCGTCATCGTCTCGGAGCCCGACTCGGGGTGCCAGTTCTGGCCCGTCACGCCCCCTGAGAGGTACCTGGGCCCGTGGAACAAGACGCTGAACAACCCCATCCTGATCATCTCGAACACGGTAGGTCCTTTTTTCTTTTCCATGAGATGCGTAATCTCATGCAAGGCTTATGACTTCGTACACAGGATGACCCCGTCACACCCCTCGCGAACGGCGAGCTGGTCAACTCGTACTTCCCCAATTCGTCCGCTCTCCTGGTCCAGAACGGCCCCGGAGTAAGTCTTATATTTCATGCTCGGATAACCATGCGCTCAACGGACACTCACGCGGACCTCTGCACTTCGCCACCGTTAGCACACGTCCACCGCACTCGTCTCATATTGCACGATCGGGTACTCGCGTGCGTACTTCGCCAACGGGACGCTCCCTGCCGCGGGTACCGTCTGCGAAATCGACGAGAGCGCTTTCCCCGCTGCCTCCAACTCCACCTCGTCGAATTCGACCGCAACGGGCGCCGTGGCAGCCGTCGCTGACTCGCATAGCCTCATATCTTTGGGTGGCAGCCGGAGGCTCTCGGACTTCATCCACCATGGCATCAACGCGAAGGCGGGTGGTCGCTCGTGAAAGCTGCATTCGCGAAGCACTTTCCTTTATACCAGGAAGCAACATTGGGTCAGCGCCATTCATCATACAGGCGTGGAAGGAGTATGCCTGAGCATTCAACAGTCTCTTTGGCTGATCTTGAACGTTCTAGCTACTTAAGTAGCATAGATTCGAACATACCCCAGCAGTCCACCTTTTATTCGTATAATGCGATGCGTAGATCAATTTTAATTCAAGTTTGACTGCACGATTCACCAGAGACTGTTCGATAAGCTGGGGGGACGGCCACGCAGACTCAGTTCCATCTCGATGACAGCACTCGGCGCACCAGCAGTTGTACACAAGTGGGAGTGTCTGATGAAACATTGATAGATAGCTTTGTGGAAGATAACTCCGTCCACAAGCACAACGAGGTGGATTGAAGAAGTTGGGGAGGGGGGAAGTGAGAACGAATTAAAATCACGACAAATCGCAGCGGCCCCAACATCGATATCGACATTCCAACGAACCCCAGGCCGCCGCATTCACCATCTGCCATCTGCCATCTGCCCCCTTTCCTCGCACTCACGCCTTCCGCTTCGTCATACACAGCCTGATGTGCCGCGCGCACGCGCTCTCCCGCCACGTCCTCTCCACCCCGCACAGCGGGCACGCATACGCGACACCGAAGTGCACGTTCAGCAGGTGCCGCCCGACGCTCTCGACCGCCATCGCGCCCCGCTCGCACGCCTTGCCCTTGCTGCCGGCAAGCGGGCACGGGCAGCGCGCCATGCAGCGCGGGGACGCGGACGCGGCGTCGCACCCGGGCGCGAGGCAGAGGTCGTCGTGGTGCATCGCCTTGAAGTGGCCGCGCCACGCGGCGTCGCACGCCTCGATCTCCAGGCCGCACTTGGGCATCGGGCAGCGCGGGAGCGAGCCGGATGCAGGCAGGATCTTGATGGGGAGGAGGGTGTCTGGGAGGGGGGCGCATGTCCGGGCTTTTTTTGGATTTCGAGGGGGCCGGCGTGCTGGGGGAGGGGCAGGGGGAAGGCGGGATGGACGCTTGCGGCTCGGGGGAGCGGGCTCGGGACGGGGGTAACGGAAGGGGGAGGAATGGAGACGGGGTGGTTTGTGCATGCGTACGGGGAGTGGCGTCTGGAGAGGCGGGAGGAGGTGCGACGACTGGTCCTGGAAGATCGTCTGCACGCTGAGCGTCGTGTACCTCGCACTATTGTCGTAAAGTGGACGTACCGTGCTGCTGGCACGCTGCGCTCTTGTGCGTGATCGCGATGACAGACGGGTACGATGCGGTCTTTCTCCCAGAATGGGATGGAGAATGCTGAAGGAAATGGAGTAGGGGGTACAGGGATGGGAGGGACCGTGTAACCGGCGCCGACGTTCGATTGGGATGTGGAGAGACGGAGAGTCTCGTCCGGTTGAGGAAATGTGGATAGAGAAGTGCGATAACCTGAAAACTGGGCCGACGGAATGGGTGAGAGCGCGGGGGCCGTCATGAAGCCAGTGGCAAGGTCGGACGAAGGCCCAAAGAGTTCCGGGATAGACAGACTGATGTCAGTCACACGCTGAAGGTCGAACGGTTTCGTAGGATCCTGGGACGGTTCCCAGATGGCGCTAGCTGTACCGAAGTCGAAAGTGGAGGACAGGGATTCTGGTCCGTGGGGGGTTTGGATCATGCTTGAAGGTCAACGTGAGCACATGAAGGAGGAGCACAACAAGGGTCGACTCGGACTTACCTGGTTGGCTCACAGAATCCCTGCGAAGCGTAAGGCATGGTGTACGCCATGGGTATAGTCACTGACGCAGGGGAGATCCTGAGAATGGGGGGATGCTCGAAAAGTGCTCAGGTTCGGGAGGAGGTCACAAGTGCTGGTGTGCGGGGAAGGGCGCGATGGGCCACCAGACCAATTTATATCATCTCGTAACACCCATCCTTTCAATTTGGGGTACACAGTGTTGGAGGGCGTAGAGCTCAACCAAAGCGTCGTCCTGCACATGGTGGCCGTGCCGTGCAGAAGCGCGTCATAGGAACAACTACTAAACAGGGAGTTGCGTCGCACAAAGCTTCACCAACCTCTGCCAGATTAGGCGTTGATGTATATGTCGGAGAGCGAATTTGCTGATTGATCTAGAGTGGACGCTTTGGCCCGACATGCGTTCCAGGGTGGCCTGTCAGTAAGGAGCTAGCAGTGTTGTAGCAGTGAGCGAATACTTGCGTCCTATAAAATCTTGGAGTTGAGAGGAATCCCAGTGAGACGACGAACGCCAGAGAAGAGAAAACGACAAGCCAGTGAGGACCGAAGAGAGGGCGGGGTTTCAAGGTCTCACAAGAGATTGACCCACCGATAACATGATGATGACCCCGATAGGCACCGAAATGTGCCACTGGATAAGTCTTCCGAACCTGTGCGTATACACAAGCGGCTCCTTAGCGCCTCGAGGCTTCCGTGAGGTTGACAACTGTTGCCAACCATGAGACTTGTGCTTTGGTCACAGCAAAGCGGTAGCATTATGCCGGTCTTGTCTTCCACTGGAGTCGATGTTCGTACAATCGAAGCCTGTACGGTCGGAGAAACCATCGGGAATCTCGTGAGGGATCGACAGGTCACAGCTGCAGGTGGCATTTGCCTTAGTCCGAGTAATCAACGGGATCGCTCACCTTCGTTATCGCAAAGCGGCAAGACGATAATTATGTATGCACCTTGAGTTCTGAGTACCAGTTGGTAAGTTCTACTCGGTAGGTCCTCAGGCTCGTTCGCACTTGCCGGGGCCAGGAGTTCCAGCCGGGTCATACCTAGTGGCATGGCCATCATTCATAGAAATGCGTGAGTATGGACCTCTCTCTCTCCAGATTCCGACCATGAGTACAGTAAGGGAGAAGATGAAACGACTAGAGCCCCAGCAGGAGTACCCAAGGCCAAAGTCAGGCATACAAGCAACAAAGCGGGACCCTCCACCAAATAGCCCCGTTGACGCGCAGGCGGACATTGCCGACGCCCACTGTTTGCCCATATTTGCTCCGGGGCGGGCCGCCCAGCGCACAACCGACGCTGTGCCTGGCCTAGCTGCGCTGCAAGCACTTGCAAGCATCGCGCTCTGCTCTATTTCCTACACACCCGAGCTCTCTGCCCTACCGTTTCTCTCGGACGACCTCATAATCTCTCTAGGCTCACGAGCCGTTGAAGACCGAACTCCACTCTCGTATTCACGCTTGACGTTATGGCGGCGTACTTCTTTGCATCCCCAGTCGACGTGGACATTCGATTGGAGGGGGAAGACGACAGGAAGAAGGTCGAGATCAAGGCCGACAAGGAGAAGATGGTTTCTTGTCCCATCTACTACGACGGGGAGTCCGTTGCTGGTCAGGTGTGTTTTCATGTTGCATGCGCCCTCTTACTAGGCGCCCCAGGTGCAGCACCGAAGGTCTGACAGCCTGTCATAGGTAACTGTGCGTGTACGGGATGGCAAGAAGCTTGCCCATGAAGGGATTAAAGTCGAGTTTGTAGGCAGCATCGGTGCGTAAGCTTCTGTTACGTACCCAAACCTGGACTACAACCGCGTTCATCAGAGCTCTTCTACGACCGCGGGCACCACCACGAATTCCTATCATTATCGCAAGAACTCGCCGCACCGGGAGAAATGAGGCAGGCTCAGACGTTTGACTTCCTCTTCAAGAACGTGGAGAAACAGTTCGAGAGCTACCAGGGTATCAACGTCAAGCTCAGGTACGCATTCCCTCCCATTCACCAGGTCGATATCGGCCTGAGTTCATGTTTTCTGTTCAGGTATCTCATCAAGGTGACCATTTCACGAAGAATAGCGGATGTGACCAAGGAGAAAGACCTCTGGGTACATTCGTACCGTATGCCTCCCGACAGCAACAACTCTATTAAGATGGAGGTCGGAATCGAGGACTGCTTGCATATAGAGTTCGAGTACAACAAGTCCAAGTGCGTTCCCTATTCCAAGTCGTTTCATACACTTTGTGTCTGTGCATACACTCCGTGTCCGGCGCATACACTCTTCTCTGCTTTTCGGCATATTGCTCACGCCTGGGCAGATACCACCTGAAGGACGTCATTGTTGGAAAGATCTATTTCCTCCTCGTACGCATCAAGATCAAGCACATGGAGCTCTCTATCATCCGTCGCGAGACCACTGGCTCGCCACCTAACCAGTACAACGAGAGCGAGACGATTACCAAGTTCGAGATCATGGATGGTGCCCCAGTACGAGGTAAGCCCTTCCTCGGTCCATAGTGTACCAGAATATGCGCATATCCCGACCACGAATTTGACAATCCAGGGGAGACGATCCCGATACGGCTGTTCCTGGGCGGCTTCGATCTCACACCGACGTTCCGCGATGTTAACAAGAAGTTCAGCACGCGATATTACCTCAACCTCGTCCTCATCGACGAGGAGAACCGGCGATACTTCAAGCAGCAAGAGATTACTATTTTCCGGATACCAGAGGTACGTCCTTGCGTGCTCCCAATGCGAGCAGGACGGAGGCACTGATACATTTGCAGAACTGATGTGGATCTTGTTGTACAATATCGATTGTTTATTCCTTGGATTTATGTCATGCGCTATCCGAATGGGCTGGATTGAGCTCCGTCAGACACTCTACAGCATATTCCGAGTACTCCAAGACCTCTTCAGCGGTCGCCAGGTGTTCGGCTATGCGAGGATAACAACCCATCCGGCATAGGCTCACGTTGTTCTTAACCTCCCTTCCCTTCACAGAGTCATACAATTTTTAGTTTTTGTGTTTGAGGTCCTGCGAGGTGGGCCCTCTGTTTTATTCCTCTAGGGAGTTTGACAATACTCTGGGTGATAGGTCCTAGTGGTGAAGCTCCTGACACCCCCGGCGCTGCAAGATTGCGTTTCCAACCTTAACACTGGACAACGAGCTTGATTCCGGATCACTGGAGGTCGGGGACGGACAGTTCGTATCTCTTGACCCGTCGAAACCATTTGCTAGCATGTATATCGAGCAAGCAGGACCATCTCGCTCTGACCGTAGCAACCTGGTGCAGCAATCGTATAACCAAAATGTGAGTCTCAAAGTCTGACGTCACAGGGCTCCTAGACAGTTCACAGTCCTATTCAGTCCCGAAGGTCTCAGTTGCGCTTCTGCCATATCCACTCAGAAGCAGCACCAACAATATCAATCATTCGTCGTCCTTCGTCAAATGATTATCACCACCAGCGCTGAACAGTAGCCTGTGCAGCTGCCATACAAGTTTTGAAAAGGGTGTGAGATCTCCTCCTGTCCCTTCATCCACCCACCCCCGTTGCCCTGCCATCCATGTCGAATGGTTTAAACTCTACTGTGGTCACGGTTGTCTTTCCCATCATTGGTATGATATATTACTCGGCCTTGCGGTGTAGCTCTGACATTGCGCCATCTGGAGCGGCGGGTTGGGCAGTGTGCGCACTGGGGTGGGTTTGGGAGTTATATAAGTCACATCGTAGGCGACGGGATGCCCGTGCTATGTCGTCGCCTTCAACAGTGAGCACCATTTCTCTATGGGATTTTGCGCGTGACTTATGGTTCTGGGTGCAGGATGGGCTCTTCCAGGTGGAGGGCCACACGCCGCTTCGGAGTCAAACCTCGAGCCTTCTTCCCACCATTGCAACTACCCCAACAACCCCCGACATGCGTTCCCTAAACTTTCCCGTGGCCACCATGGATGACCGTGCAATAATCAGCATCTCAGTCCTTCCTGATACAGATACAGACAGTCCTTCACCACTCGTCACTCCCCTAGAGGCGAATGACCCGCACCACCTGAGCACGTGAGTATTCTTCATTGACAAGATGCCCAGAAATCAAAATGTGCCCCTCTCCGTAGCAGCGATGCCGACCAGACTCCACAAGCGGATGCCCCGCCCGATACCCCGACCCCAATACCCTCCACTAATACTGACACAATATCGCTCGTGTCCTCATCCACCGTGCCACCATCCTACCACACTCGACACTCATCCCGTGATCCCCAATTCTTCCCCATCTCCCCGCCCGTTCCTCTTCCCCTCTGCTCGCCGCAAGAACCACCCATGCCGCCTCCTGCGCTGGTGCCGGAAAGACGTCCTAGGCCGTCGCGAGTCCGCGGGCCCCGCTCGCGCGGCACTTCTCGGCCAGTGCTCCAATCGAACGCCATGGCCGCCGTGGGGCCCCCGCCGCTCCCCCGCGCCGTGACGGGGGACGCTGGGGGCGGAGGTCCGAGAGGAGGCAGGCTGTGGACGGCGGTGTGCGTCTCGCCGGGGGCCGCTTGACAGCGGGGGTTCGTCGGGGGAGCAGTGGGACTACTTGTTGACATGACAACTTGGAGCAGCGGGGGGGGGGGGGGACAGCATTCCTGGGAGCGGCAACGGACAGGTGGCGTCGTAGGTACGGATACGGATGCGAATACGGATCCGTAGGTCGAAGACGGCATCTTCTCCGGTCCCTAGATGGCCGTGTCGGGCGGTGGATGATGGGTGTTCGTGTTCGACGCGAAGGCGATGGGGAAGGGGCAATTCTTGCATGCGGAAGCGGAAGTGCTTTGGACGTTCTGGTAGGTCGTTCGGATTGATTCGGACTCCTCGGCGAGGACGCGGTTCTGATCACTGATAGACAGTTACTAGTAGTCTGGGCTCCGGTGCTTGTCGCCGCTTTGCGCTGGTTTCCAGGTTCCATGTAAACTGCACTCACGGATATCTGTCAAGTCGGAAGATGGGCAACTCGTCGACGTTGATGCTTCAGGGCGGAAGATGTACAGTGTATGTGTTCCGATTCGTGTTCAACCTTATCATCAACAAGCGCCCTGATTCGTCGTTCGAACTTCGAAGGTCTAGCGGGACGCCTGGTCTTCAGTTGCACTCGAGGCTAGCCAGGTTGGATGGTGTCTCGCTCCCCCTCCGCGTACGCACGTCGTCGTACACTGCACGCTGCTTACTTTCTTCCCCTTCCGGTGATGCGATAGTCGACACGGCACTGCTCCATCTGCCGTTAGCCCCAGCCTCAATTCAAAGAGGAGTCAATCGAGGATCATAAAGAAAGAGCGCAGGTGAGCCATGATATCGCTTTAGCTTTCCTTCTCGAACATTCAGCTACCAGTCAGGCTCGAAATACGTCGTAGATACTCCAGGTCATGCAGGCGTACTGCCTGTTACTTGAGCACGTCGCGATCCTGCACCATGTACCGCAGCAGCCCGCCGTGTAGACCGGTCTGGATCGAGCTCCAACCGTCCCGCCGCGGCGTCAAGGCATGGTTCGTGGTTAGTTACTGGTGAGCGGCAACTTGTCATCCTGCTTCGTTTCGTTTCGCGTTCGAGGTCGAATGTTGCCACTAGGAGACCATTTTTCATTGTAGCGATTCTGAGATGGTGACTAGGATGGGAGGCCCGAGGTTGTGTTTTGAGCGTTCTTAATGGCCAGCATACATGGACTGCTGGTGGCGCAGTAATTTCACGGAATCAAGCAATAGTCTATCTGCCCTTTCATTTGCGTGCTCTAAGTTCCAAGTTACGAGCTGGGGGAAGAGTTTTTACGGTCAAGAGGCGGCCGTTCGCCCGTCCCATCGTTTAACCTTAGACTTACCAGCCCTGCTACATAATTCAGCATGAAGAGTCGGACACTCTCGCTTCATTGATCATATAGGTCTTGCCAGATGCTGGCTCGTATATTGGTGCTCATCAGCGTCTGGTCCTGCTGATACTGGAGTAGAATGTGCCTGCCCAAAGGTCGGTAGGCGTCTCGGCCCGGAGGTGGGTGAAGCGCCCATGCCCCAAGAGGAACAAGGCACGTTTGACCTCGAACCTCTCCGAGTCCCACTCCCGACTCTCTCCTGCATTTATGGCGTTTCCCTACTTACACCTCCGCTATGCTTTCTAGGGCATGGATCAACGTCTGCTCTCTGCTCTTCCCTTGGGATCTTGCCTCATCCCACCGTTCCCAGTCAAGGAATTCAAAGCCCGATGGCCCGGGGTCCCCTCCCTGCAAACGTCCCAAACACGTAGCGTCATCGGAGCTCGAGAATGTTCCCCTTCTGTCACCGTGAGTTTGTCTCATATCATCCGGTCTACGTCTGGGATTGACTGCAGTGCCCAGACTCGAAGCCTTGAACGTAGATGTGTTCCGTCTCATCGCAGATGAGCTGCACCTCCAAGGAGATTTCCTCCACAATCTATCACTTTGCTCTCGCAAGCTTCGCCACCTTTCCTTCCCTATATTGTTCTCCAGGTGCAGGTGGATGGTCGTCTCCCGCCAGCTATCCATCGTACCCACGTACGACTATTTCCCGTCCGCAGAGCCGCCCGAAGTCATCCGTCCGTTCGTTCGGTGCGTCCCACTTTTTCGATCGTCGAGCGTTTCTCAAACTTATGTATGCCAGACATCTACATCTTTACTGGGCATTTCGATACGACCAAGACGCGGAGCAGTTCGACATCCTCTTAGGTTGCTTCCCTTCAATCATCTCGGTCACCTTCGCAGGGACTGAGGGTCTGGTTCCGTGGCGTGTGATCAAATCCTGTCTCGTCAACCCCCGCATCACATCCTTGTCGTTCGACGCCAGAGCAACGGACCGTTTCAACTCGCCTCCTTACCTGTCGGACGACGTAACCACTAGTTCACTCGAGCGGTTCTCGCTCACGACTACTATGTGGCGAGAGCATGCAAATGACACGGCCGACACTCGCAGACGCATTCTCAACTGGAGGAATATAAAGGACGTTTTCCGCGTTGAGCGGGAGTGCTTAACTGCTATTGTGCTCACCATGAACACTACCGCTATATCCCTGACAATACCTATAGAGACGGCACCTTTGCGCGAGATGTCCAAGATCCCCTGGCCGAAGCTCAGGCACCTCTATCTCCATGGACGCTTGCTGGCTAGCTCACAGTCAGCTGCACTGCGCGCCCTTCTCCCCTCTCTGCATTCACTCGAGACCCTCTCAGTGCAAGCTGCGAGGTCGAAGCAGCTCGCACGGCCCCGACTACTAGCGCCATTCCTTTCATCGAGCGGACATCGCGTATCATCTTCTTCCCATGCTCCTTCCGCGCCTTCAGGATCATCCGCTACTATCATCGTCCAGCGTCCGTCCACCCCTCCCGCTATTCTGCCCAGATTGCGCTCCCTCACCATTGCATACGCGAACCCGGAAGACGCGATCTTTTCCATCAACGCCGAGCTCACACACTTCTCTCTCCGCGACTGTCCGCGATTCTACCACTTCCTCGCATACGGGGGATTGCGAATCGGTCTGGAGTGGGGCTGGAATATGCCGATCCTCAACCCGGCTCAATGCCTGTCGATGATGAGGCGGATGCCATTGTCCAGATTGACCAGGCTGGAGCTCGTGTACATGGTGGCTGCGACGCAGTCGGGCAACGATGCGGACTTGCTCACGTACATAGGCGAAGCGTTCCCCGTGCTCATGCACCTAGAGATCCATCGTTATCGGTACCAGAGAACGGAGCGGGTCGACCACGTTCGTCTTCCATGTTTCCGTCGTGGGCTGCGCCACAATACTTATCCTCACATATAGGTCCATATCGCTCGAATGTTGGTCGCGGTGAAGTCATTGCGCACCCTTCGCTTGAACCTGGACTTCCATGACGACCACCAGGCGTACTGTGGCAACGCCAAGAAGCGGCAACGGTGGCATGACATGCTCATAGAACAGCGTGGGCCAGAGATCCTGGCCATCATGGAAGAGTGTCCGCTTCTGGAGCATGTGGCGCTGCTCTACCATGGGGCGCCGTCAGCGACGTGGGTTGAGTTCCGGACGTCTCGCTGCCCGGGACCGCGCGTTGTGCTGGAGTATGATCGTGAGCATGTGTACGTTCGCACTTCGTGCTGCTGTTGACTCTGTTCGGACATTGACGGTCCGCACTTTCAGGGATTCGGAGACCTTGTTTAGGAAGGATTGGGTCTGCGTGTGACAGCCGCATTGTTGACTTCGACTCGGAGCGCTGCAGCCGCGACTGTCGGTGGACAGCGCTGATGCAGGTGGGTATCGGCTGGGGGTGGAACTGTGTCAGTCGGCGGATATGTTGTGGGAGCATATGGATTGTGCCAAAGCTGAATGAGGCGTCGAGAACCAGAGGAACATCAACATCATGCATCGGGTCCGGCCGCTGGCTCACCCTGCCGCTGAAAATCAATCAGAGGGCAGTTGATTGATGATTACAATGCATTGGGGTGTTCAACCGGAGCCTGACTCTGCCTGAGGTTGAGTGTTGGCAACTCTACGAGGGTTCGTAGGCATGTTGAGCCTTGGGTCACCTTGAAACCTACGGTGTTGACATGTACCATTGACATAACTTCAAAATTGCCGTGTTTCCTTCGGGGTTGCAACACTGTGAAGGCGGCTCCGGGCGATTTTGACACGGGCAACGGGTGAAAACTCCGGTTCACCCGAGAACCGGGTGGTGACCGAGTTACTTTCCATACGGGTGAGTTTCACCCGGTATCTGTCCGGTGCCATCACTGTCTATTACCACCCGGTAAACGGGTGATTATAACCCGTCGGAGACTTAGATAAAACTTGAAGCATCCGCCGTATTAGCGCCCATATGCCGGCCGGAGCTAATCCTTACTCATCTACTCCCACGGCTTTGCTGATAACGTCGCAGCGACATCGACCATCCTCTTCCGACCTTTCCCTCTCTCTCTCTCAGCTCTCTCTCAGTCTCCTTCCAAGTCCTCGCCCCGGAATCCGTGGTAGGTAGGTCTATTTGCGTGAGTTCCGACATCCAGGTAGGCTATATGTGTATGTGAGCGGATACAAGGTCAGTGTCATGGTTGTACTGGCCTCCGAGACCCGGTAAGTGCGATGATTAGGCAGATGCTCACCATCTAGTATAGGTATTCAATGCAAGTAGTATGGTCTCGGAGGCCGAGGCGAGTGCGAGCAGGGGCAGTATCGAGGCAATGTGTGGGAATATGAGGTAAGTGTCCCGCCATCTCAATTTGTTACCTCGCAGTGGGGCCCGACTGGCGCCGCCGGTGGGGCGATGGGCCTTCCAATGCATCCCTGGAGGCGTAGTTGTATCGCGATGTAGTACGAATACAATATATTTTCTATCGGAATGCGTACTGGAGGCCGAGTGCCAGGAATGCTAGTCAGCTGATATCAAGCGGAAACTACCTGACCAACAGTTGAAACTCACAAGAAAAACTAGTTATAATCACCCGGTACAGCTCCCTGTACAACCGGGTGACTTTCAACCGCTCACAACCCGGTTTAAACCGGTTGAAAGGTGCCAAATATCAAGTTCTTTTCAACCGGTTTTAGATACCCGGTCTCCAGATGATTTTCAACCCTACTGGGTGATATTAACTCGAAAACCGGATTAGTTCAACCAGAGCTTCGGGTGAACGACCGGGTGACTTTCACTCGGTGAGGCCTTCACAGTGCAAGTGGTAGAATCGATGGCGCATCGACCACTCGCGGTTGGGAATTTTTTCTTCCTTCTAAGACAGTCCAACACTTGCGGGACCTCTAAACTCTTGTCTTTGGAGCGTTCCCAGGTAATGCCAGTGTTCTGTCCCGGGTCCGTGTCTTCGAGTCCGGCGGTGCCAATGCCAACTCACTGGCAAGAATTCCTTCTTGGTTAACATATAATTAGACTAGCTGATCATCTATTTATGATTCACACTATTAGGATCTTGCTATCGCCCTCATGCAGACAAACTCATAATCACGGTAACCGCCTGCTGGTTCATTCCGTTGGCTGACTAAGCAAGGTGGCCTAAGCTAAGCCCTTAGCACCTCTTGTTCTTCAATCGCCGATGAAACTCTGAGATACCAAACCAGTAACAACGAGTCTTGTGCCCGCCTAAGAAGAACTTGCGCTTGACCTCGACCTTCTGCCGCTCTTGTCTTTATCCATGTCGACTCACTGCTTGAATCTGCACCATGTTCTCTAAGGCATGGACTACCATCCACGCTCTCGCCTTCCCCTCGGATCTCGGTGCCTCATGTCCCCACTTCCAGTCCATGGCTCTGACCCATTGCGAACTTGAACAGTCTCCACCGCATAAACGTCGAAAGCATGCACCACCTGTCGAACATTCAACATTGCCGGAGTTTGATCATTTGCCTCGCTTGTCACCATCAGTTCTCCCTCCATGCGCTGATATACTGACGGACGGTCTGGACTCCGCTAGGATACTGCGGGAAATGAGGCAGAGATGGAGTGGCACTGTGGATGGGGCAAGGACCGACGAGTCTGTCACTGAGGGTGCGAGGAAGGTGGTCGGCTCTCGCGAGTAGACCGAGGGACGTGCGGACGATCCGAGGGATGGTGGATGATGGAGACAACGACGTACGGACGTCGGGCGGGAAGGGGACGAGGATGCTGGAGACGAATGGGAAAGAAATGGAAAGGGAACAACACACCCGTGAGGCTTTCGCTACCTCCGGGATGAGTGCGCTATCGGAAGTAGGTGCGACAATGGGTGAACGCGGGATCGGGGAGGTCGGAGACTTCGTAAGCATCGAGAGTCCACGCGCGGACTGCCCGAGTGGTCTCGTAAACGCTACGCTTGCGCGGGTGGGGAGTAAAAGTGAGTGAGCAGATGGTCGCTGTCGAGTCGATGTCGGCCAGGGGAGGAATTCGCTATCCTTCCGTCGAGTCCGATCATAAGCGTGGGGTGCCAAAAGCTGCATAATCATGGGGAGCGATGGGTATATATACAGGAACGGGACGGGACCCGTGTGGTCCGACCTACTACTACTACTACTCGAAAACGTCCTCCTCCGCTGGAATCACGAGCCCTTCCCGGAGTCCCGCAGGCTCCGTAAGCCTCGACTTGTGCGCCACCGGTCTATGAGCTAGCTGGGCCTCGTGCGGCGGATCGACGCGTATAGGTCGCGGAGGCCGCGTCTTGAGCGCTTGAGTGCGACGCATCGCGACACGGTCACGTGTACGCGTCAGGCGCTCGAGGACGAGTCGACGAAAACTAGGGGACAAGTCTTGATCTTGAATGGGGGTCCGTCCCCCTCGATCCTCCTGTCGCCGGTGGTGGAGACTACGCGCGAGGGATGCACTCGGAAACTTCGGGGAGTGCGGAGTCAGTGGGACCACCAGGAAACTAAAGGGGGCTTCGGATGGTGGCTTCGGGGGCATGCGTTCGGAACGAGGGGGGGGGCGCGGGTCGAGTGCCTTCTGAGGGAGCGGACTCCTCGGTGCGAAAAATGGGGGTATTTCGGGGGTTTCGGAGCATGGAGAGGCACCGGGCCTATCACCTCCCCCTCACTGAAATCTGAACCGTCCTCGGTTCAGCGAGTTCCGCGCCAGGGTGACTTCGTCGCGCCATTCTTCAGTTCCGGGGTGAATTACCGCCTTCGAGATATAAGGCGAGATGCGGCGAGGTGGAAGCTGCATCGAAACATGGCTATACTCGGCATTTCCTCCATTCTCGACGAGATCTTCACTCTGTCCGGCAGTGTTCGCCCTGCTCTCGATCATCGCATCGAAAGTCTTGTCACTTCGTTCGAGGCAATAACCCCCGAGAACGATTTCGACGAGACTAGCCTCCGCCGCAAGGTGCGCACCTTGGCATACGACCTTGTAAGTTCGTTCCTGTTCTCGGGCGGAGGCATGCTGACCACCGGCTGCGTAGGACCTCCGTGCCCTTCTGAGCGTTCATGGTCGCGCCGCTCCCGAAGTCGTCAAATGGGTCCGGCGCGTGTTCGAAGCCGCGTCGCTCCTTGACGATTACGGGGGCTACGTTTCCCTTTTCGAAGAGGAGTACCATCGTCTCCGCGACGAACAGCTGTCGTTTGCCAACGCTCGCCGCCTTGCACGGGCGGAAGAGGCCCACTTCCTTGGCAACGCGCTCTGCGCCGCGGTCTATCGTTCTGGCCTGGGCGACCTGACAGTGACTGCCTGGATCGACGCTGCGATGGACTGGACGTCCGAAGAACTGCGCGGCGCGTGTTTCGAGAGATCGAGCATGTCCGCCTTCGCTGTCCATCGGTTGGCTAGCTCGGTCATGGCCAACGCCGCTACCGAATTAGATGAAATGGGGGGCGATGACAACTCTGGGGCCGACATGGGCTTGTGATTGAAGGCTAGACCCGAGGTAGCGAGGGAGAGGGACGGAGGATGTCGCGAAAGGTTGTCGTCGATCGTTCGGACGTCTCAGAGGATTGTTAGGGGTGGAGGGGAGTGCGGAGGTGCGCGAAGGTTCAGGACTAGGGCAGATTTGCGACGCGCCGTCTGTAGACTAGTTTCCGGAAGAAATTGTTCCAACGCGCGACTGCTTGTTATGGAGGTGACATTTGAGGGTCGTCGGAACCGCCTGGCTTGAGCATGAGTGCGCACCCCGGGAAGTCCGACCGTTCTTCTGGTATAAAGGGGGGCCAAGTGCGGTCACTCTCATTCTTCCGTAACCCGACGCCTCCCATGGACGACGACTTGCAGATGTTTGAAGAAATTCCTGAGCTGTCGACCGAAGAGGCCGAGAGCGAATACGAAAGCCTCACCCTCAGCAGCTTCGACCTTCTCGAACACTCGTGACTCGATCAACCGCATGATTGGCGACCTTTCGATGGACATAGGCTGCGGCAACGAGCGCGCGTCCATCCTCCAAGAGAAACTTTTCACCGTGGTGCAGGAGTTGGTGCGTCCCTTTCTCATTCGAAGGCCGTTTTCTTGCTGATGCTTCCTCGACCGCTAGACCTTCCTGGCCCGGTTCGCCAGTTGCAACAAATCCTTTGAGACCATGTTCCAACGCCTGCGGGGTACCGTTGCGCTTGCCCCGGTCGGATACGGGCTTGCACCACTTTTCGTGACCTGGACGTCCGGCTTGCAAATGACTACTCGCCTCGCGCTTCTTCGCAGCTGCGTTGAGGACGCAAAGAAGAGCCGCGACGACATGGACCACCTCGACCTCCTCTTCCGCCACCTCGGCGAACCTCCCATCCTCTGGTTACACCGCATCGTAGCCCTCCGCATCCATATTCATCGTCGCTACACGCACGCGAGCCTCGAATTGGACACGTACCTCCGCCACCTCGCGGATGGCCTGACGAACGAGTAGGGGAGATTCTTTTTTTGGAGTGGGGCAGGGGGAGTGCGCGGGACCGTCGGAAAAAGGCGTAGGTCGCGGGGGACTGCGTACGGGGTTGGGGAGACGTGTCGAATCGCGAGATTCGGTCGGGTTTACTTGCCAGGTTCCGCCTTGTTGGAAATCCAGTAGTCGCGGAATCGACAGTTTGTACCCCGTAGTACATTGACCATGAGGTTGCGAGGTGCGCGATACGCCAGGGGTGCGTTCGGGAGTGGTCGAGAAATGGACCCAGAGTGGACATAAGAAACCACCGGCTGCGCACAGACTAGACGGCACATTCACTTCCTTTTCTCCCCGCTATGCGCCTTCCTACTACCAATCCAGAGCGCGTGGAGCTTCTTGAAGAGGTACTGCCTGCGCTCCATCGTACCATCAATGCCGACCTTGCGCGCGCAAGCTTCGTCTCCGAGGATCCTGCTCGCGTGCTCTTCCCGAGTTCACAGGAGGTCGCGCAAATCGCGCGGGCTATCGTAAGTCGTGGTTCCTTCCCTTTGGTAGGCTATGTGTTGAGCTTCGTTCGCCCACAGGCCCTTCACGGGTGGCTGTCCGTATCCGGTTTTCATAACGCGCCATGGTGGAACGCGCTCCTTCGCCTTTGCGAACGCGCTCCTACCGACCATCCCATTCGCACGCAAGTCCATGGCGCTCTCATCGACATCCAGTACCGGCTTATTGAACGCGAGCTCCTCGAGCACGCGCACGATACCGCCCGCGCGTACTCGACCGATCTTGGTTTGGTGGACGCCCTTGACCGGCTCGGTTGGCGGTTCAGTAGTCTTGCAAGCCGCGCCAGGGTTCTAGTTGCTCATTCGGAAGGCGAATGGGTGGGTGCGGTTCAGGCGCTCACTTCATTCCGTTATGGGCGCTCAGTCGCGCACATTGCGAATCCGGAAGTCCTTTGGATGGAAGGGGAAGGCTCTTGGGACGCGTCCGGCTGGGGCTACGATCCGGACCGGCTCTTCACGAACTTCGCTACCGCAGCACTTCGATGAGGGGACCACGGGAAGTGTACTTAGTCTTTCGCGATCGTAATCGAGCGTCTTGCCTCATCCCTCTCTTCTCTCCGTCATGGCCTCCCCTCTCGCTCCTCTCCTTACTCACGTTCAGGCCTCCGACTTCGAGCTCGATGCCGAGAACGCGCCCGAGATCACCTCCGGTTTCCTTTCCACCATCCGCCGCCTTCCCGACCCCTCTCAACTTCCCGATGCCGATTTCGAGGGCGTGTTCGAGTTGTATACGGCCGCTGTGGCGGCGCGTCGCATTGCCCGTGAGGTGGCGGAGGAGTTCCTTGCTGAGTACTCGATGGTCTCGCGATGTAAGGCTGAGCATGGCTCGATCCATGGCTGATCCAGAGCTGAATCCGCGGATCGAGGGCAATTTTAAGGCTTGATCCAGAGCTGTGCGGATCATGATCCACGGCTCCAGATCAGTGCGGATCCGGATCAAACAGATCCGGATCGCGGATGATCCGCAGGTTTTTTTGCAAAGATTATGTGTTTCTGACATATATCTTGTTGTCTAACTACTTTTCTTGCCTAAATACTGCTAAACATGCAGAATTCTAATGCATGAAGGTGTTCAAAGGCTCTAGTTTACAACTTTGTCAATCCGCGGATCACCTAGATTTTCCCTATTGCCTCGATCCAGAGCTGCAGCGATCTGGAGCTGCAATGAGCTGGATCCGCGGATACAGCTCATTGCGGATACAGCTCCGGATTTTGCGGATCGATCTGCAAAGTGAGCTGGATCTGTGCTCAGCCTTATCGCGATGTGCTAAAGCTGACTTTATTGCACACACGTGTGGGAAGTATGCGAAGGTGGTCCAGCTGGCGGAGGTGCGAGTAGGTGAGTTGAAGTCGCAGCCCCCCGCGGCCGAAGGCGACGCGCGCGCGGACCAGAAGCTCGCCCTAGCCGGGGCCGAGAGGGATTTGCTCGACGCGTCCAGTGAACTCGCCAGTCTGAAGGCGAAGGCTGCGCTCGCCGACGCGGATCGTACGCCCTTTCTTCTCTCTCTCGTGTGACAGCGCGCTAACGTACCGCTCGGACAGGGGCCGCTGCTTGTGCAGACAACTCCTACCATCCCCGTCTCCTTCTCCTGCTCTCAGACGCACACAAGGTAAGCAGACAGCAGATTCCCTCGACGGACCCTCCGCCTCGATTGATGATTCGCTTGCCTGGGAAGCCTCCCGCCAAATCGGAGCCCACCAAGCCTGACGCGTCGGAGAAGACCCCCCGGCGTACTCGTTCTGCCGCTCCAAAGTCCGCGTCTCCTGCCGTCGCTCGAAAGCCTACTGCCCGGATGTCCACGAGCGGCCCGAAACCAAAACCTCGTCCTTCCAAGAGTCACGGAGGGCCCGACGACGAGTACGACGAGCTCGACTCTTCAGACGATGATGAGGAAGGTGCCGACGATGCCGACGACGTGAGCCCTTCTGTTCGTCGCAAAGGCAAGGGAAAGGGCTCCTCCGCCCATTACGAATCACTCGTCGACTCCCCAGAGCTCGCTTCGAAGCGGGACGCTTTCGAAAACCAGGCCTTGTTCTTGGCCTGGAAAGACGATGCCGAGGTTCGTGTCTTTCGCCTTCTTTGCGTCTTCTGAATTTCCGCAAAGTCTGACCCCCTTTTCCAGTGCGACATGTGCGTCAAGAACGGCGAGCCTTGCAAGCCTAGCTTGGACAAGGGACGCGTGCTCTGCGACCACTGCCGGGGCAAGCACGACAAGTGCACCCACTGGGGGCGAAACTGCAAGGGGGAGGTCAAAGGAGGCCCCCACCGCAATACTCCCGTCGCCATCTTCAACGGCCTCGGGTACTCGTTCTCGTCCGCGCTCTCGCAAATCCAGCGCGCTTGGGCCGAAGCGGTCGTTCACTCGATCGAAGACTGTCCTGAGGCCAACGAGCTCGTCGAGGTCGACAACGAGGGCCTATTGCGCTGTGTTCGGCGCGCCCGGACTGTGACCCTCAAGGAAGGATCGAGTAAGGCCAACTCCGTTTTGAGGACGTACTCGCCCACTTCACGCGTTCCCACGGAGTACGTGTTCGACCGGTCCACGCTGCCCCAGTACAACCCTCGTCTCCTCCCGGCCTACGTCGACCTCGACGAGGCACGCCTGCTTACCGCCACAGCCGCTCCAGTGGACGAACCCGCGGCCAGAGTTGCAGTGGTTGCTGAGGCGCCGTCGACGCCGAGCTCGCCTGTTCCTCGTCGGTCTCGCCACGGCCACCCTCCCGGCATTCGCGAGCTTCCAGAGAGTTCAGCGAAACCCTCGCCCATCGTCATCAAGATCAAAAAGGTCGCACCCTCCTCGAAACGTCCTCACGAGGAGTCTAGTCCGGTGCCCTCGCTCGCCCCGAGGAAGAAGCGCACCTGCGTCGTCGAGTCCGAGGAGGAGTCCGCCGACGATATCACCGCAATTCCGGAGGCCGCTCCTGAAGAGCCCGAAGGGAAGACTTCCGGCCGTCTTCGTCGCCTGACCCGTACTCGTCCCGCGGATCGCGACTCACCGGTGAGCACATTCTGTCGCTTGTTCGTAGCCACCGCTCACGCCACCTGCCAGGCTTTCCTTGGTCACACTCCCGCCCCCGCCACCATGGATCCTTCCGAATTGGCGGTCGAGGAAGCTGTCGCGCCGCCCGAGGACGAGCTCCCCCAGCTATCCGATGGTGGTGTCCCGGAGGCCGATCCCATCGTCGAGGGCTTCGAGGGTCCTGCTTCCCCGTCCATCGCGGGCGCTCAGTTGCCCGAGCCTGCCACTCCTGCGGATCCCTTGTCTGTTGCTCCTCCTGGCAGCGTGACGGCGACTACCCTGTCGCCCAACTTCGTCTTCCCTCCTCTTCGCTTGCGAGTGCGCGACCTTCGCGAGCTCGACATCCACGTCCAAGAGATTCGTGCGTCTTGGGCCGGCTTGGGCCGGGGCTGTCTCTCGCGAGTTCCTCAGCCAGTCCCAGCAGAGGGAGTGGGCTCGTCGCGAGGAGGAGCTGACTGGGGAGCCCTTCGGCTACTACTCGTCTGCGGACCTCCCTCGTCTCGACTTGGAGTTCGAGCGCACCATTTTCCGGGGCCTAGCCGCCAACTCTCTCGAGGAGATCAATTCGAGGTATCCTCCTGATGAGGGGGACGTGCGCTCTGGTCTCGGAGGTCGGTCTCCTACTGCTTCCGAGTAGGGTAGCTGATGGACCCTTCGTCGGTTAGGGCACGGCTTGGCGTTGGCGTGATTCCCGGGGTCGTTTTGTACTGTCAAACGCTTCTTCGCATGTTTTTCGTTCTGGTTCCCTCGCGTCGTCATCGTCTTCTTCCTCCTTTGTCCACAGACGGACTCGTATCTTGGCATCCCGCGTCGCTCGCTCTCCTCCGATCCTTGCGCTTCGTGAAAGGTAACGTGTCGAAAGGTCTGTTTGTTTTTCTGTTCGTACGTATTCTTGGAAATAAAAAAAATAGCTGTGTGCTGGAATTGGTGTTTGCGTGCCTTGGAACTGAATGGTGCACACAACTGCACATGATGCGAAGAAAAACAGAAGGCGATTGAATTCATAGTGGTATCCTGAATACCCCCTCCCCCTCACTGAAATCGCGACTGTCCCCAGTCGTGGAGACGCTCAGCGGGGTGGTGGGTGGGCTAGGGGGAATTGACGTCGTATCTGTCGACTTCTTCAAAGTCGTCGGCTCCTTCGCCCTTGTCTTCGGAAGCTTCCAGTTCCCGGATTCGGAGGGAATCGGCGTCCAGCCATTCGCGCGGGACAGCGATGGGTTCCTTGTGCGCAAAATAAGGGATGACTCTGAACGCTGCAGTCGGGCGGTCGAACACCATGCCGTCCAACTCCGCTAGTATGTATGCTCCGCCGCGATTGCGGGATACAACGGTGTATGGTCCCAGGTAGCGTGGACGCATTTTGCGATTGAGACTCTTCTCGATTGCTGTGTTGCGCAAGAGTACGAGGACGCCTGGTTGATGGTCGAAGTCCTTGATCGTTGTTCTGTGTTTGTCTTTGAACTCTCGGGCCTCCTTGACTCAGGTCTCGTATATCTTGGAGCGCAATTGCGCGACGTCTTCTGCTCGCTTCTGGAGGGCGATCGCACGTTGCGCAATTAATTCAGCTGTAGCGAGCAGGGATTCGGGAGGTGGTACTAGGTACGTGGCTTCGACAAAGTCGAGGGGCAGTACCGGATGACTGCTGGTAATTGCGAAGTATGGGGAACAACCGAATCGCCTTCTTCGGGTGGCACGTTCCGACCAAAGGACCGTATGCACAAAGGCGTGCCAGCGCGTTCCGTCCCCTCCTAATGCCTTGAAGAGGGCATCGCGGACCGGAAAATGTGGCCGCTCGACTATCCCGTTTGCCCACGAGTTATAGCCTGAGACTCGGATGTGGTGTATGTGATACTTTTGGGCGAGGTAGTCGCACGCCTTCACCCACGGAGCACCATTGTTGGTAACCACTTCGGACAACGCTCCCCAACGGCTCAAAACGTCTTGGAAGAGCCATTCTCCGATGGCTTTCGCGGTCTCCGTAGTCAACGTGCGACCTTCCGGCCAAGAGGTCGTTGCGCACCGGGCGTGCATGAAATACTTGTATTGTCCTGGCATAGCCATGGAGTCGGCATGAATACGCATCATTGGGGATAATGGGATTGGGACCGTTGGAGGAATTAGGACATGCGTAGTCTTCCTCGTCTGACAAACATGGCAAGTTTTCACAAACCAGTGCACATCCGATTTTATGTCCGGCCACCAGAAGCGTTCGCAAGCGAAAGACGTGGTCGCGAAAATTCCGCGATGTCCGAGTCTATCGTGAAGTTCCACTAGGACCTCGGGCCTTCGACCGGAGTCGACAACCAGTTTCCGAATTCCTTCATGGTGTCTTTTCCACAAAATGCCTCGAGCGTCGAGTAGGAATTGACTAGCGAACTTGTAGAATCCCTTCCATTGCTTGTCCGACATGCCCGACAGGCGCTTGGGGCTATCCAGGAAGTCTCGTACTTGAGGAATGAGGGAGTCCAGCCTCTTTGCTCGTTCGGACCTACAGCTGCTGTTGTGGTATTGATACATCATTTTACGGTTATCTCCCAGGAGCGTTTTACATCATATTACGGTTAAATGCATGATGTATCATAAGCCCCCGGGGCTTATGCCGGATTCTACCCAATTAGGCAAGGCCTCCTCCGGGGCCTCCAGGGAGAGCCCCCATGCTTATCTAAGCCCTCCCGGGCCTGCTGTGGCTGTACCCTTTTGCTACTCCCATCAATCCTTGCCTCCCGGGCCTGCTGTGGCTGTACCCTTCTGTTCCTGCCATCAATTCTGGCCCCCGGGGCCTACTGTGGCTGTGTCCCCTTGCTTCTCCCATCAATACTGCCTTCCGGGATGCCTCCTCCCATCAAATATCAACCTCCCGGCTTCCCTGGCCCAATTAGGCAAGTGCCCAGTGCCTGGGAGGTGGGGGACCTTGTTCCCCTTGCTGTTAGGCCATTCCTGGGCCGTTTCCCTTCATTGTAGGTGCGTTCTGTTCGCATTTTCAAGGCGAACAAAATGTATATACTCAGTTACTACATAGTGGCCCCTACCCAGACCCATAGTGCCCCCTTAGGATCGACCTAGGGGACACTGTTTGGTGAATATCTCTTCCGTTTCTTGGCCGTTTTGGGCGCGTGAGGGCTCATTGGATTCGCATTTTTAATACGCACCTAACGAGCCCTCATGCGTCCAAATCCGTCCAGCGGTCGTCCCGGAGCAGATACCTTCTCCTCCTGGGGAGCAGGTATCTGTATCTCAGCAACCCCTGGACCGTTTGCCTTGCTGTTTGCACTCACTTGTATGTCTGTTGTACTGCATTTCATGCAATGTATTCACTTGTACATTGATAGCCAGCCCATCATGCAGGATGCCCATCAGTATGCAGCCTCTCCTACTTCGACGGCCCATATCTCCACAACGCATGGGCCGTTTTTTGTGCCCGTGGTACGCCTGGAAAGCCCTTGCTCATAGCTTTCTAAGGAGCCCCTGAACGTCCCGAACGGACCACTGGTCGTCCCGGGAGGCTGACCCTCTCCTCCTACCTCCATCTTATACTCATCCATCTATATCTCAGGCAGTTTTCCCACCGTTTCCCCTCATCTTTTTTTGCATCATAGATCTGTATTTACCTGCTACCTGAATCCATGACCATATTTGCTATCAGGCCAGTGGATCTATTTGGGCTCCCTTATCAGTATCCTCACAGTATACACCCTATGCCCCCCTTGGCCCACCATGGATAGGCGATGTAATAGGTTGACTAAATAGAGCTAAATGAGGGCTATCCAACGCAACAAGAACCATGCAAAACGGTCAAGTATTGGCCTAGTTATGATGTTTTCAACTCCAGTAGACCCACTGTATAACAGTAAGACACTCCGGGCAAGTGTCTTAACCCGGAAGGCAGGGTCTTAAACCAGCTAACAGGAACTGTTCAAGCTATAAGTTGGCTTCCTCTCAACCGTTTTGCATGGTTCTTGTTGCGTTGGATAGCCCTCATTTAGCTCTATTTATTCGACCTATTACATGTCCTATCCATAGTGGGCCAAGGGGGGCATAGGGTGTATACTGTGAGGATACTGATAAGGGAGCCCAAATAGATCCACTGGCCTGATAGCAAATATGGTCATGGATTCAGGTAGCAGGTAAATACAGATCTATGATGCAAAAAAGATGAGGGGAAACGGTGGGAAACTGCCTGAGATATAGATGGATGAGTATAAGATGGAGGTAGGAGGAGAGGGTCAGCCTCCCGGGACGACCAGTGGTCCGTTCGGGACGTTCAGGGGCTCCTTAGAAAGCTATGAGCAAGGGCTTTCCAGGCGTACCACGGGCACAAAAAACGGCCCATGCGTTGTGGAGATATGGGCCGTCGAAGTAGGAGAGGCTGCATACTGATGGGCATCCTGCATGATGGGCTGGCTATCAATGTACAAGTGAATACATTGCATGAAATGCAGTACAACAGACATACAAGTGAGTGCAAACAGCAAGGCAAACGGTCCAGGGGTTGCTGAGATACAGATACCTGCTCCCCAGGAGGAGAAGGTATCTGCTCCGGGACGACCGCTGGACGGATTTGGACGCATGAGGGCTCGTTAGGTGCGTATTAAAAATGCGAATCCAATGAGCCCTCACGCGCCCAAAACGGCCAAGAAACGGAAGAGATATTCACCAAACAGTGTCCCCTAGGTCGATCCTAAGGGGGCACTATGGGTCTGGGTAGGGGCCACTATGTAGTAACTGAGTATATACATTTTGTTCGCCTTGAAAATGCGAACAGAACGCACCTACAATGAAGGGAAACGGCCCAGGAATGGCCTAACAGCAAGGGGAACAAGGTCCCCCACCTCCCAGGCACTGGGCACTTGCCTAATTGGGCCAGGGAAGCCGGGAGGTTGATATTTGATGGGAGGAGGCATCCCGGAAGGCAGGATTGATGGGAGAAGCAAGGGGACACAGCCACAGTAGGCCCCGGGGGCCAGAATTGATGGCAGGAACAGAAGGGTACAGCCACAGCAGGCCCGGGAGGCAAGGATTGATGGGAGTAGCAAAAGGGTACAGCCACAGCAGGCCCGGGAGGGCTTAGATAAGCATGGGGGCTCTTCCTGGAGGCCCCGGAGGAGGCTCTGCCTAATTGGGTAGAACCCGGCATAAGCCCCGGGGGCTTATGATACATCATGCATTTAACCATAATATGATGTAAAACGCTCCTGGGTTATTACCGTAATATGATGTATCATTACCACAACATATGGTGGGTGATGAGTTCGCCGAGCTCACAAGAGACCTGCGTTTTGTATACCGCTTCCTTCAGGTTGTTTACCGCGTTCGGGCTACCATAAGTAACTTCGTTCCGGTAGGCAGGCGTGTTTTGGACGCCCGCTACGCCCCGCATTGGTTCTGCTGGCTTCGCGTGCAACGGAGAGGGGTCCGTCGCGTCCTTAGCTTTCGCGTACGGATGGAGCGGAGTCGCGCTCTCGGAAGCAGCTACATTCGGCTGGGGTGGCCTCTGTGTTACCGGTCGCTGAATGTCCGTTGATTGCGAACCGTGCCGCGGCCCCGAAGGTCCTGGAGTGGGTGGGCGCGGGGTCGTCCTGTCCGCCGTTCCAACGTTCGCCGGTCTTGCGGGTGGGGCAGGCTTTGGTCCCGGTGGAACCCCGCGTTTCCCAGTGAAAGGTCTGGGGCGCTGGATTATTTCAACACCGTCGAAGCGCAAATTTGGCTTTTTCTTTGCGGCAACCTGAAGCTCGTTGATCTGGCACTGGAGAGCCTCGAGGGCGTCGGCGTCACTCTTGGACAAAGGCGGTTGGTGCGAATCATCCATCAACTCGTAATCTTGTTCGTCTGAGGTGGACAACTCCAACAGCATATGGTCTGCGCCTGATTGTTCCGCGCGCTTCGCATCGAGGTAAAAGTTCACCTTCTCCCGCAAAGTTCCTTGCCCGAGGTGGTACGGAATCGGATTACCATCGTACATGACTAACATCCCGTTCTCGTGCTTGATTTTTCGGGCATTGATGTCTTCTGTAGCTTCCGGGCACCTCCGGGTTTCGCAACCGTCTGCTCCGCAATAGTAGCATCCTTTTCGCGGAGTCGGAGGTCTCGGAGGTAGATCGTGTCTAGGTCCTCCCCCGTTCGGTGGCGGAGTACGCATAGCCGCACGTTCCGGAGGAGACGGGTTCGACGCCGGTTTGGGCAACATAGCCGCTAGGGTACTGACCAGCTGTTTCGAGATCAGGTTCACAAATGCACTTGCGTCTTCTTGCTTGATCCGGGGAGCCACACTCGGCGCGCGCGTCGCTGTGGGTGCTTGTAGTCCTCCTGTTCCTCCAGTACTCCCTATCGGGCCGGTCGTCTCCCAGATGTCGTCGAAGTCATCGTTGCGGTGTTGCAGTACGTAGGTCGCCGCCTTGTGGAACTGTTCGAACGTGTAGGGCGTGTTTGCCGTACGGTTTGGGACGTCATTTTCTAGACGAGCCTTGACGGCTTCCCTGTGCGAAGTACCGAGGGCTCGAGCGAGTGCCTTATTCGCCTCGATATTGTTGATCCGGTTCTTGCCCAGGAGGTACTTTACTACCAGCCGGAGTTCGACGTAGAACCTCGAGTATTCGTTTAGGTCCTTGACGGCGCCGGCTGCGACACGTTTGTCGACCAAAGACTGCAGATCTTCAACAGTCCATTCGGGGGTCGTCGATACTCCCGGATAGAGCTCGAAGACCGCCTTCTTGAAATCCACGTAAGTCTTGGTCGGCTCTGAGAATTCTTCTAAGGAGCTCCACGACGCTTCGATTGCCCAGGAGAGATACCTGACTGCAAAACTCTTCCTGTCGGTTTGCGCTGTCGCGTCGTCCGGGACCGAATGCTTGCGGAAGAGGGCCTCCAAGTCGGCGAAGTATCGGCTCAAAGACCGGGGGTCTGCTTCGTCGAATACCGGACACGTCCGATCTCCTCGTACAGGCATCGCCTGCGGTCCAGCGTTCGCGCCTTGGCTCATGATTGGATGGGGGTTGATGAATGGTTGAGGTAGAAGCTGGTTCGATGATTGTGTGACGACCGGGGGCGCAATCACCACCGGTGGCAAGGTATGAGTAGTTCGTGGGGTCGAATGTATCGGAGCTCTTGACGCCGAGTCAGGACACTCGATAAAGTCTTCTTGGTCTTGTATTGGATGTGAGTTCCGAGCCAAACGTGTCGTCTGCTCCGAAGTCGGTAGGTATGTGTTCTGTAATTGCGGGAACGTCTGAGAAATGGTCTCGCGCGTCGTCGAACTCTTCGATCGAATTTCCGGATAGGTCTTCATTGAATTGTTGATCGTCGTCGGTAACCCAGGTAAAGGTGTGAAAGTCAAAACGTAAGGTGTCGCTTGGACTAGGTGTATTGCCGGACTCTGGCGTCGACCACGGCGAAATGGTTGGGGTAGGTTCCGACGAACCTTCCGACGTCGGAGGAGTCAGCGCAAAGGTTGCGGTTCGAGGTGAGTACGGCACCGGTTGCGTCGGTGTCGGAAGTGTGTGATGATTCAGAGGATCAGGAGGATTCGAAGGTTGTCTCCTTTGCAAAACTCCCGAGAGTTCCGCGAGATGTCTGAGGTCTGAAAGGAACTCTTGATCTTCCGCAAGCGGTAAATTTGCTGTCTGTCGGTTAATCGCGAAGGAATCCGACTGGGCCCCCTTGCGGTGGGCTCCAAAATGATATACTGATGGACGGTCTGGACTCCGCTAGGATACTGCGGGAAATGAGGCAGAGATGGAGTGGCACTGTGGATGGGGCAAGGACCGACGAGTCTGTCACTGAGGGTGCGAGGAAGGTGGTCGGCTCTCGCGAGTAGACCGAGGGACGTGCGGACGATCCGAGGGATGGTGGATGATGGAGACAACGACGTACGGACGTCGGGCGGGAAGGGGACGAGGATGCTGGAGACGAATGGGAAAGAAATGGAAAGGGAACAACACACCCGTGAGGCTTTCGCTACCTCCGGGATGAGTGCGCTATCGGAAGTAGGTGCGACAATGGGTGAACGCGGGATCGGGGAGGTCGGAGACTTCGTAAGCATCGAGAGTCCACGCGCGGACTGCCCGAGTGGTCTCGTAAACGCTACGCTTGCGCGGGTGGGGAGTAAAAGTGAGTGAGCAGATGGTCGCTGTCGAGTCGATGTCGGCCAGGGGAGGAATTCGCTATCCTTCCGTCGAGTCCGATCATAAGCGTGGGGTGCCAAAAGCTGCATAATCATGGGGAGCGATGGGTATATATACAGGAACGGGACGGGACCCGTGTGGTCCGACCTACTACTACTACTACTCGAAAACGTCCTCCTCCGCTGGAATCACGAGCCCTTCCCGGAGTCCCGCAGGCTCCGTAAGCCTCGACTTGTGCGCCACCGGTCTATGAGCTAGCTGGGCCTCGTGCGGCGGATCGACGCGTATAGGTCGCGGAGGCCGCGTCTTGAGCGCTTGAGTGCGACGCATCGCGACACGGTCACGTGTACGCGTCAGGCGCTCGAGGACGAGTCGACGAAAACTAGGGGACAAGTCTTGATCTTGAATGGGGGTCCGTCCCCCTCGATCCTCCTGTCGCCGGTGGTGGAGACTACGCGCGAGGGATGCACTCGGAAACTTCGGGGAGTGCGGAGTCAGCGGGACCACCAGGAAACTAAAGGGGGCTTCGGATGGTGGCTTCGGGGGCATGCGTTCGGAACGAGGGGGGGGGGCGCGGGTCGAGTGCCTTCTGAGGGAGCGGACTCCTCGGTGCGAAAAATGGGGGTATTTCGGGGGTTTCGGAGCATGGAGAGGCACCGGGCCTATCAGCGCGTCCTTCTATCTATGTTGACCGGCCCATCCAGACTTGAAACCGTGAATATCGATGTGTTCCGTCTCATCGCAGATGAGCTGCACCACCAAGGAGGTTTCCTCCACAATCTATCACTTGCGTCTCGCAAGCTCCGCCACCTTTCCTGCCCCATATTGTTCTCCCGGTGCAGGTGGATTGTCCGTTCTCGGCAGGAGGACGTGGAGCCCACGTATGATTACTTCCCGTCCCCACAGCCACCTGAAGTAATCCGTCCATTCGTTCGGTGTGTCCTGCTTTTTCGATGGTCAAGCATTTCTCAAACCGCCGTGTGTCAGGCACCTAAATGTATACAGGCCATTTCGATACGACCAAGACGTGGAGCAGTTCCACATCCTCCTGGGTTGCTTCCCTTTGATCACCTCGGTCACCTTCGCGGGGACGCAGGGTGTTATTTGGTGGCCTATGATCAGATCCTGTCTCGTCAACCCTGGCATCACATCCTTGTCGTTCAACGCCGGAGAACAGACCGATTCACCTTGGCCCCGTACTTGTCGGACGACACAATCACTAGCTCACTCGAGCGGCTTTCATTCACGACTACTATGTGGCGGGAACATGCTAATGTCACGTCAAACACTCGCTACTGCTTCCAACCGAGGGACATGAATGAGGTTTATCATTTTGAGCGGGAGTGGTTGACCGCTATTCTGCTCACCATGAACACTACCGCTATATCCCTTACAATACCTATAGAGACGGCACCTTTGCGCGAGATGTCGACGATCCCCTGGCCGAAGCTTAGACACCTGTATCTCCATGGACGCTTGCTGGCTAGCTCGCAGTCAGCTGCACTGCGCGCCCTTCTCCCCTCTCTGCATTCACTCGAGACCCTCTCAGTGCAAGCTGCGAGGTCGAAGCAGCTCGCACGGCCCCGACTACTAGCGCCACTCCCTTCATCGAGCGGACATCGCGTATCATCTTCTTCCCATGCTCCTTCCGCGCCTTCAGGATCATCCACTACTATCATCATCCAGCGTCCGTCCACCCCTCCCACTATTCTGCCCAGATTGCGCTCTCTCACCATCGCGTACATGAACCCTGAAGACGCGATCTTTTCCATCAATGCCGAGCTTACCCACTTGTCTCTCCGGGACTGTCCGCGCTTCTACCACTTCCTCGCATACGGGGGATTGCGAATCGGTGTGCAGTGGGGCTGGAACATGCCAATCCTCAACCCGGCGCAATGCCTGTCGATGATAAAACAAATGCCATTGTCGAGGTTGACCAGCCTTGAGCTCGTGTACATGGTGGCCGCGATGCGGTCGGGCAACGATGCGGACTTGCTCACATAGATAGGTAAATCATTTCCTGCGCTGTCGTATTTGGAGATCCATCGTTATCGGTACCAGAGGACGGAGCGGGTCGACCACGTTCGTCTTCCCTGTTTTGTTTGATGTGTCACGGTGCTCATTGTCATCTGCAGGCACATATTGCCCGGACGCTGACCGCGGTGAAGTCGTTGTGCACCGTGCGCTTGAACCTGGACTTCCACGACGATCATCAGGCGTACTGCGGCAACCTCGAGAAGAGCAAACGATGGCATGACACGCTCATAGAACAGCGTGGGCCAGAGATCCTGGCAATCATGCAGGAGTGTCCGCTCCTAGAGCATGTCGCACTCCTTTATCATGGGTGGCCGTCAGCGACATGGGTTGAGTTCCGGACGCCTCCCTGCCTGGGACCGCGCATTGTCCTGGAGTATGATGCTGAGCATGTGTACGTTCGCACTTTTGTCGGCTCTCTGCGCCCATTGACAGCCCTCACTTTCAGGGATTCGGAGACCTTGATGAGAAAGAAATGGGTCGGGGAGTGACGGCTATGTTTTCTGCGACAAGTCGGAGTCTCGCAGGGGCGACTCTGTGGGCAACACCAATGACGTAAGTGGGTGCCGGCTTCATTAGAGGTGGAACTGAGTCAGTCAGTTGGTGGGATGATTGGCGGCAGCATGTGGGTTGGGCCCAGGCTGAGTGAGACGTCGAGAGCCAGTAGAACTGCATGTCCGGCCGCTCGAAGACCTTGCTGGCGAAAGTCACTAAGCAAGGGGTGGACGGTCAGTGACCACTGCAGCGCTGCATATCGTGTTGCTGAACCTGAGCGTGAGATCGGGCACTGATATATGATAACTTGGTGGCTTTGATTCTGTTACAACCTACAACTTTGATGCTGGCCGACACATACCATATGTTCGAAACTTCCATGTTTCCTGTGGTCGGATCTATGAGTGGCGCATCGACCCCTCACGTTTGGAAGGGGTTTGCTTTCTCTATGTGAATTCTGGCATCCAGCATGTCATCTTACTCTCGGGACCTTTGGGTTCTTGCTCGGTGTTCATCCATGTACTGCTCGATGACGGCCACACTCGTGCTACGCATATGTTATGTTTTCTAGGGTCTGGTTCACTGTCTCCTCTCTCGTCTTCGCCTGGTCCTACTTTCCATTGTGCGAGTCTCAGACAACGCCCAGCGATCCCGACTCGGAGCTACTCCCACCCTGTGAACGCTCCACTGAGGGTGCTGTTGGCGATGAACTCACTGCAGGTCTTGCGCCTCAACCTGGACTTCAAGATCGCGTACTGTGGGGAGTGGTACGAGACACTAACCGGAAGGAAGGGCCCCGAGATTGTGCAGGTCATGCAGATGTGCCCGGAGCTGGAGCGTGCCATGGACCAGAATCATAAAGACGGAAATATGCCCCGACCCTGACTAAGCACAAGACACACCTCTGTGAATTTGACCTCAACGAAGTTGAAGAGGTCGGCCGCTGTGGCGGCCTCTTCTAGCCTCTTCCGTGGCTGCTTGGCTCGCGTTCCACGACCGCAATGCTTTCTCGGACCCTGGCAGTACTGCAGTCGCTTCTGTTTCCTTGGAATCACCGCCACGGCAATGGAGGTGCGCCTCTGAAATCGCCCCGACCCCGCAAGAAGCGTAAAGCTTCGCCCCTTCCCTCTCGAGAGACGCTGGACCTCCCATCACTGTCCCAAGGACCTTCTTTCTCATAAGTTTATCCTCATGATCCCCACGTTCGATACTCACACTGGCATGTTCAGCCTTGAGGACTTGAACGTGGACGTATTTGTGCTTATCATGGATCAGTTGCAATGGCAGGAAGCCTCTCTCCACAACCTTGCACTCTCTTCTCACCGGCTTCATTCGCTGTGCTTCCCGATACTCTTCAAGAGATGTCGAGTGGATATCAGGGAGACAAGGCATGATGATCCCCCAGACTCCATCTGTTCGTACGTTCGGTGAGTCTTGTCACGTGTTTTGTTTCTTGTGCTTGTTCCGATTCGATGTTTTCAAGACATTTAACACATATCGGGCCTGTATGTAAAGATCAAGACCCTCAAAGGATGGAGAAACTGTTCAGCCATTTCCCTTTCCTCACTTCGATCGCTCTAGAGGAGCTCGATGGGAGCATTCCATGGGCTGTTCTCAAGGTCTGCCTCGCCCTTCCCTGTGTCGTATCCTTGTCGGTCCACCTCAGACTGTTTGCCCTTCGTACCCATCCCATCACCCAAGAGGATGTTGCTGTCACTTCTATTTCTCTGAAACAGTTCTCGTATGGCATCACCATGTGGCGAGAACGGGTCAGTGGGCTGGAATACGTCAATGGCTACGCCTCTCTGAGCGACATGTGAGCAATCTATGATTTTGAACGCGAGTGCCTGTCCAGCATCGTCTCGAAGCTGAATAACACTGTGACGTCTCTCGCACTGCCAATAGAATCTGCGCCTATTCTCGCCATGGCGGAACTATCCTGGCCACATCTCCGTGAGCTGGCTCTGCATGGACACCTCTTAGACTCTGAACATGCCACTTCCCTGCAGTACTTGCTTCCGTCCCTCCCATCTCTTCGAAAGGTCTCAATTCTGGCAGGAAGGTACACTCTCAGGCCGGTGCGGCACCCTCTTCTTCCAGGTTCGTCGACTCCGCAACTATCCTCCCTCCAGCGAACAAAATCCATGTCAGCTCTGGAACCTTCAAGCTCCTCCACGTCCATACACTGTCGAGCTACGTCTCCCACTCCTGATACCACGGATCCTCCTATCCTATCCCAGCGCGAACCGTCGCCCTTTCCCTTCCTCACCGAATTACGCTCCCTCATGATCACCTATCCGGACCCCGAAGACGGAATCTTCTCCCTCAACCTACCCAACCTCACTCACCTCTCCCTGCGCGACCAACCTCGTGTCTACCATCGTCTGACTGCCGATGATATTGCAATCCTGGATGGTTCATATGGCGGATCGTGGCCGGCCCCTCTATTGTCTTCGGAAGAACTGCTCTCCATCCTCCGCCGCATGGACCTCTCCCGTCTGACAAGTCTCGAGCTTGTATACATGGCGCATCAGCCGGGAGAGGACGACGCGCTGCTCTCATATATTCCCGAGTCGCTTCTGCAGCTAGAACACCTAGAGCTCCATTGGTACCGCGGTGTGCAGTCGCAAATGCGAAGGACTCGGGTCGACCATGTACGCCATCCTATCCTTTAATGCCTGCAGTCAGATCCCTACTGATTGCGCTACAGATGCACATCGCCCGGCTACTCTCCCCCGCGACATCCCTAGTCACCCTCCACCTCAATCTCGACTTCCACGATGACCACCAAGCATACTGCAGTGCACCATGGGAGTGCAGGCGCTGGTTCCCCCTCTTCAAAGCACGTGGCTTCGAGATCATCAACCTTTTGCAGGCTTCGTGTCCCCATCTGGAGCACGTCGCGCTTCTCTACCATGGGGATCCTGCCGCGACTTGGGCGGAGCTCCATCCGCAGCGGTGCGCAGAACCATGGTTCATCTTGGACTACACAAAGCATCATGTGTGCGTTTCATGTGCTCTCGACTGCCTTTGTCCTTCGCTTTCTGACCATCAGCCCAGGGATTCGGAGCCATGCCCCAGGGAGTGGGTGTTTCTGGACCCCAGCGTTATACCATCGCTCTTAACTCTGTAACTTGTAACCCCGCTTTTGCTAACATTATACGCTTCTTTTTGTTCAGTAGACAGGTGATCTGGGTATGCACACTGGATATATTCGGTTTGGGGAGCAATGCTTTGGACTATTAGTATCTTCTTCTGTGAACTTGGCTGTTGTGCATGGCGCTCTGTTTAAGCTGGATTCTATGGACATTGCATCAAGACGACAAGAGTACATCACACCATGTCTTCCTACAATGCGCCCAGCACATGGAGCATCACGGCAGTACAGTCTTTAACCGGTCCTCAGGCCACTATGGGTCCTCGGGCCACCCGGCCATTTCCCATCCATCCGCTGGACCCCGTCCCTTCAAACTTTACACATAGATTCATTTACGTTTGCACGTTACATGGCTCTCATTCTGTGTAAGGCAAGGGGGTATTTCTTGACTTATGATGGCCGTTATACTAAATCAGGGAAAAAATGGATTTAATTGTTGAGATCACGAGCTGGAGTGCTGCCCGATAACGCTGAAATCTTGACAGATCACCCCTTCAGTACCATACTTCTATTGTATTGAACCTAAAGTCTTATCGAGCTCGAAACACAGAGTCCATCTTGACGTTGTCGCCATCCATTGCACAACAGAGGTGGGTGATCAAGCGCCCTGTCACACTGCAATCTGGAAAGGGTGCGGCAATACCTTAAGGTGGTATTGCTCTCACTACATCATGGCTCCTGGTTGCCGCCCCCCTTCGCAGACAAAGGTTCAAGATGAGGCGTCCAAATTCAAGGAACACTGGGTCGACATCGCGGCCGAGCGGTACAAGACCCTGAAGCACGGGGCACCATATGTTGTGGTATTGATACATCATTTTACGGTTATCTCCCAGGAGCGTTTTACATCATATTACGGTTACAGGCATGATGTATCATAAGCCCCCGGGGCTTATGCCGGATTCTACCCAATTAGGCAAGGCCTCCTCCGGGGCCTCCAGGGAGAGCCCCCATGCTTATCTAAGCCCTCCCGGGCCTGCTGTGGCTGTACCCTTTTGCTACTCCCATCAATCCTTGCCTCCCGGGCCTGCTGTGGCTGTACCCTTCTGTTCCTGCCATCAATTCTGGCCCCCGGGGCCTACTGTGGCTGTGTCCCCTTGCTTCTCCCATCAATCCTGCCTTCCGGGATGCCTCCTCCCATCAAATATCAACCTCCCGGCTTCCCTGGCCCAATTAGGCAAGTGCCCAGTGCCTGGGAGGTGGGGGACCTTGTTCCCCTTGCTGTTAGGCCATTCCTGGGCCGTTTCCCTTCATTGTAGGTGCGTTCTGTTCGCATTTTCAAGGCGAACAAAATGTATATACTCAGTTACTACATAGTGGCCCCTACCAGACCCATAGTGCCCCCTTAGGATCGACCTAGGGACACTGTTTGGTGAATATCTCTTCCGTTTCTTGGCCGTTTTGGGCGCGTGAGGGCTCATTGGATTCGCATTTTTAATACGCACCTAACGAGCCCTCATGCGTCCAAATCCGTCCAGCGGTCGTCCCGGAGCAGATACCTTCTCCTCCTGGGGAGCAGGTATCTGTATCTCAGCAACCCCTGGACCGTTTGCCTTGCTGTTTGCACTCACTTGTATGTCTGTTGTACTGCATTTCATGCAATGTATTCACTTGTACATTGATAGCCAGCCCATCATGCAGGATGCCCATCAGTATGCAGCCTCTCCTACTTCGACGGCCCATATCTCCACAACGCATGGGCCGTTTTTTGTGCCCGTGGTACGCCTGGAAAGCCCTTGCTCATAGCTTTCTAAGGAGCCCCTGAACGTCCCGAACGGACCACTGGTCGTCCCGGGAGGCTGACCCTCTCCTCCTACCTCCATCTTATACTCATCCATCTATATCTCAGGCAGTTTCCCACCGTTTCCCCTCATCTTTTTTGCATCATAGATCTGTATTTACCTGCTACCTGAATCCATGACCATATTTGCTATCAGGCCAGTGGATCTATTTGGGCTCCCTTATCAGTATCCTCACAGTATACACCCTATGCCCCCCTTGGCCCACCATGGATAGGCGATGTAATAGGTTGACTAAATAGAGCTAAATGAGGGCTATCCAACGCAACAAGAACCATGCAAAACGGTCAAGTATTGGCCTAGTTATGATGTTTTCAACTCCAGTAGACCCACTGTATAACAGTAAGACACTCCGGGCAAGTGTCTTAACCCGGAAGGCAGGGTCTTAAACCAGCTAACAGGAACTGTTCAAGCTATAAGTTGGCTTCCTCTCAACCGTTTTGCATGGTTCTTGTTGCGTTGGATAGCCCTCATTTAGCTCTATTTAGTCAACCTATTACATCGCCTATCCATGGTGGGCCAAGGGGGGGCATAGGGTGTATACTGTGAGGATACTGATAAGGGAGCCCAAATAGATCCACTGGCCTGATAGCAAATATGGTCATGGATTCAGGTAGCAGGTAAATACAGATCTATGATGCAAAAAAGATGAGGGGAAACGGTGGGAAACTGCCTGAGATATAGATGGATGAGTATAAGATGGAGGTAGGAGGAGAGGGTCAGCCTCCCGGGACGACCAGTGGTCCGTTCGGGACGTTCAGGGGCTCCTTAGAAAGCTATGAGCAAGGGCTTTCCAGGCGTACCACGGGCACAAAAAACGGCCCATGCGTTGTGGAGATATGGGCCGTCGAAGTAGGAGAGGCTGCATACTGATGGGCATCCTGCATGATGGGCTGGCTATCAATGTACAAGTGAATACATTGCATGAAATGCAGTACAACAGACATACAAGTGAGTGCAAACAGCAAGGCAAACGGTCCAGGGGTTGCTGAGATACAGATACCTGCTCCCCAGGAGGAGGAGAAGGTATCTGCTCCGGGACGACCGCTGGACGGATTTGGACGCATGAGGGCTCGTTAGGTGCGTATTAAAAATGCGAATCCAATGAGCCCTCACGCGCCCAAAACGGCCAAGAAACGGAAGAGATATTCACCAAACAGTGTCCCCTAGGTCGATCCTAAGGGGGCACTATGGGTCTGGGTAGGGGCCACTATGTAGTAACTGAGTATATACATTTTGTTCGCCTTGAAAATGCGAACAGAACGCACCTACAATGAAGGGAAACGGCCCAGGAATGGCCTAACAGCAAGGGGAACAAGGTCCCCCACCTCCCAGGCACTGGGCACTTGCCTAATTGGGCCAGGGAAGCCGGGAGGTTGATATTTGATGGGAGGAGGCATCCCGGAAGGCAGGATTGATGGGAGAAGCAAGGGGACACAGCCACAGTAGGCCCCGGGGGCCAGAATTGATGGCAGGAACAGAAGGGTACAGCCACAGCAGGCCCGGGAGGCAAGGATTGATGGGAGTAGCAAAAGGGTACAGCCACAGCAGGCCCGGGAGGGCTTAGATAAGCATGGGGGCTCTCCCTGGAGGCCCCGGAGGAGGCCTTGCCTAATTGGGTAGAATCCGGCATAAGCCCCGGGGGCTTATGATACATCATGCATTTAACCGTAATATGATGTAAAACGCTCCTGGGAGATAACCGTAAAATGATGTATCAATACCACAACAGCAGCTGCACGGGGTTCCCGGACGGTCACGAAAGAGGTCGCGCAAGAATGCCTTGAGGCAACCGGGGAGACTGTCGCATTGTCGAGGAACACAATTATCGCTTGCGTGCAAGGTCGGCCGAGCATCCGGGAGTTTAATCAAGGGAAGCGATGGCTGACAGATGGAGAGGAAAGGCAGGTGGTCGACTTCACAATCGAGCTTGCTCAGCGCAGTTTCCCCCTCAGTCACTGGCGGCTCAAGGTGTTACGTCCTTAACCTATTGGACTTACAGTTCAATAGATCAGGCCTTTTAGACCAAAGACTAGTGGTTGACTAGAGTTTGGATACTAGACTTGTTAGGTCTAGAGGACGTAGGGGTATGAAGGTACTGCTCGCAGAGCAGTAGCTGGATAGACAAGAGACTGAAAACTGGGGGGTCACTGCTGAGGTGTCGCCCCTTATATACATGTAGGATCCTAAGGTTTCAGGCTGTGTATGTAGTGACTGTAGCTATAGGTTCAGGGCTATGGGCTGCGGACTGCGGGCTGCGGACTGCGGACTGCGGACTGCGGGCTGTGGACTGCGGGCTGCGGACTGTGGGCTGTGGACTGTGGGCTGTGGACTGCGGGCTGTGTACTGTGATCTATGTACTTGGTTACTGTGGGCTGTGGTCCCTGTGCTGTATCCTGGGTGCTATGTACGTGGTTACTCCTTAATGTAATAGGTCTTTAGTAATGCAAGGGAAAAGTATGGATGTAGTAAGCCTGCTTACTATGCGTCCGTAACATTACCCCCTCTCCCCCTGCAAGGTTGTCCTCAACCGTTGGCTCATACCTGTTGCATAGCCATCGTATACCCCCTTTATCCTGAAGACCGGCATCCTTTAGGTAGTTTTTATAGACAATGATGCCTTTGAGGTGTTCCCTCCAGTGCCTGTCTTCTGGTAGGTTGCGGTTCAGATGGTACAGTGCATAGAGTCGTCGTGAGGGTTGTGGACTAGTGAGGGAGTAGACTAGGCCATCGAGTGCCTTGGATGGGAAATCCAATATTAGGACTTGCTTGTCCACTCGTCGTATGACCCAATAGTCAAGTAGGTTGCAGGGCAGTGAGTGCGCCTGGATTTTCACAGTTCCTGTTGAGGTAGGCATCAATGTCATATGCCAGTTTCTCCAGTTCGTGAAGTTTGGCGATGTCGTCAATGACTATGTCTGTGATTCTTTCCCAGTGCGGTTGTCGGACTTGGTTTTGTATGAGTATTATGGTTGCTTTTACGATGTCGTCCGCCGAGACCCCATTCTTGAGTTCATCCCATCGTTCGGCGTTTGTCGGGGACTCATCGATGTTGACGCGGTAGGGCACATTGAATCGGAATTCTCGTTGTTCTGGTTTGACCAGTACAGAGGGGATGTTTGCCCATCGGGCGAGGCTGTCGTAGATTAAGAGTTTTGCTCGGTGGTCGAGGCCTGAGTGGTATCTGAGGTATGGGATGTCGTCCAATAAGTTTTGGACTCGTCCAGGGGTCCATTCGGCAGGAAATCCGTCCATGTGGATGTAGACAATGGATCCGTCAGGTTTCTTCCGCACTATCCTCCATGGCCAGGCCCCGTGGGAGATGAAGTGGCCGTGTTGTCCAATAGGGTATCCCCATTGGGTTTGCAGTTTCGAATCGAGAGGTTCGACTTGTGAGTCTGCTTGAGATCGAGAGTAGTCGAAACGGCTGTACATATGGCTATTTGGGTTGTTTGGGGATATGTGATAGGAAAAGTCGCTTCCGTACGGGTCTTCCGGACTTGAGGTGAGTGAGGTAGGTTCGAGGTAAGGGATTGGAGAGTCTGGATCGCTTGGAGACATGAGGAGATCTTCGCTGGACGACGACGTTGTAGTGCTTGGGCTGCTGGAGTCGGTTCGTCGAGCCAGTAGTTCGGCCACATATGTTTCCCAATCCTGTTCTGTTGAGGAGTCCGGGTCCTTGACGTCCTGAGGGACGTCATCCCTTTCCGGTTTGTCTCCTCGCGTTGCGCATTCCAATCATTCCATCATTTCCTCGACTGTGACGGTGTGTTCTTCGGCTGGTGATGGGAGAGGTGGAGGTGGATTATGTTCTCTGATGATCTCGATGGATGTGGGTTCTGCTAGGAAATGGCTCTCCATCGGTACTGCGACCAGAGTTAGAGATGGATCGATGCACGTGGTGGATGGTCCTTCGTGTGGAGAGATAGGCCCCGTACTGAGTCTGGCTGGCTCAGATAGGGGTTGTTGTTTGGTGTTCGGGTTGTGTTGGTTTCTGTGAGGAAGGAGGTCCCAAAGAGCATGAGCCCACCTCCCGGTGCTGATGACTCGGTTCATCAACTGTGTCGCGGCCGTAATGCATTCATTGTAGGCTGCTTCAGCCGACAGGAGTGCCGCAGCCTTGTTATTCGCAGGCGCCGTTGATTCCAGGATGTAGTTCATGACCTTGTGGTGCATAATGGCCATCTTCCCGTAGGAGCAGTAGATTTCGATATAGACTTCGGCATAGGGGATTTCGGTTGTGCAAAGTCGTACATGGTTCTGCAGGTCGGGGTGCAGGAGTACCCATCCGATCCGGTCGGACAGGGTTCCATCAGGATAGATAGAGGCGGCGGTTCGAGGGAGGTGATCATAGTTGACCACACGTCTCTCTTTGATGAATTGGGGAACGGGGTGACGGACTTTCACGCCTTCCTGAGGGCGAGCCGTCGGTTGGTTGCGGTGGTTAGATCGCTGGCGGTTGAAGCAAGGCATGGTCAACTGAGTGAGTTGTGGTGGTGTGGGTAGTGGAGTGGTAGTGGTATGAGTAGTGGAGGATGGGGATGTTGGTGCATCTTTCGTCTCTTACTTATACCCTTCCATACTGCAGTGCCCATGGCTATGTTTTCATCGCCTTGGCCTGCGGTTGCTGTGATTCCTGTAATAGGGTTTGTTGCCTTGCCGTTGCTTCTGCGGCGTAGTTGAGGCGGTACACGGCTTCTGGTGATTGTGCGTAGCTGTCTGGTTCAAACCTAATACACATATAACTACATATAGGTATTTGGATTATGAGCATCCCTTTGGGGACTTCCATTCCTGAATGAAGTCGTGTTTCACTTGGGTTTGGGTAGAGTCGATTCAGTCGTGAATTCGTTGGTGAGGCGGATGTCTGACAAAGACATATGTATATGGCAAGAAAAGTCCGGTTTCCCTATATCGTTGGTAGGCTTCAGGGAACTTGCGTCTAAGCCTGTTGTGGACTTTGGTTTGTATGATTGCTGGATACATTGATAGATCGTCGAGGTCCTCAAAGGTTGCTGAGTTGGTGTACTCGTCCTGGAGAAAGATGACCGTGTATTGTTCCCCTTGGGGCGTTGTCGCAGTAATTTGAACCATTTCTGGTTGGAGGACGTGGATACAGTGCATGTTGGTAGGCTTATTGCGCCCATGTGCCTTCATGCAGTGGAGGGGGATTGTTCTGACTGGTTGTCCAGGGTCTTTGTGGCTTATATGCTGTTACACAGGGTTCTTGTAGTTGGCTGTGCGCATTTCTGCAATTGGCTGTGTCTGTGGTGTTCCAGTTCTTGAGATGCTTCTTCACAGCCTCCTAGTGTTGATGGTTCTTCTTTTCTCCTACTTGGAATTTGCCGGACAGGCGCAAATACCAAATACCTTCCCTTTTGTTTGAATAAATTTTTTCAGAGAAAACGATTTCCTTGAGATTGTAATAATTAAAAAACTAAAAACGAATCGACTGCGAGCGAGATGTACACTTCCAGGTCTACGTATGTGTCTAATTCGATATAGTTCCATACTTGTAGTCCGAAAGGAGTCGAATAATAACTGCCATTAATACAAAGCCACTCAAGGTCTGGTACAAAAGGAAGCGGAACGGGAGTGAGATACGGAGTGGATGGCGGAGAAATTTGTTTGTCTATACTAGTGTTTATTAGTATAATCATTATGTGATGTATTTAATGATCTCACCATCGTCGACGACATTGTCGTCGGAGTCGTCATCGGAGTAAGGCTGAACACGGTTACAGTTAACACTGCGGTTAACAATTAACCGAGCCGCACTTTGAGCCGCAGTTATACGAGCCGCGGTTTACTGTTAACCGCAGTGCAGTTAACTGCGGCTCCGGATCAAGGGTACAATAGAACACTTAAAACCGCAGTTTAACCATGGTTTACAATGCTGTATTAAATACATAATATTTACATATTTAATACTATTGTACCGGCCAGGAATTGAACCAGAGGCCCGGTGTGTTGAAACAGCCATGCTAACCACTGCACCATGGGCTCTTAACTACCTTATATACAACTATATCTATATACCAACGACCTTATTGGGTGTTATCTTATCTTATCTATCTTATCTTATCTTATCTTAGTAACAATAGTACTTATTATATTAGTTACCCAAGGCTGTAATGGTTAGTTGGTGTAGTGGTTAGTACGCCTGGTTGAATGAATGCAAAGCCCTGAGGTCCTTGGTTCAATTCCCGGCTGGAACAACACTATATTAATAACTGTGAGTAAGTCCTGCGGTTTATCAATTGAGCTGCGGTTTACATATTAACTGAACCGCGGTTAATAATAAACTGCGGTGCAGTTAAGGTGTGGCTCTGGATCACGCCTTTCGGAGCACTGATAACTGCGGCTACGGCTCCGGCTCAACCACGGTTCGAGCCGTGTTCAGCCTTACATCGGAGTCGTTGTTGGGGTCTAGTTGCCCCAGCCCCAAGTAGCTGTATTGTCGTCAGCTTTTTGGGCTTTATCATGGATGAGGCGCCGTTCGTCGTACATTTGCAGCTCCTTGTAGAGGTAAATGACGGCGACGAAGGCGATGGCCTGGGTGCCGAGGACGGCAGCGATGAAGAGGACAAGGACGAAGAACATGTTGTTAAGTGATGGTGGTGATGTGTGAAGAGGTGTGTTTGGTGAGGCGATGCTTACTTGTGAACGGGATTGACCTCCTTTTAATAGTCTCGGGAGGTATGACGGTGGGCACGGAGTTCTTGCAGGTACCATCTTGCCCATGGTACACCGGGTCGGTAGCATCTCCATAATCGAAGTCGCTGAGTTTCTTGAAACTCGCGGTAGGCCTGTGGGAATTGAATCCGCAGGCAGTGGTAGACCCAGCTGAGTTCTGCTGGGCTGCATTTTTCGTTCATGAAGTCCATTAGGGCTTCATTGTGGTCGGCGTCGGGTCCGAAGGTGATCCGTCGTCGAGTCCAGTAGGACCCGTCTTGGTAGAAGGGCTGTTCCTCGTCTTCCGGGTCATGGTAAGTGATAGTGATGCTGTAGTAGCAGAGGATGGTGTTGGCGGCGGCCATGTCGGTGTGTGTGTGACGATATTGGGAAGGGTTGTACTGCTGCGATTACTTCAATCAGTGTTTCTTCTTGTAATCCTTGAAAATGTCTGGTGCATTTTTTAGATTCGATGCTGGTTCCCACAAATTCTCAAAGGATTCCCATCCCTTCCAGGATACAAGGTATTGCAGCCATTTATTTCGACCGGTCCTTCGATGATTGATTATAGCTTCTACTTCATGTTCTGGTTCTCCTTCGACTAGGTCTGGTGGAGGCCTAGGAAGGTCTGGACCATGTTCCTTTGTAGTCCTGTACGGTGTGAGTAGTGCCGCATGGAACACTGGGTGGATCTTCCATTTCTTGGGAAGACCTAGTTTGAATGTGACCGGACCTAATACCTCTGTGATGGTAAATGGTCCTTCCCATTTTGGTGCTAGCTTTCGGTACGGATAAGGTAATTTGAGATTGGTGTTTTCAAGAAGTACCCTATCTCCCTTCTTGAAGTTTACTGGTGCCGCTGCCGAGTATCGAGTCATAGCCATTGCTGCCTGCGCATGTGAGGCTATGGTGTTCTCTCGGTCTTGTCGGAGTTCTGTGAGTCGTTCCTCTGTGCTCGGGTGTTTTATGTTGCTTCGGACGGTTCCTATACCCTTTGGTTGGTATCCATATAGGAGTTCGAATGGGGATTTGCCGGTAGATGAATGGGTTCGCTGGTTGTGTGCAAATGCCCATGCCGGTAAAAAGTCTGCCCATTTGTCCGGGTTGTTAGCACAATAGATCCGCAGGTCTAGGTCAATTTCCTGATTGACACGTTCCGTTTGTCCGTCTGTCTGCGGGTGATAGGCTGTGCTTAATGAAGTCTGGATTCCAAGTACTTCGTGAAGTTCCCGGAATGCTTGTGCGGCGAATTGCGGTCCTCTGTCGGAGATGATTTTCTGTGGGAGTCCGTAGTGACTGAATGTGTCCTTCCATAGTAGTTTCGCTGCTCCCATAGCTGTGATTTGTTTTGTGCATGGGCTTAGAACCACTGCTTTGGTGACGTCGTGGTCTACTACGACCTGGATTGCATCATATCCGTCCTCTGTGGGAGGTAGGTCCGTAATGTAATCCATGGTGATGACTTGGAAAGGTTCCGTGTTGCCGCTGTGTGGGATTGGCATGAGTGGTGCCTTGGTCAGATTTGTTCGAACTTTGGTTGTTTGGCATGTAGCACATCCTCGGACGTAGTTGGAGATGAATTGACTCATTCCGTCCCAGTAATATTCCCGTTTTACTAGGTCCTTTGTCTTTTAGATTCCAGGATGGGCCATGTGTACTGGCTCATGATGCATTTTGACGATGTCTCGGCGGAGATTATCATCAAGTGGCACATATACTTTATCCTTGTATAGGAGGATGCCTTCATCATCGGTCCAGTCTTCCGGTTTGCCAAAGCCTGGGCGTTGTTGAATTTTGCCTTTACTGGTTAGTAGGTCAATCAACTGCGGGTCTCGGGCCTTGTTGCTGCGGATTCTTTCCTGGAGTTCTACATTGACAGCCTTCGCAAATACTTCCTCTTTGAGTAGGATAACATCTTCATTGTCATTTTCCCCCCTGTCATGGTCTGGCCTCCTGGACAGAGCGTCGGCCTGGACTAGTTCTTTTCCCAGGTTGTACTTCAATTTGTAGTTGAAGGTATCCAGGGAGATTTTCCATCGGGCTTGTCAGCGATTCACTTTTTGAGAAGATTTGAAGTATGTGAGGTTCTTGTGATCAGTCAGAATTTCGATGGGGTGTGGCGACCCTTGTAAGAAGTGTCTCCATGCTTCGAAGGCTCTGATGATCGAGAGTAGTTCCCTCTCATAGATTTGGTAGTTCCGTTCAGCTTCAGTGAATGACTTGGACAGGTATGCACATGGGTGCCATATTCCATTTGCATCTTGTTGTCGGAGTACGGCTCCTGTGGCTACTCCTGACGCATCACATTCCAATTGAAATGGTGCATGTGGGTCAGGGATTTGAAGGACGGGTTCATGTGTGAATTGACCTTTTAATTCCTGGAAGGCTTGTTCATGTTCGGATTTCCATTTCCAGGGGTTATCCTTCTTAGTCAATTCGGTTAAGGGTTTGGCAATGGTCGAATAGTTTTGAATGAATCTTCGGTAGAAGTTTCCGAATCCTAAGAATGATTGGACCTGTTTGACTGTTTTGGGTGACGGCCATTCATGTATGGCTTTGAGTTTGACAGGGTCTATTGCAATTCGTCCTTTGCTGATAATGGCTCTGAGGAATTCCACTTCTGGAACTTCAAATTTGCACTTTTCTGGTTTCAGGTACAAGTCGTGTTGCTGAAGTCGTTCTAGTACTCGGCAAGTTCGTTTTCGGTGTTCTTCCATTTCTTCTGAAAAGATAAGGATGTCATCCATGTAAATGATCATCCATCCTTCCCGAAGTAGGTCTTGGAAGATGGTGTCCATCATTGTCTGGAATGTGGCGGGTGCGTTGCATAATCCGAAGAACATGACCATTGGTTCGAACAGTCCTAATGGTGTGATGAATGCTGCTTTGTGTTGATCACCATCTCGGATTCTGATGTTGTTGTATCCCGCTCTTACATCGAATTTGGTGAATATTCCTGCATTACCGATTTGATTTGTCAGGTTGTCCGGTAGTGGTAGGGGATAGGCATTCTTAACCGTGATATCATTGAGGGCTCGATAGTCTTGAATAGGTCGTAATGTTCCATCTTTCTTTGAAACAAAGAAAAATGGTGAGGCAAAGGGTGATTCTGATCTTCGGATAAATCCTTTTGCCAAATTTTCATCTACGAATTTGCGTAGCTCCTCTTTTTCGGTCAGAGTTAGCGGGTATATCTTTCCCCACTTCTTATTCTGCAGGTTCTTTTCTGGGTTAAATTCGATCTTGTGGTCCCATGGGCGTGTTGGTGGAAATCGCTCTGCTGCTCTCTTTTCGAATACCTTGGTAAATCCTTGAGCATAGTCAGGTACGAGTTCCAATAGTGGTATCTCTTGTTTTCCTTGGTTGGCTGCAATGGCAATTTCCGTGGATATTGTCGTCTTGCGTAGGTTTGCAGCATTTTCCCACAAGTATTTGAGCACCTTTGAAGGATTATGAGTTAGTTGATCGTCCTCAATTTCCTCTATTGGAGCTTCAATATAAGAGACTACCAAGTCTTGTATTGGTGTTGTTCCCGGTAATCCCCATAATGTTCCATCTAGGGGATTGTGTGTCTGTTGATACTGATATATCTTCTGTTCCTTTTGAATGGTTTGGGGGTCAAATTTGACTCGACCACTTTGCCAATCAATGGTGGGATTATATCTTCGGATCCATGGCATCCCCAGGATGATGTCGTCTCTTCCTAAGTCTGCTATGTACCATCGAGTCGGTAATTGTTGGTTCTTGACTCTGAATTTTCCTTCGACTCGGTGGGTGATATTCCCTTTTTTGTTCACACTGTCATCTGCATTACGAAATGTAAGCACTCTTGGCAATCTGACAGTTGGTAGGTTGTACTGTTCCACTAGTTTCGAGTTGATGATGATGGCTTCTGCTCCAGTGTCGATAAGGGCTTTGACTTCAACGGCTTTACCTCCCACCTCAATGTAACCAGGTATCAACATGGTGTTCCTGCGCCGTTGTGTATTGGTTACAAGGTTTACATGGTGGGAGTTTTGGTCAGACAGGTCAGGCGTTGAATCTGCCTGTCTGTTCAAAAATCCGTTTCATCTGGGTCAAAGTCCTGTTGGATCACATCTACCTGGTATTCATCATCTTCACTCGGCTCGCCTGTCGACTTCTCGGAGTCACTTTCATCGTCTCCTTCTCCTGCTTCTGAATCTTCAGTGACGATTTGTCTAACCTTTCGGTTGACTCGTCGTCCTGGTTTGCCTCCCTTAGCTCTATTTGGACATTCTTTGGCCTGATGTCCTTGTTTGTGGCAAAAGAAGCATAAGTTCTGCTGCAGGTGTCTTGAGCGCTCTTGCAACGTCATCTTGTTTACGTTGGCTGTAGCGCTGGTGTCGGTCGTGTCGGGCTTCTCGGAGGAGTCACGGATATTTCGTCGAACTTTCGCTTGCGTGGTCTTGCACCTAGGCTTATGCCTGCGAAGGTTTCCATCAATTTTTCGATTGATGAGGCCTTGTTCATAGATTTCTGTGGCTCGGCCGATCCAGTCCCAAATATTGGTTGGGAGTGGGAATGATGTGGAGATCTTGTTTCGGATCCACGATGGTAGGGCATTCTGGTAGTATGACATGCTGATTTGTCCATCAAGGATGTGACTGTACTTGATGAGGGTGTTGAACTGTGCATTGAAGGCATGGATGTCGTTGAAGTCTTCAAGGGACAGTTCTTCGAGGTCCAACATAGCATTATCGGTTTGGTTGAGTGGTGTGTATGAGGTGCGAAGGAGAGCTTCAAAATCCTTCCAGGTTGGCATATTTCGAGGATCATCCCGTATTTTGTCGACCTGATGCTTCTTCCAGTATTTGATGTCTCCTTCTCCAAGATAGGATAATGCGTATGCGACCTTCGCCCTGTCTGTACCATACTTGTCGGGGTCTCCCATGAATACGAGGAATAGTTGGTCAAGGAATCCTTCGAGCTTGTTCCTGTCTCCATTAAAGATCTCAGGCTCCTTGATCTTGACTCTTCCTCTTTGAGGTCGGGCATTGGGGACTGCAAGGTACTGCGATCTGGCTAGTCCACCTCCTCCTGGTCCTCCTGGCCCACCTCCGCCTGGTCCTCCTGGCCCACCTCCGCCTGGTCCTCCTGGCCCACCTCCACCTGGTCCACCTCCGCCTCCATGTGGGTTTGGCATACAGTTGCGGACAATCAAACTCGACAAAAAACTTGACCGATTTTTCTAGCCTTCCGGAATAGCCGGAAACGGTGGGAAACAGTGTATTATCCATCGTAGAGGACGGATGAAAGGAATTGTACGAGCCGATTTCTCTCCAGCCCATTTTTGGGGTTTGAGGGCCAAAAATTTGGCGTACTCCCCAAAATATTCGTAAAAATCATGAAAAATACGGCAATCGACTCCTTTCGAAGAGCTGAAGATGATTCCGACAAAAACAAAAGCTTCTGTCAAGCTGTTAAGTGCTAAAATATTCACAAAGTTGGGTGTCAAGCCCCCAGATTAGGCAGCAAGTCCATCAAATACATCAGAAATTGCTTCTCGTACTGCGTACACCTCAATGGTCGATGCCCGACCGCATTCCCATGCCCAACAGTGGACATAGATGGGACATGCGGTCGTCGGCAAACCCATATAAAGACACCCTCCGGCCATCAGTGAGCGCTAATGAGCGCTTACTCAGGTGCACAAGGTGGTATACCCGGCCCGAAGGGCGCCTAAGGTGCCCCAGGGGGCCAAAGGGAGCGTTGAAATGGGCCAAAAATTTGGCGCACCCTATTTTGTTGTGGGAAAAACTTCGGAGGTGTGTTTTGGGACATTTTCAGCCATTGCGAATCCATTCCCGGGCACAGCGCCCGTCAGAAAATTCGATTTGGGCGTCAACCCCGTTTTGTCGAGTTTGATTGTCCGCAACTGTACCATCACCTCCATCTCCTTCTCCTGATCCTCCTGTATTTCTATCTTCTCTAGAATCATCATCGTCCTTGCCCACTTCATCCTTGGGATTTTCAGAAGGTGATTCCTTAGAAGAACCTGTTTGTACAGAGAGTGACCATTGTGAGAATGGTTTGGGTGGTATGATGGATCCAAATGCTGCACTGGCACTTTCGGCGGGTGTAGGTGTTGTGTCTGCTGGCCGACTAAATTTTCCGATACCTCGGAATTGGAGTCGGTCAGCGAATGGATATTGGTGTGAGTTTCTGACCATGAGGTCTGCGAACTTGTTTTCGTCTTCCTTTTTGACTCCCAAGTTCGATAGTTCTTTTTCAAAGGCTTTCGGTTGTTCTGGGTCGATGAATCCATGGTAGTCGATTCCATTCCAGTGGACTCGATACTCAAGTTCCACAAGTTGTTGTGGTTTTCCTATATCCATGGGTTTTGGTTCGGGTTCTTGCTCTGGCTTCTTTCCTTTGCCTTCAGTGGATGGTTCTTGACCTTCCTCAACTTCTTCTTCACTTTCTCCTTCTTCAACTTCTGACTCCTGAGGATCCTTGGGCTTGTTAACTAGGGGATTCTTGGGAGTTGTTGAGATTGGACTTCCTTTCGGGGTCCTAAGTGATGGAAGTATTTCCAGAAATTTGCTGTATGGGTTTTTTGCTTTGACCGGTCCCTCCTGACTTGGCTGGGGAATTCTGAGTGATTCTCCTAGTTTGGTTTCTACCTTAATTCGTTGATATCTTTGTGGACACAATAGATTTTCACACGATTCCCACTTGAGTGTGAGTGATGATGGATTTCGATGACAGTCTCTTTGAGTTTTGGTATCGAATGCATGTTGTAATCCGATACACTCTAGGCTCATTGATTGGTGGTGTAGGAACGATTGAGGTGTTGCCTGTAATATCGTTCCGCGTTAATGAGTCGTCGAAGGACTTCGATTTCCTGTGGCACTCTGGTGTCGATGAGGTTTGATGGGTCGTGTAATGCGTTCTTGACTGTAGCGATTCCCTGGAGTAGTGATCGGTGGAATAGGTCTTCAGTCCAAACGGG